>CM026411.1:7276630-7436880 GCA_014858505.1 Corymbia citriodora subsp. variegata
ATGACTTGCATTATCAATATCAACATAACACAACTGCGATATCCACCTAGTCATGAAACTATAACGCTGAAATATGACAGCTAAATTTCACTATTTTAAATGAAAGAAATGTTCTTTTGTAGTCAACTTTGCAAAAAAATCGAGTAAATTGCTGCATTCAATTTAAGACCACTGACTTGCCGTTACTTTTAGTTAAATCACTATACTGTCCAACCAATGTCATTCATGATCAGCCCGTCAAACTCTCCGCCGAACCACCAACAGAAGTATCACGTGATTCATCGAAAAAGCACCGTGTCAGCATCACATTAACTACTCCACAAAGACGCAACACGATGACCACACAGTTCCTCAATGAACCGCAAGCTCAAAGGAAGCCAGTTCCACTGAAACCACCGACGGTTACCTGAAACAAGAAGAAGGGGATCCGAAGACTGTCCTCCATTTCCTGGTGCAGCTGCTTCAGTCCTCGGAGCATGAATCCCAGCTGCCTGGCTCTCGCGCCCAGGAACCGATTGAACAGGTTGAAGGCTACCACGACGGGCACTTTCGCGCGGTTCGCCTGGTCGATGGCGTGGATCAGAGCCCAGTTATCCCTCCACCGCTGGTCTCTGAACATCCAGTAAACCACGGGTCCGACTACGCCGTCGGAGCGGCCCGTCCCTTCTTTCAAAACCCTAAATCTCCCCGGCTGAACAGAAGTCGACGCCATGAGAGAGAGAGAGAGAAGCACCGAATCGAAGCGGAGAGAGATTGATAAAAATGGAGCCTTTGTCTGGAGAGAGAGAGAAATGGAGGGAAAATGGAGCTGTTAGTTACAGTTAAACTTGTGGCTTTGAAACTACTCGCGTGGACGGAATAGGAAGCCGCCACGTGTTTGGTCGCGGTGGTTCTCGGGCTTGGAGTGGACTTTGGTTGTGGGCCTTCTAGTGGGCCGAATGTGAAGACGAAGCCCAGTTCGTTGGATTGTTCGTGGGTTGCTCTTGGGCCCATCAGATCGTATTGCAGAGTCCATAGTAAATTTCGAGGGCCCCGGACTCATCTTTCCTTTTTCAATTCAGTTTGATCTTTAAGCTAAAATTTTCAATTATGTCCCTAAATTTTATTTTTTTTTATTACGAGAAAGTATACTCATTTTTCTTTTGGTTGAACGAAAAAGCATATGGCGAATAGACTCAAACCCTGGCTCCCACTTATTATCTCCCCAGAACAAAGTGCCTTTGTAGGAGGTTGGCAAATACAAGACAATATTTTTATTATTTAAGAAGTCCTCCATCAGCTAAGGGTCAAAAAGCGAGGGCGAAAATTTCAAGCTGTGCTAAAATTGGATATGCAAAAAGCTTATGACAGAGTTGAATGTGACTTCCTCTATGATTGTATGAAGAAGATGGGATTTTGTAATAAATAGGTGTCCATTGTCAGATTTTGCATTTCCTCAATCAACTTTCGTGTCCTAGTAAATGGAGAATCTTGTGAAGCCTTTAATCCTACCAGAGGTATTAAACAAAGTGATCTCCTCTCATCTTATCTTTTCATTATATTGGCCAATGTCCTATCCCACCTAGTGAATAATGTTGTTATTGATGGAAGTATAAAAGGAATCAAGCTGAATTCTCACTGTCATATCCTATTCCACTTATTATTTGCTGATAATGCCATTTTATTTTTGGATGGCATAATTAGGGAAGCTTAGAACCTCGCCAATTTACTTAATTGCTATTGTTTTGCCTCTAGTCAGTTAATCAATCTAAACAAGTCTGGTGTGTTTTTGGGGGAAAGTTGTCCACAGGAGTTGAGAAAGAATATTGCATCAAAACTGAGGGTTCCTATATTGGAAAAAACTGAGATTTACTTAGGGATGCCATCTGATTGGGGCCAAATAAAAAAAAAAAATGTTTGCTGGGATTTTAGCAAGGGTTGATAGAAAGCTGGAGAGATGGAAAAAGCAATTAATATCGAAGGCGGGTAAGGAGGTGTTGATTAAAATGGTTGTTCAGGCATTACCCCAATACGCCATGAATATCTTTAAAATCCCTATATCCATGTGCAAAGCAATTAAGAGAAAAATCTCAACTTTCTGGTGGAAGCAGAATGCAAAACAAAAAGACATCCATTGGAAGAGTTGAGATATCCAAAAAGCAAGGAAGGAGAATGGAGGATTGGGGTTTAAAAACCTAGTGGAATTCAATAGGGCTATGTTAGGGAAACAAGCCCGGAGATTAAGTCAAGCTCTAGAAGCCTTATGGAGCATAATTTTTAAAGGCATCTACTTCCCTAATGGTAACCTATGAACTGCAACTAAGAGGGCCAGACCATCTTGGGGTTGGCAAAGTATCCTAATAGGCAGAGATGTTCTAAAAACCTGATATGAAATGGGAGGTAGGGGGATGAAAAATCTATTAATTTACGAGAAGATCATTGGCTAATGTCAGGCAAGATCGAAGGACCAGCAAACCACAACGACCCCAAGTTGGTGGCTGATATCATTGACCCAAGTGTGCGCAAATGGAACAATAAACTCCTAAATGATCTCTTCAACAGCAACATTTTACAAGAAATTAAGGCAACTCCCCTAAGTATCCTCCCTAGACCTGATCGACTCATTTGGACAAGGCACAACTCAGGGACTTACAAAGTAGAGAGTGGGTATCACAAATTGCGAGCAGCTAATACAACAATCACAGATTCCCGGGCATCCCCTTCATAACAAGTTCCGAAACATTTATAGACGGAAATTTGGAATCTACAGACTTACCCCAAAATCAGGCATTTCATGTGGAGTCTATGCAATGAAGGTCTTCTTACAAAGACTAACTTATATCGGAGAAAAATCATACCTGAGCCTATGTCGCGACCTCACCTCGGGTGCACCACCTAGGGTTTGGCTAATGGATTACTAAGCTTAAACTTAGTTCGGGCTCTCCCAAGCCCATACCAATTCGCGACTTAGGGTTTAAGTTTTTTTAACATGCCAATGATTTTTACTTAGGAGTCGCCACTAATCTATTTTTGGTGGGTCGATTAGAAACCCAAGTAAAGTAGCGGGAGAGTTACTTTACTCCTACGAACCAGAAACTATGGGATCGGGGACTTGATTACGTTAGATTTCTCTAACGCCCTTTCGGTACCTTTTCTCTTTTAAAAAAAATGCTTTGCAGGCAATTTGGATTGATTTTAAATTATTCCCTAACATGTAAGGTGATCAAGCACATGCGCAATCATTATTTAACACTCAATAATCAAAGCATTAAATAAATTGCAAGGAAAGGGAGCAAGTTACTTACCTTGAAGCTACGAAAGCATCTGCAATGTTAGCTTAAAAATCACATCACAAATCCTAGATATGATTTCTAATTGACATGCAATTATTCAATTATTTTTTAAGGTTTTAAATTATTTAATGAGACCTAAAACTACGTGTAATGCATGACATACGAAAGTGTATAACTATACTAGCATGCAATGTGCAATTTAATATGCAAACTATATATCACGCAACATTAATTATTTAACTTAATCTAATACTAGAAAATATTTAATGCAACTATCCTAGCATGCCACGCATTCGAATGACCATAAGCATGTAATGACTAGATGACACACGGGAGATGACCTAATTCTACATGACATGAGCATGGCAATTTTTATGTCTTCTTTTTTTTATAATCAAAATTCGAAATAAAAAAAAAACCTATATGTAAACATGAAAACTATCCTAAAATATTCTGATAAGAAGCACACCTAACTCAACTATATTTTTTTTGGGTTTTCTTTAATAAGCCAAATCAATTCGAGCAGAGGCATATCAACACATAATGCAACTGAATCATATAAAGCATGCAATTTTCCCAACCCTAGAAAATCAAAACAATCAAAAACCTGATCCGACGTCTCGCGGCTCAATATTTTTGATTATTAAGATTTTTATCACGACACAACGACCTCACTCAATGGGAATATGCCAAATATCTCAAAGGAAATCACATATTGCTAATTAGGCAATTTTATATTCAAATAAGCGAACGGATTAGGAAATTACCTTGATGGTCTTTCTCTGGTTCTCACAAACGATCCGAGACGGTTTTCGACGGTGGCCTCGACGGAACACAATAGCGTGGACGGCGGGTGATGAACGTATGACCGACGATTGGTGATGCTCACGGTGGGCAGCCTCTCCAAGAATTCACTTCAAGGACACTTGTGAATTCGCTGGATGATGTTGGAGTTCATGCAAACTCAATGTTCTTCCCTGGTCAACAAGAGCTAATCTGTGAATATTAGTTTCCGAATTTGGTTCACAAACAATCACTCGCAAATCACGATCGTCAGGGGGTGGATCGGTGTGGCTCCTGCAGGGTATCTCGGTGGTGAAGCTTGGATTGGCGACAGCTTCTTTTCCGAAATTTGCACGTCACCCAAAGAAGGCAAATCCAACCTTTGGACTTTCACGAATTGAACATGCACAGAATTTGCTGGGCGTTGCTGGAATTTATGTGGCAGCCGCTAGAATCGCTGGATGAAACACGGGAAAGCTGCGGAGTGAGCGAGGACGGGCTCGTTGACTTTGGTCTCGGAGATGCGGCTTCCGAGACGTGAGAATTACCAAAACACGACTCACAATTCTTGTGAAAATTGTGGCCGTGATCGCCGGTCGCCGCCTCAAGATCAAAAGTCGTGATCCGGATCCCCTCCTTTTCTCTCCTCTCTTGTCTCTCTCTTTTCTGTGGATTTTTTTTTTTTTTTTGTCTTTCTTCAGTGTGTGTGGCCCCCTTTTTATAGGTGAGAGGACTATATTATTTAAGGAAAGATAATAAATCTACATGTTGTCTATTTAGCTCTTGTATCCCACGTGCAATCTTTTTCCAATATTTCATCCGACACCTTTCTTAAATATTGAAAGAATAATGCGAATATTCTCGGGAACATTCTCATATTCCCGGGAATATTCTCATATTCCAATTCATCACCCCTTTACGGGAATATTTCATCCGACACCTTCCCTAAATATTGAAAGAATAATGCGAATATTCTCGGGAACATTCTCATATTCCCGGGAATATTCTCATATCCCAACTCGTCACTCCTTAAAGGGCCTAGCCAAATTCTTTTCCCTTGTGGGCTTAGTCCAACTTGTTAAATTAAAGCTTAGAACCATCAATTGAAGCCCATCTGCTACATGTCACATGCAAATGCAATAATAAATGCTTCTAAAACTATATGACATGCAATTTAGTCATAATATTTTTGTTTAGGGGTTAAAATTAATCCCTAAATTTTGTGCATTAAATTATGAATGATTAATCAAAATTTAAGTGTCAACAACTCGTCTTCCGCTTGCGCATAACGAAAGATTAAAATGAATAACCGTCGACAAGTCTTGGGACGTCGCTTTCAATTGACCATGGTAAAGGATTGTCGCGTGCTCAGGATTCGGAGCGTGACATCCCCGATCGTTGTAGATTAAAATAAATATAAATTGAGATTTCCACCAACAATAATTGTCTGCATCGAGTTTGATGGAGACGTGACTTGTAATGTTGGCAAAAACAAGAGACGGCAAGGATGATTGCCCAGCCGTAATTTGAGCAACAATAGAGAAAAGGGAAGAAGAGGTGAAAGTGGGTGCAATATTATAGGAAGGCGATGGGAAATTGAGATTAATAGAAAAAGAAGGTGGGTAAAGAGATGATAGAGAAGAAGATGAATTTAGTGACTATTGAACATTACATAGATAGTAATTGGAGTAAAGGAAGTGTTAATTTGGGGTAGAGATGTTGAAGAATTTGATCCGTTATCCTACTCTTGTACCATGTTGATGTTTAGAGTCAATGAGAAAATGACAACAAATTATTTATGATAATAGGAGTGACTCATTATAGAAAGGGTACAAATAAAAACATAATTACTATGAGACATAATGTCAAGGCTCCTTTTGGGATAGGAGCCTTGACATTTTGCAAAGATATCTCAGTTACGAGTACATAAATATCATTTCTAAGCATAAACATTACCTGCATTTTTAGTATAAATGAAAAATCATTATATATCAGTTCATTTATAATTGGATATTAAAGGAGAAAATTAGTTTTAATTATTTTGCAACTTTCTAATGTGACATTCATCTCAAATTATGGAAAAGAGTTACATCTTATAGATGACATATAAGAAATTGGAATAACTTATAATTGATAAATATGTATTGAATAAAAAATCAATTATGGTTTTGTAAATGATTACTTCACCTAAATAAGTATTTATTAATTTGGACTCGAGTTTAATCAGATGATAAAATGGAAACGAGAATCAATGGGCTCAAGTAAGTGTGGTTAGGTGAATCTCCACATCCATTTTATTTACTACGTGATGATGAGGAAAGGTCTCGAAAAAAGTTAATTGAAGTGTACGATTCTTTTTACATTGAGACCGTACCGATCTTTTACCAGAAACAGGTACCATGTTTTTTAGCTTTTGTCCTTCTTAGACTGCTAGACTTCATGCCGGCACTAAAGAAAGAGAACAAACCGTTAGAAAAATGAATATGGATATCGTAGAAAATGAATTTGGAGCGCAAATGATTTAGAGCAGTGTAGGGATAACTACAAAAACGGAAAAGTGGAACCAAGTTAAATTTAGGATATGCCTTATAAAAATTACAGCATTTAATTTTGATATGTCGGACCTTTAACGTGAATTTCTATTGTTGTTGTGTGGGAGCATGCTCATGAGGATATAATAGAATCCCTATTTTAAATTGTACATTTAGTGTATAAAATTTTATATCATCGTTCATGTTAGTCTTTTTGTCTGCTCCATTAACTTTTAGTAGTAGGAAAAGTGGTGGTAGCTTTTTTAGTTAAGTTTTTTTTCCACACATTAAGCCAACGAAATCACTAAAACCCAAAACGGTCGTCCACGTGGCCATTAATTGATTTGTGACTCTGTGGCTATTTGGCACTAGATCAGTGTCGCTTGTGCGAAAAATATAAGGAAAGTAACTGTATGTGAAATAGATTTTTGTAAGTTAAAAACTAATGAAGCTAACAGAGGGACTAACGTGGACAACGATCACGAACTTTAGGACATGGATGCATGAATTGGGAGTTTTAGTTTAGGACTAAAGTGCCGGATCGACACAAAGTTTTAGGATTCTTGCTACCATAGAAACATTAGACTGAGACCAAGGCATCCCTTAACGGTACAGATTGATAGATTTTCACACCACAAAATCAAATTGTGTATTGTCGCTCAGCTTCTGGACTCAAGAACCAGAGGCAAGACCTGCAACTCTAAGGACTGAAGTTGGAACACCAGCACTTAGATCTGAGACACTCGGGGTTAAATCCTAACTCCTCGAGCCTGGATCCAATTATTGTTGTCGATGCACAACGTCTCAGTTTAGCATGCCAGCACTTTGAATATTGGGTCGCAGATTGGAGTTTGAGCATTTGGGTGTTGAGTCCTAAGTAGCACCGACGTGGACATGCGACTTGCTATACACCACGACATGCCGGCACGTTATTTTTGAAAAATAGAAAATTCCAACATATTGTAACACGTTTTATATTAAATTAATATTTTTATATATACATGATAAATTATCATTTTTATAATTATTTTAATCAAATTAATTTGATTTGAACTCACAAATAAATAAATAATAATAAAAGCATAGAATGAATTTACACTAATAATATTTATAAATCTATTCATAGGAAATTGGAAAGACATTCCTACAAAATGCGTACTCATATTTGGGAACATATTTTTGACTTTAACAAAAATTATCGATGAAACTAATGAATAACAAGAGACTAGAGTCAATTTATTTAAATAAATGTATGATCTTTTATAGAATTTATCATTATTCAATACTTTTAGCACCACCCATTTATTTCACCCTCTCGTTTCTTCTTCTCCAGCACCACCGGTCACTTCCTTTCTTTAAATCACCCTCCACCTCCCTCCGAAAAAAAAAAATAAGGAAAACAGGCCAAGTATCCCCATTTTTATTTTCTTTTTTGGCTCTTCTTCCCAAAACTAATAAACCCTAGTTGCCGTCTCCTACTTGCACGATCCTCCTCTCCATCTCTACTCTCTCGATCACCTCATCTAGTCACTTGCCGCCTTGCCTCTAGCCCTCCTCCTCATCTTCTCCAAGATCACCAACCTCGATACCTTGATCCTCTACTCCTCTGTCTGCAGGTGCTTCCGCCTCATCGTCCCCTAGATCGATGCCATCTCCATCCCCCTCAACTAATTCGACCGCAGTGCCTCCTTTCAAGGGAGCTCCACCTGTGCCTTGAAGTGGATTTTTAAGAGCTTCCATGCCAGGCTAATCGGGTTGTGGCCGTTTGCTTTGATCCGCCGCTCTAACAACCGTGTAGCCATGTACGACGAGCTCTCTCACCTTAAGAACTGGTTTCATGAGCTCAAAGACCTTCGCGTCGAGCTCTAGAACTCTACTAGTTTGTGTGGCAACAATGCGATCCACAGCTCCCTCGCCCTCGCCTCCACCCTTCATCATCTTCTTTAACGATTCTCTCTCCCTTTGCACTTATAAACCCACCCAAAATCAGAATTCCTTGAATGACTCTGTACGTATCAAACTTGCATGTCGAAATTCTGGACTTGCATGTCAAAGCGTGTTGGGGAGAGTTAACCGTGTTGAGAAAACTCCTAGTTTTGATGTTAACAAATTTTTTTATGCTTAAAGAAAATCAAATTTTTTGCTAAGGAAGAAGACGTATTCTTCTGAGTCTGCATGTGGCAAAAGGAAAATAGAAGATGTTTCTAAGTCTAACTATACCAGACAGAAAATGTGAGGAGATGCAGAAGCTCTGAATCTATGTGTACTAGACGAAGAACACAAGCAGATGCAGAACTTCAGTCTGACAGACCCATAACAAACCAACAGGAACAGATCACCAGCAGTCATGATTTTTACTTACCATATTTATATTGATTTTGTTATATCGAATCAATCAACAAGATCAATCATCAAGACAACTTCCAAAAAAGGATAGAACACTTATGGAAGCCCAGATTCTGGTTGTTTGGGCAAACAGAATCCAAGGGGATCCAATTTACCTTTAAACGGTTAAAAAGAATTTCTTTATAAAGTCTATCCAAGAAAGAAAAGGAAAGACTGATCTCTCAAGGAAAGAGCCAACGGTCGAGTGTGGCTTGGAGAGTATATAAGGAAAAGATGCGACCAAGAAGATAAAGTGGATGAATATATTCCAAAGCTTGATTCAATTCTTCAATAGTTATCTGAAAAAGTGCGAAATTGAGTGATCCTAGTGAATTACCAAGAAGAGTGACTTTGTAAGACATATCATCACCAAGTACTAACACTCAAGAGTGTGTAATCACCTTCGATCATATAGTGAAATCCAGCCTATTGGCTGATCGCTTGGAAAATGGACGTAGACTTGTCAAAGTCGAATTACTATAAATTGTGTTTGCAATCTTCTCTACCCTCTCTATTTAATTTCGGTTTTGTAGATTGCAAAAGCTATATACTTATTTTCAAGTAGAATTCCTCAACACCTATTCACCCCCCTTAGGTGTTAGTACTAGCTATATCAAACCGTGTGTCAAATTTTCCAACATGTAATGACTACATGTCAAAGTGTGTCCGCACATGTCGAACACATGTCAAAGTGTACAACACAACATGTAGGGCTCTGAAGAGTGTCGATGCTTCTTAGGTCAAGTCTAGTCCCATTGTCTTGGCTTCCAACACTAAGGCCCGAAGTTCCATCCCTAGGGTCCTAACAATAGGTGCTTTGGTTCTACATCTTGGCTCAAGGTCCATCATGTAGTGGGTGTCAAGGTCTCGAGCCTACCACCAAAGTCGTTAGCAACTAAAGGTGTCAAAATATGTCTTAAATCTATATATAACCAACTAAAGGTGTCAAAATATGTCTTAAATCTATATATAACCTATTTAAATCATAAATGGGTTTGTGTATATATATATGTTGCTTACATTTTGAAGAGAATATTGTTTTGGTTGAAGAAGAAAATAATTAAATGGGATTAAAAATTGAAAGTTTTAAAAAAAAGTCTTAAATGGTTGGACTTACAACCCATTTCCAATCCAAACCTCACACTCTCTCTTTTCCTCTATAACTTTATAAAATATTTTTTATAAAAATTGAACTTATAATTATTTTATATTTCATTTTTCTTTTCTTTTATTATTATTTTTTCTTCTTCCTCCTTCCTTAGCCAATGGCCAGCATGGCAATAGTCGGTGGCCAACTAGGCAAGGCTCAAGCTCAAGTCTCACCAATATAGCAAGGCTAAGGACTTGTCGACAACTAGGAAGGCTTGAGCCTTGTCAATCTAGTGAGACTCAAGCTTGTCAGCATCGGGCGAGCCTCGACCTCAAGCTCACCTATGGATGGTCGCCGGCCGAAGAAGAAGAAGAAAAGAAAAGAAAAGAAAAGAGAAAGAAATAATTAAAAAGTATATTTTTTAAAAAATAAAATAAAAATAATTAAAAATTCGATTTTTAAAAATTAAAAAAAGTAATTATAAATTCGATTTATAAATTAAAATATTAAAATAATTCAAGGAAGAAAATAAAACCATATTTTAATACAAAATGGCAAAAAAATTCTCTAATTTATCTTCAAATTTCAAGCAAAAACAAAAAAAAAATTGTTATTTTTTAGAAAAAATACTTATTGGAAAATATTTAAGAAACAAACGAAGGCTTATTTTTTTAAAACATTTGTAGTACAATAAATGGGTCAAAAATGAGTTAAATAAGTCGATTTGAGTTGAATCATTTATGACATGATCTACCCATTTAACAAGTCTATTAAAAATCCCAAGATCGTGGGTTGGGGCACTAGACTTCCAAGGGCAGAAAACATGGATGGTTATGGCAGTGGGAAAGGTCATATTGGATTCTGGAAATGAGTTCTAGTATTTAAGAAGCATAGAATTATTTTTTAGGGAATTTGAGTTTAGATCGTTGTTAATCACCTAGGTATTTTCAATTCATTCAATTTCTCAAGCAACATCTAACTACACGAACGTAATAAATTGTTTTTGAATTATTTTTCGGAAAACGAATCCAACCAAAAATTTAATAAATGTAAACGTCAAATTCCATCTATGTATATAAAATCTTTTTCCAGTCCCCGGATCTGCCTACTTCACATACACGTGGCAGCGAGCATTGGACGTGCCCTCCTCTCAAATGAATAATGGAGACTACCTAACTGAAAAAAGAATGTAAAAATCGGAATTCGAGGTCAATTATTGAAAAGTTGTCCAGTGTACGAGAGGAACACGGATTCTACGCGGTAAGGATTTTTCGGACATTATACTCGTGAAGGCAGTGCCTAAATATTCTATATATATAACTATATATATAGTTATATAGTTATATAGACATTATACTCTACTTGTGATGGCATTCCTATAATATTCTACTAACAATATATATATCCGCAATCTATCAGCTGAGAAAAATCATCATGAGTCTTTGACTATGAATAAAGTTGACGATTTTCTTTGTTGATCAAAACTTTAGAAAATGTTGATAAAAATTATTAGTTTGATCGATGAGGGTACTTGGACCATTTAAATTTTACATTTGATAGGTGAAAATAGCATGAGCCCTATTTTAATTATTTCTTTTTCTATTGGAGAGGCGCTCGTTAGTGAAATTTTTAATTTGAAAAATTATCTATATATAATACACTAACTGATCAAAATCAATAGATATAAAACATAGTGCATATGGATAGTATAAAGAACATATTGGACAATTGACTCTCACTAAATGGCAATAATTAATACATGATCTAATTTTATTATTGGGATAAGTATACAAAAAGACCAAAAGCTTATCGTGAAAATGTAATTGAATCCTAAAACTACTAGAAAACACAATCTAATCTTAAAACTTTTCAAATTAGTGCAATAAAGTACCCTAGTTAACTCCATTTAATTTTAGTGATAAATATGCTAACATCGCACTTTTTAATTTTTATTTTATGATAATTGGCATTGATGTGGTACAAAGTGGGCGCCACTTAAGAAAAAATGCAAAAAATAAAAATAAAAAGTTAACGATCGTGATTACATTGGATTCATGGACCCTGATTGCATTGGATTGAAGGAGCAGATTTAGGTACATTAAAGTTTCTCCTTTATTTGGCCCACCCCTAGAAAAAACCGTCACTTTTATAAGATGGGATAATATTATTTGTTATGGGCTGTTCCTTTTATAGTAAAACGTTATTTTAAGCAACTAACATATATGAGAAAGCCAAAGTCGAATAATGTCATTATTGCCAAAGTCGAATAATGTCATTATTATTTGCCAAATATATATACATATATATGTACTATATTATAATGTCATTATCTTATCAGAGATAACAATTTTTCCTCGCAAGTGGTGTTGAGACCAATTCAATGTGCAACCCGTCACGGTTTTGGTTGACTTTGGGTGCGTTTGATAACAATTTTGCTCCCATGAACAATTTCTACTCAAAAATAATTCTTTTTTATTCTGTTCCCTAAATGAGTTTCTAAGCATTTAAAGGTGTTTGGTAACTACTCAAAATTTTTATTCCTAGAATAGAATGCGTTTAGCATGACACTTAAATTCTTTTGTGATTTATAATTTCTTGTAATTTTTTAATACTATCATTATATTTTTATATATTTTTTTATATTTTATCTTTTTTTGCTTTCCTTTTTCCTTTTCTTCTTCAACCTTCAATCGGTCACTGGAGCGTCGCCGACCCTCGGCGAGGCTGAGCCTTGTCAGTAGTTGGGTGAGGCTCGACCTCACCTTGGTTGGGTGAGCTCAATCTCGTTGTGGCCCGATGAGGCTTAGTCGGTGACCCTTCGATGAGGTCATTGGCTCTCATTTGGCCAGTCACTGGCTAAGGTTGAAGAAGAAAAAAAAAGGAAAAGAAAGAAAAGAAGAAGAAGAAAAGAAAAGAGACAAAAATGGACATGATTTTAGAGTTGTTCCGAGAATATAAAAACAACTTTTTTCTATTTTATGATTCTACTTCAAATATATTCCTTGGAACAATTTATTTCTCTGGAACAAAGAATTCACTAAATAAATTTATATTCTTTTTTCGTTCCTGGGAACAAAAGAATAATATCGAGTACTATTTGGTTGATTGCCTAAGCCCTTGGCATATTCAAGGTATTGACCAGTGATGCCAATCGCAAATTGCTCCTTCATTTATTTATTGTTTTGTCCATTATTGAGGTTGTGTCTATGGAGTCACATTCGTGAACGTCCTCATATCACGAACAATAATTGCATTTCATATATTCCCCAAACTATTCAAGGAAGGTGCACACCTAAAAGTTCAACGGAATAGAAATCACTTGTGAATGTCTTTTTTATTTTTATCAATTTTTGGGCAATAAATCATTATTTACTAAATTATTGGGATCTTTACATGGCTGATGAGTTGGAGCCAAATCATGTCTTTATATAAGGAATAAATATATTAGAAGTCCTAAAATTTATTAATAAAGTGCAATTTAGTTCTGAAATATGTCGCAAAAGCGTAATCAAGTTCTAAAATTTTTAAAAAGTGCAATCGAATCCTAAAATTTATCAAATTGATCAAATCAAATCCTTTCATTGATAGCACTTTTTGAAAATTTTAGAACTTGATTGTACTTTTATGACAAGTTTTAGGATTTAATTGTAATTTTTGAAAATTTTAGGATTCGATTATACTTTCGTAATAAGTTTTAAGACTTAATTCTACTTTTTGAAAGTTTTAATGTTCAATTGCATTTACATGACAAGTTTAACACTTTTAATGCACTTATCCCATTTATATAATCTTCCCATTGCACACTACGCTAGATCCTTCACTATAAAATACATTTCCCTCGGTACCTTTTACCAGTTCTCGACTTTAACTTCTAGCAATAAATTTTCTGGTGACCTCACCTCTGTGTCTCATTTATATAACTTCCAGCAGAGACGCTACTTGGCGTGCAGTCCATGCGCAAGCTTCGTCGAATTCGGATCATCGAGTCACGGGTGATATTGAACAATTTTTGGCTTAATCAATCCAAACTTTCAGCATCGGGTTCGAGACATTTATGATAATTTGACCGTCACTCCCTGCTCTTTTTTGCCAATCATATCTTACACTTTGCAATTTGAAATGTCCGATTGTGTATGTATATAAAGAGGACGAATGAATGTGTACGTAGGCAATCTCAGCTGGCCCCGTTGCACTATTAAGTAATATATAATTGAATTCATCATTAATTCACTTTCTAATGATTTAATTTTTTTTTTAAAAATGGTTTGTCTAATATGATATCAATATACAGTTCAAATCTTAGCACCCTCTATCAATTTTATATTGCTTGTTCTTCCACATATTCTGATTGCTTTTCACTTGATTATGTCCATATTCTATTACACAATCAAAATGTGTCCTGCTAATGTCAAGTTGCATGAGACATATCTATCAAATCACGCTTTCATTTAGTAGCTTAAACTTTTAAAATAATTAAAAATAGTTTCACAAAATCTCACATCATATTATGACAAGATGTCCTAAGTTTAAGTCTTACTAGACCCCTATTTGCCTCGTCAATTATATATTTTGACGCTTAGGCCAAAGGGTGTGTTAGAATAGTTGAATGTTAAACCACATTTTCATTTAATAGCATAATTTTTCAAAGCAATTTGTAGTGATCCCCGGGACCTCACACAGTCTGTAACATACACTTCTTTTGACAAAACTTTGGCGAAAAATTGATATTCTTCACCACTATGAGTTGCTCATACTTTTTGTGACAATATCACATTTCGTTGCGATAGGTACTTTTTTTGTGACAAAATGGATTTTGTCTCAAAAGATTACGTTACAATGTCTCATTCTTTTTCTTGTAGTGACTTTTCCTTTTGTGTGATTATAATTTATAACTCTCACTTGATATTGCTATTCTCATATAGTTTGTACACGTGCAAGATTTGTGACCTAAAGTTTGGTTCGATTATAGTTTGTGATACCGATTTTCATGTTATCAGCGCTAAAATCATCAAATTATGTTCAAGGATATTGTTGGCCTCATTTGGAGCGACTTGTTTTACTAAAAGAAAAATTATATATATCCTTGATCCGAATAATATAACGAATGCGGGTAAATTGTCCCGTACACGTAAAGATTCCATTTTAAAAGCCGTGAGGTTGCCACAGATTTTTTCATTCAACAATGTGTAATTTGTTCGCCCCAAATATGGAGACCACAAACCAAGAGGATCCAAGCAAAATAATGTTTGCGGTCGAGAGTGAAGTCAAAGCAATAAAAAGCATTATAAAGCAACCATTTTGCCAGTGACAGATTAGAAATCCTCTTCCAAAGTTTGGTTGATCTATAATCTATCTACATAGTGGAGATGCTATAAGCCAAAAATAAAAAATAAAAAATAAAAAAAATCGGTTCTTTTAGTTACATTTAAGGAATAACTCTTTAAAGCAAGTATTGATGCGAAACAGGGGATGGAGGATTAAGGAACGAGAAAAGAGCAGGAATCTTAATCTCTTTACATGATAAAAAAAAAAAAAAAACTTAGAAAAGATGATTTTAATCTCAAATTTAAAAGTAATGTAACAAGTCTCTACAACTTTAAATCACGATTCCTTCAACTTATGGGGGTGAAGTGGTGTGATTGCGGTGTCAACAGTATCTTATAATTTGGTCTCTCTCACAAAGTGTGCTCTTTATTTTTAGCATCCATCTGATACTATAACTCTGGACCTAGACCGTGATTAGCCAACTATCTGAGGGAACTACCATAACAACTCGCTGTTATGTCTCCCACATTTACGTTCAAGTTCCCCATGGTAGGAACCAAACCCTCGACCATTGACAACATGAGCTCTTATCTTTTGTAATTTTTTCTATTTGATTCCTGATTATGCTGGTTCTATCAGCCAGATCTTTCATTGAAAGTATGGGAACGTCCTTGCCACAAGGTCAAATTCCAAATTAGGTAGAAACTTAAGCTGAATAGAGGGAAACGATTTACATTCGATTTTGGGTGTGCTTGTTTTGCAAAAAAGATATATTGTTGGAAAAACATCTTATCATTTTCCACTATTTGAATCGTTTTAGGAAGTGAATCAAGAGAAAATATTTTCGTAGTAAACAGATAACCTCTGCATAAATATAGCAAAATGACTTTCACATTCAAAACTAAACATCATTTTTTAAGTACGAACTAGTTTTTCGACCAAAAGAAAGTACGACTAGTTTTCGACAAAAAAAAGAGTAAGTACGACTAGTCTCCAACGCTGAGACGCGGAACCCAACGCCCAAACCCTAGAGCCCAGTGGTTGGACCTGCGCTACGGAGAAAAGGGCTAAGGCAACGAAAGGAAAATTTCACTTTATGAAGAGGGGACCAAAGGCATCAATTTAATATTAAATATTTTAATTGTGCTAATTTAGTCTCAAAATTTTTGATAATTTGTCATTTTAGTCATAAATATTTTTCACAACTTATTAATTTAATTTTAAATTTTTTGATGATTTGCTAATTTAATTGGTAATTTAGTATTTTCAATTAAATTTTGGTTGAAAATCGCTAACATTAAGATCTGCTAGTTGTTGACTATTCTACGTGATATGACTGACGATGATGTGAACAAATTCCCCTTTTTAAAATCATTTTTTTTCCTTCTCTTTCCCTTTGAACTATAACCAATACTTGGCCATATTTAGCAACTGACCATGGGTAAGGGTCGCCTTTGCTAGATTTGACAAAGGTAGAGTCCTTGCTCGATCCAACAAGGGCGGTCCTTACTTAGGCTGCAAGGTTCAAGCCCTCACCAAATTCGGTGAGAATGGTCCTCGCTTATGACAACTCATTGGCCATAGACCAACGGAAAAGAAAAGGAGAAAAAGGAAAAAAAAGAAAAAGTTAAAAACTTATCACATCAGTGGTTGGCACGCCATATAGGATGGCTAACAACCGGTTAGTATCCACGTCAATAATTTCCAACTAAAATTAGCTAAGGGACTAAATTAATAAGTCATCAAAATGTTTATGATAAAAAAAATTGAAAAATTATCAAAATGTTTTAGGATTAAATTGGTATAATTGCAAGTTTAAGCCTAAATTAGCAAGTTGTCAAAAGGTTTAAGACTAAATTGGTTATTGTACAATAAATTTTAGACTTTGTAGGCAATTTTCCCTGATGTTTGCTCCATTCCATTTATTTAGGGTATTTTTTTTTCTCAAAAGCTACAAAATAAGGCTGTATTCTTCAAAAAAGAGAATGCTCATTTTTCTTTTTGCCACAGATTGTGCAAAGGTAACATAATTTTATTGCGTTTGTCGAGTTTACGGTGACAAAAGTCCGTTGCCTTAATTCAGTTTTAAGACTAAAAGGAAACCTTATTTTTCGGGCTTGGCTTGTCCACGAATAAATTTATTTTGGACTGCCTTAGCCGTGGTTCGCTTCCTTTCAACTGTTCGCTTGTTGTTTTCTCCAATAAATACATATCGTCAGTTAAAAATGGAATTTGACTGAATCATGATTGAATCATTTTTTTCACTAAAAAAACCAGCGTTGGTCGAGGAGGGAATTATGCGGGGAGGGTTACGGAGGGAAGAAACCCCGAACCCAGGAAAATAACTGAAAACCGACAAGGGCGGTTAAGGGTGGCGGCAATGCTGTCAGTCTCTGTCCAGATGTCAAAATATCATTGGGGGCACGCTGAGTTATAACTGGACCTCCCTCTCGATTTGAGATTTAGGAAAGCTACTCACGACTTTCTTCCTTTGACGCCATGTGGATTCTTTCACCGCCAAAATAGAAAATGTTCGAGGAGTCCAAGGAGACATCTGGTACCAAGTGGCATTGACAATATTATACGAACGCAGTTGGTGACTCTTTTTTCATATAAGTATAAATATAAGCTAAATTCGGATCTATGCAGGTGGTTTTTAGTGAAATAGTTAGAATCTGAAAAAATAACCTCCGGCTCTTAAAGGCTTTGTTTGATAACTTGTCAAATAATAACTTTTTTTAATATTTTGTTTATGGGAATAGATTTGGAACAAAAATCCATTTGTTAAATATTTTATTCCCCGAAATAATGCTATGAAGAATAGATTTAGAATAGAATTAAGAATAAAAAAAAAGTTGATTTTTGTTCCCCGAAACAATTCCAATAATCAAATCTAATTTTCTTTCCTTTTCCTCCCTTTTCCTCCCTTCTCTTTTCTTCTCTTTCCTTTTTCTTCTTCTTCTTCCTCCTTCCAACCCATCACTGGCTTATTGTTGCCCCATCGTTGCCCGTCGACCATCGCCGCTGCCGCTAATGGTGGCTAGCGAGCGGCTAGGCAAGGTCTAGCAAGTTCATCAGAGCCTTGCTAGGCTATGGCAAGATCCAACAAGCTTGTCTAAGGGTCACTTGGCCATCGGCGAGGCTTGGCCACGTAGATCTGGGATTTCTCCCAAGCAGCCTTTCCACTCAAACTCACACAAAATCTAGAGAGAGAAACTGTAGAGAGAGAAGCTCTGGTTTTCTATTTCTTGTGTAGAATGAGATGCTTACAATGAGGGGGAGGAGCCCCTATTTATACAAGTACGGACTCACCGTATCCGTAGATCCATCCTCGATCTAACGGTGGAGATTAGATCTCCCCAACTACCATCTACCCATATTAATTACATTGAAGTAGCCCCCAACTACTTCCTACCCGTATTGAATACGTAGGAGTAGCCCATCAACTACTACCTACTTACATTGATTACTTCATGTATAATGACCATATCGCCCGCCCTAGGAATAATCTAGAATACTCAAGAAAACCCTAGAATACGGAGACCACGGTTGAGGGTCGCTTGTACCAAGATTCGGTCACGGCATCGCTCAAGAACCCTCTTGGATAGTGCAAGTCCTTGGGCCGTGACACGTGCATGGGGGGTGCATGGGGGGAAAGAAGTCTGCAGGGAAGGAGACCAAAAAGAATAAAAAATAAGGAAAGAGAGAAAAATAAATAAAAAAAGAATAAAAAGGAAGATTGGGGAGTGTCGGTCGTGCATGGGGGGAAGTAATATGCATGTGGAAATGAAAAAAAAAAAAGAGAAAACAAAAAAGAAAAAAAAGGAAAAAGGGGAAAAAGAAATAAAAAATAGAAAATAGAAAAATCAGAAAAAGACAAAGAAAAGGCCGAAAATAAAATAAGGGGCAAAGAGATGGGCTTCGCCGCAGGCCCGCTTCCGGTGGGCTGATTTGTCACGGGCCGGGTTTTTCAGTTGGGCTAAAAAAATAGAAATCAAGATTGGGCTTTTTGAGAAAAAATCCGTGTGGGCCCTTTTTGTTGTTTTTAGTGGGCTTAAGGCCAGCCCGGTTCCTTCAACCCCACCCGGATCGGCGGCGTCCGAATCGCTCAGCAGGGCCGGGTCACCCGACCCGGTCCAAATCACTTGTTCTAAAAAAAAAAAAAATCATAAAATTTCAAGAAATCAAGAAAAATATATTAAAAATATATTTTAAAAAAATAATTTCGAAAAATCATCAAAAAATAAAAAATGTCTTGCTTTAATTTCAGAAAGGTTTTAAAAGTTTATTTTAATTTTTTTTCTTTTTTTTTCGAATATTCAAAAATTCCAAAAGAATAAAAAAAATTAGAAAATTCCAAAAAGCATTAATAAAATTCAGAAAAAAATTTTAAAATCTTCAAAGTTTGTTTTCTTTAATTTCAGAAAATATTAAAAAAATATTAAAAATATAAAAAATTCAGAAAAATTCAGAAAATAAAAAAAATTAGAAAACCCTAAAAAAGAAAAAGAACAAAATTGAATAAGCTTTTTTTGGCTTTACAATAGGGCTTTTCTCCTGTGCCCTGTTTTGTCATGATATTTTGGGTACTGTTTCCTTACCTTAGAAAGGTTAGGATAAATCTTGGGTTTCTCGAATATGTTGTCATGACCTTAGTTGATATACAATCAAGTTAGGTACCGAAAGGGCGTTAGTCGCATAACTAACGTAATCAAGTCCCCGACCCTAGATTCTCTGGTTGCGTAGAAAGTGAGGCACGCTCTCATGTCTCACTTGGTTTCTAGCCGACCCCAATAAGCTAGTGGCGACTCCTTATTAGAAGACTTTCATGATATCCCAACGTCGCGCGGGGTATGAGCTTGGGAGAGTCCGAGTTAATTAAGGGCCGTCGGCCTGAAATTAACAATACCTCTAAACCTATTATTAATTTCGAGAAATTTTAGGTCGCGACAACACCCAATATCATCGAGTGTCCCCAGAGAAATAAGGTTCTTCTTGAGCTCCGGTACATGCCTTACATCTGTCAATGTGCGTACCACCCCATCGTGCATCTGAATTCGAATTGTTCCTATCCCCACAACCTTATGAACTTCATTATTCCCCAAAAGAACGCTACCACCATTTGCAGTCTAGTAAGTAGTAAACCAGTTCTTGTGAGGCGTCATATGATAAGAACACCCCGAATCTAGCACCCATTTGTCTCCAGACGAAGCAGTAGTCACACATAAAACAGCTTCTCCATCACTAGTGCTCCCTTCAGCTACGTTTGCTACATTGCTTGTGGCATTCTGCCTGTCACCTTGATTTCTCCACTTCGGACAATCTCTCCTAATGTGCCCTTCCTCGTGACACTCAAAGCACTTCACGTGTCCCTTGGACTTTCAATTGCGTGACTTTGATATGCTTTTGCCTTTGCTGCTGTTAGGCCATCAATGTTGATCTCTACCCTGAATCGTTAATGCCTGCGCTACTCCCTACGCAAGATTATTATCACGCAACTTTCTTTGCCACTCCTTAGATAACAGAGCGAACTTTACCTCTTCAAAGGTAATCGTAGTACGCCCCTGCAACAGTGAATTAGTAAAGTGTTCCCACAACTCTGGTAAAGAAACTAACAACATCATGCCCCACTCTTCATCATCAAGTATCTTACCGACGTTCTTCAAATCCATCATGAGTTTATTAAATTCATCTAGGTGGGTTCTGATAGACGTACCTTCAATATATCTAAATTGAAACATCCTCTTCAACATGTATAAGCGATTATTCAAACCCTTCGTTACATAGAGTGCATAAAGTCTTGCCCATAAATCTGTACCATCCTTCTCCTCAGCTACCTCTATTAATACCTCATCCGATAAATTCAACAGGATTGTGCTCTTTGCTTTCTCCATTAGCTCTACCTTTTCAGAAGCTTTCATTATAATCGGCAACTTATCTTCGCCATCTAAAACTCTAGCCAAACCTTGGGTTGTTAATATCACACGCATCTTGATGCTCCATAACCCAAAGTTATTCCTCCCGTTAAACTTCTCAATTTCACATTTCGCCTTAGACATAATTGCAATAACAGGATTTCCAGATAATAATTAGACAAGCAAAAGCCCCAAATCACAATCAAGAAATCTGAACCCTAACTCTGATACCAATTGTTGAAAATATAACGCGGAAACAACAGGATCTTGTAATTTATGTCAACACAAAAATACTAGAGAAAAATAAGGGCATCAGAAATTTACGTGGTTCAGTCCAAGTATGGGTACCTACATCCATGGGGAGAACCAGGAGCAAATAATCCACTATAATCAGAGAATTAAAGTTACAATCACTCACGCTCGAGTGTTTTCCACACCTAGATTTAAACCCAAACCCAAAGTGTTTACAAATAAATAATGTAAACTCACAGCACAAAATCACCGAGTGTTCAAGCCGTCCTGCAATTCGCTCACGAACATACGAAAAAAAAAGAACTCTGTTCTTTATTGTATGCTTCATATGGCAACTCTAGCTTCTTGGCTTGGCTTCTATTTTTGTACGGCGCTCTCTTCTTCTGTATGCTAAAGAAACCTTTTATATATGTGTAAGCCTAGCACTACTAGGTTTCTCCTATAGATAAGAGAGGAAATCCTTATCTTTATCCTTTTGTGCAAAAGTAATCCTAGTCAAATTTAGAATACCAAGAAAACCAATCTTGAATAGGATAGGAAATATTTTGAACAAGTCAAAATCCTTCTATGGATCGAGTTCATAAAAATTCAAACTCGAGTCATAATTTAACAAGTTGGATGAGATGCTTGAAGTACTGTACTATATATGCAAATTCTCTCACTCTTCATTGGAGCTAATCCTGTCCCATAAGATGATGATTTATGGTTTGTGGATTCCATGATCCTAACAATTTTTCCAGCTACCAACTCACATGAGAGGGGGAAATGACAAGGTAGCATCCATCGACATGGAAGAAACTTTGTATCCTATTATAATCTATCGGTCATTTTCTTGACCTCAACAATGCTGCTTTTGTTTCATGCTCGGCTTGCATCCATGTAAGTGCATATGCGCTTTCTTAAATTGGTACATCTGCAGTCGCCGTGATTGAATTGTACCAATAGCTGAAAGAGATGGCATGGATCCTGCTGGTGCCATCCTAGATAAGGTAAGCAATGCTTCCTTCTTTTCTTGCTAATGTACTTGCTATAATCTAGTCTTTCCATGAATTTGAAGATCATTTATGCCCATGCCTCTACCTCTAAACATTAGCACAACTTGCTTCTCAATTTGGTTGCCAAAATGTCTAAAGAACCATTCAGGTTATTGGTAAGATGGTGCTCCAGAATCAAACTGCACACATTTTGTAAGGTGTCGATGGTTGACCTTAGCTCATTAATATAGTTCATATTGTCGTTTTTTTTTATAATTTTTTTCTTTTGACCTTTTTATATATTTTTACATTTTTTGCAAAATAAATGGATATTTGAAAAAAAATATTGATAAAAATTCAAATGTCAACTCTCACTTCAATCATTTTCTTTTGTAAGATTATTCATTCTTTCCCATGAAAGAGAATATGAGATAGTTTTGTTAATTTCATACACCAATAGATTTTCAATGGCTAAATGTCAAGGACATTGCGAGGTTACAAAGTTCTCTAATGTCGATTTCCTTCATTTTTTTCTTCATAGGTCATTCTATCATTTTTAGTGGATTATCAAATATTTGATTAAAGAAAAACTTCTTCTTTGTACTGGATTTTCTTTCGGTTGGACATCATACTAATAATATTAGCATAACATGTGACTGTGCAGGCACATATAATTTGAAACCTTACTACGATTTCTTCACCAATTACAACTAATTTACCTAAATAATATTCTTTTTGTATATAATTTGTTCCAACTCTTCGAGAGACCAATTGATATCATCTAAAATGGCTGATCTAACCTACAAGAGACAAAATTGATACCACAAAGAATATATCGGAGGCCAATGTAAACAATGAACGGCAACTTAATAGAGTTGGTGTCATATAGACAATTTTTGTTCACGATTCAATGGAGGTCTCGTGTTGACCCACATTCGAAATTCTAGGTAATTGATGTATGAAAAAGAAAAACTTTAGATACTCAATTGCTAGCACATATGTAAGAAATTTCATGCACCTCGCGATTTGGTTTTACTTCAGTCAACTTGAATATTTTTGGAAGCCATAGATGCAGAATGAAATTGACTATGTTCTTTTTATGGAGTTTTTGCTTCAACCACTTGCATGTAAAATTGAATAGGTGCCTCCTCTTGAATGCCTTTCTCTTTTCCCCATATAGCCTGATCCCAAATGCTTGACATAAGGCAAGATCAAATTATAGTGAAAAATATTATATATATATATATATATATATATATATAATTGTTAATGATGATTGTGAAGTTATACACATATTTCAACAATATCAAAGTAGTTTGTCATCCATTTCATTTCGGTGCTCTTCACTGGCATTATGGTTGGTATTATATATGTTTTCCTCTCTTTTGAATAGTCAATACCTTCACGGATTCAATAAATTTTTAATTTGTGAATTAAGAAAAACGGACATTTGATATTGCTTCTAGTTGAGGCCTCCATGTGCGAAATTAGATTAGTGCATTTGTCCAAAAAAAAAAAATTTTATGTAAGCACTTATATTTAGTTGAAGTATACCAAGTTATGAGGTTAGAGATGAAAACAATTAACCATAGAAACATTTCATTTTATGCTAATTACTTATTTCTAATTATATGTGATCTAAAAATATGTGCACAATACTCATATGCCTAGGTATGTGCGTAGCACGGATAGGGACATTAGTAATTTTCACACGTTTTGAATTTCATAATTAAAGGACCTCATTAATTGGGGTAAAGTTCAAAAAAAATTTAGATTTCATAAACAAGATGTCTACTCACTTAGTAATTTGTTTTCTGTTTTTTATTTATACATTTTAGAAAAATGAAAAAGAAATAATTATTAGTGTATTGATACCCATTTATGCATGGGCTTATCATCATTGTGTGTGTACTTTTTAAAATTAAATCTTTCACTTTAGGAATTAATGAGCAATAATTGAAAATTTCCAGAACTTATTGAATTTTTTCTAACTTTTCAATTAGTTCCATCTCATTTAGAGCAAGAAGTTAGCTTTATCAACGACGGGCATTTCACGCCAAGTCATTGCAAAAAGATTGGAGTGGCTATACATCAAGTCTATTCGAAGACTATAAAGTTCTCAATGTTGATTTCCTTCAGATTTTCTGCAATCATTCGATCATAAAGCATTGCACTTGCCCCTTTTTCTTGGCCAATTCCATTGCTCTCCCCTTGATCTATTCACCCAAAACTACACAAGTATGTGCAAGTAGCTAGACCAAAATCAGTCTGAACGAGTTTGAAAATATACCGTCAGCATTTTCTTTAATTTTTGGGTGGCATATCTCGCGTCATCTGAGTCAGCCGTAGTGTGCGCACCCCTACGCCGGAAAATCCATACCTCGCCAGAGGAGCCTGAGGCTAGAGGCCACCATAGTCAGTCATCTCTTCTTGCCTCGGCATGTGCATAAATGTGTCTGCCTTATTGCTACAGCGTTTGTTTTTTTGACGTATATATGTGGCGAGTTTAATGTTGCCGGAATGAGTCCTGCATTAGCCGGAGTAGTGGCTGGCGAAGATGACTTGGTGATGGTTGGCGACGTTAGGTGTTGATGTGGGACCGATTAGAGTTCGGGCACGGGATCGTGCGGGGAAATTCCAGCGTGGAATTCACCAGGGAAGGCTTCGGCGAGGGTGAGGCTCGTCGAGGAAGACAGCCAAGAAGAAGATCAGCACGTGCAGGGAAGAGAAAAAGAAAAAGAGAAAAAAGGGCTGGTCGTTGGTGAGAGGAAAATAGGCTTCGGGCTTGCTTGTATTGTGGGCTGGGATAGTTTAGGCTGAGAATAGGAATTAGAAGTGGGCTGGAGGCTGATTGGGCTATCTTTAAGGTGCCTTATGCATTGGTTGTTGGTAGTTTGATCTATATTATAGTGTGTACAATACCACACATGGCTCTTGCAGCGGGAGTTACAAGCAAATCATTAATGATTGCTCTTGGTTTGACCCATATCGAAGTGAAGCAAATCACGTATTGCATTCCTTTTAGACAATACGATATATATTTTTTTGTTTTGACTTAAAAATGTTACTTTCCATTATTAGTACAACATTAAATTTGTGAATCAAATTTCAAACCAGTGCAATTGGACGCCATATGCATGAGCTTGTCTCATTTGGTTCAAAGAAGTGCACAAAAATGTAGAATATTAGAGAAATTGAACAACTAGAGTTTTCAGGCAAAGAAACTTGGTGAAGTGCAGTTACAGCAAATAAGCACACACTTATTACAAGAAGAAAACTACGCGAAGGTATAAATAAAGAAGGGTTCCTACCCTGAGATGTTCAATGGAATTTGCACGTAGGAGCCTCATCTTTGGCCGACTCAGCAACTATCCATCAGTTAGCTCGAGTATTAATTTCACCCCGAGTTATTTGGAACTGTTCGCTCAAGCCCAGGTGAACCGTCAACAACCAAACCAAGGCGACGAGTTCTCCCCCTTTACTAAGTTGTTGAGCATGCATGTATGGTCGGCAATTAATCGCAGCATGCGCTAGCAATTCCACCCAAACTTCACTCACGATCTCCCATTTGTTCTCCTGAAGTTCCTCCAACTCTTTCGCGAGAATACACGCATCAAAAAGCACAGATTTGCTCTTGTCTCCTTTCACATCAACTGGCTTCTCTGTTGTAGGAACATCAAGGAGCTGTTCGCAGACATATTTCTCCGTTTTGTTCGTGTTGCTCTCAATAAAGATATACTGACTTAAGAACCTGTCCAACTCAGCACAAGTGTCTCGCAACCTTATTTGGCCAATCCCAACCACTACAGACATCAAGTCAGGTTCTTTGATCATAAGATGAAGCATGTAATCTGACAAGACCTTACTAAATTTACGGTGGTCGTTTTCGCTCTCATCCTTGTTGAAACAGAGTTCGGTGGCAATGTGCCACAGTAAAAGGCTGTTACCATAATCAACTTCACGAACGAATGGAAGCAACTTTTGGCAATCTTGCCTTGTTTTGGGATTCCTTGTTTTGGGATTCTGTAGAGTCCATTCACCTCGAGCAGAACATATCTGTTTTCTTGCCCATTTGCGTTGAGCAGGACGAATCAGTTCTCTTTCTTCCCAAAAAGATGCCTTCACGAATCAGTTCTCTTTCTTCCCAAAAAGATGCCTTCCGTTCCAGTTCTTTGAAAATCAGTTCGCCTAACTCTTCACTGTATGGTTCCACTCGTTCAGACTTCAAGTCCTGCAACCATTCCCCCAGAGAAACGAGAATTTTCTCAATCCGCAACCATTTCCCCAGAGAAATGAACCATTCCCCCAGAGAAATGAGAATTTTCTCAATCCGCAACCATTTCCCCAGAGAAATGAGAATTTTCAGAATTTTCTCAATCCATTTTGGCCACTTTCTCAGCCGGAATTCTATCAAATTGTACTGGAAGAGAGATCTAGACCATCTAGCACATATCATATGCAATGCAAATGGTGAACTTTCAGATTTAACCATGAGGAAGAACTTAATGAAGATGCTTCCTCTAAACTGACTTCTACGATGTTCCTCAGATGTCCCTATTTTTGCAATGGTCCAGTCAGAGCAAATGAGCAAACCAAGAGCTACAAATTCCAAGCTAACAGCTCCAAGGAGCAAGGTGTATGTAATCTGTATATCATATTCATGAAAATCATGCTTGTTTAGGACATAGAAACATGCAAAAGCAGCAACAATGGAACCAAATGAGATTGCTCGCAAAAGGTACCCTGTTGTACGATGAACAATGGCAGCCTTGGTATAAAGAACGTCATAAAAGAAGTTGAGCTCAGCCTCAATGATCCGAAAAGCATCCTTTGCAGTTCTGATGGTGAAAAATTCGTAGCTATCTTCTTCTTTATGGTAGCTGAAGATGAGATCCACAAGGATGCCTTTGAAGTTTGTGAAGTAAAAAAACGCCTCTTTTATCACTGTTCTGTCGTCCAAACTTTTTCCTTCTTCCGCTCCAACATGTCGATAGCTAAGTCGGCCCCCCGTTGTTCCGCTCATTCTCCCAGTGACAGCACATTGTTTCATGATCTCGGCATAGTTTGGCCCGGCCTGAGCCGGTGGGAGCAAGGAGCGACGGAACCCACTGAAGCTTGCGAAATATAGCGCACATGTGCGCTCTATATACTTAATGGTTCCACCAATAAACAGGAAGATGCTTGGGACAATTAACTTGCTATTGGGGAAGGATTGATAGAATACGTAGCCTGCAGTGCCTACCTGGAATAAGAGACTAAGCAAGTGCCTACCCCACAGCTCATTATCCTCAAGAGCGACAGCAGTTACGGTGTCTGGTCCTCCGAGATGTAGCAGAAGAAATGGAGCCCAAAATGCCAAAAGGTCACCATATGCATTAGCCTCAGAGTCTGACCAACCACTACTGCTTTGGGCTTGGACCATGAGTCCAAACGCATAGTCAACGACCAAGTCAGCAGCCAAATAAGCTAACCAGATGAGCTTCCTGATCCACCACTTTGAACACCTCTTGCGAATGGGTCCAAAAAATATGAGAAAGACTTGCAGAGATAGACTCGCAAGGATTGCCATTCGGAGGTTGCGTTTCATTGATGAATTATTGGCTCCTGCAAGATTTTTCAGTTTTCCCATCTTATCCTCACTCTCTCACTAGATCCTGGAAGGAAATCTTTTGGTCAGCATGGGTATTACAGTAAGGCAAAGTATTGAATAGCCATGCAAATTGGAATTTAGGAATTCATGAGCAACAGTCGAAATTATCCAAAACTCACTGAAATTTTCCTATATTTTTGCTCAGTTCTATCTTTTTTAAAACAAAAGTTAGCTAATGGAGGGAGAAAAGAAAACTATGAAGTCTGAAAAGACTAAGACTTTCATCAACCAAAAACATTAAACAAAGATCAAGACCTTTGAAGGAATGCACATAAGAGGATAGAAGCATCAACATAAAATACATTTTGGTCCGCACGTTTCATAATATTTAGAGATTATTTTCTTGGAATATGTATTTAGAGATGTATTTTCTTGGAAGATAGGAATATGAATCGCTCAATTTAGGAACTCATGAGCAACAGTTGAAGTTGCCTGGAGCCCATAGAATTCGTCCTATCTTCTTAGTTCTATCTGATTTAATGCAGAAGTGCGCTAATGTTGACAGAAAACTAATTAGTCCAAGAAGATCAAGACTTTCTCCTACCAAAAAACATTAAACAGAGATCCCGGCTTTCAAGGATGCACATCAATGATTAGAGGAATCAAAATAAAACACTTTTCGTACACAAGAGTTTATCTCATGATGTTTAGAGATTATCCCATGGTATTTGTAGCTTCCGCAATCATATATTTGCTGATGTATATAAATCATAAAATTAGGAAGGCAAGGACTTTTTGTTATACAAATAAAGTCATACTAATTTTGTCTATTCAATAAGGAAAACAAAAGCATGTGTTTTGAACTAAACAAGAAAAAGCGTCTGGTACACCAAGCAATCCATTAGTAAATGATTTGCAAATCACCATCTAACAATATATGATCTATTGGAATTATACTCTATGTATAACCCTAATGAACGGGAAAATCGTGCTCAAAAGGATCAAAATCCTGTGGTTTTCGATCATTAACTACTACCTAAACACCATTAAGCAGATCATTGCTACCCATTTTACTGCGAATTTTTGGCATTGTAATTGCCAAACTTAGAAAGACCAAGACTTTACTTTACGTCATGTACTAGTTTTGTAAAGAAAGTGAAGCCATAGTGAAAAGGAGATGATGCGAAAGAAATGGGGGAAGAATACTAGAAGTGCCACAACTTTCGTATGACGCTCACTTCGATGCCAAAACTTTTTTTTTTTGCTCACTTAAGTGTCACAAGTTTGAAAAAACATTTACTTTAGTGCCATTTCTGATTTGCCCGCCAAAAAAGCTCACGTGACGTCGGAAAGCTGATGTAACCGTCGATGAACAATATTTTTAATATTTTAATATTTTTAAATATTTTATTTTATTTTTTTGCTTTTTTTTTAGGGCCGGCGAGGATCAACGGTGACCCTCATCGACTGCCAAACCCTTGCCTAGATTGGGCGAGGGCCCCTCACCGTCGGCCACAAAGGCCTTAGGTGAGGCCGGTGAGGCCATTGCGGCCTTAGCTAGGGCCTTTCCGGCTAGATCTGGGCGAGGGCCAGCCTCGGCAGCCCAAGGGGAGGTTGCGACGGCCTCACCCAAGGCCTTTGCGACCGACGGCGAGGATTCTGTGGCCGGCAACGGTCAATAGTGGCCCTTGCCAGCCCTAAAGAAAAAGCAAAAAAATTCAAAAAAATAAAAAAATATTAATAAAAACATTTAAAAACATTAAAATATTATTCACTGGTGGTCACGTTAGCTTTTCTGACGGACAAATTGAAAGTAGCACTTAAATGAACGTTTTTTTAAATATGTGGCACTTAAGTGAGCGAAAAAAAAAGTTTTAGCACCAAAGTGAACGCCATACAAAAGTTGTGACATTGCTAGTGTTCTTCTACCCGAATAAAAATAGGAAGACTCATTCTTTCTGGGATGCAAATTAGCATTGCTACTTTATTTTTCACATGGTTTCTATTTTGTTTTCTTCTTCCGGTTCGAATGAAACATCATTTGACAATTAGCATTGATTGTTTTTCTCTAGCTTAAAATCAATAATTCAATAATTTTCATGCAACTTTTTACCTTGTTTAATCATATTTTGATTATTCATTCATGTATCTCTATTGTACTTGTCTATTAGAATTATGTTTGGATTTTCATGTATCTTATCAAATTTAAACTAAATAAAAGGAAAAACAAAAACAAAAAATATTGTTGTTTTTGCATCAATTTGAGGAAAAAAGAGGGCAAAAGTACTGCAAAAATGTCAAAACTTGGCATGTGGCACGGGAGATATTTAAGTGCTGAAAGTTTCGAAAGATATATTAAAAGTAGTTAGAAATCCGATATGATTAATTTTTTAATAATATATATTGTCAATGGCTAGTTGGAAAGTTTAATCAATAAAGAAGGGTAAAAAAAACGTTGTTTTTGCTCCAAATTTGATTTTTAATAAAAATATTAGTTAAGTTAAATTAAAAAAAAAAAAAAAAAGGAAGGGGAGAGGGTTTGGCAAGGGCTGCACCCTATTTTTTTTAATTTAGTTTTTAATTTAATTTAAATAATATTTATATCAAAGACTAAATTTGGGACAAAACGACGTCATTTTGGACTTATCTAATCATCTCAATGCCCAAAACGATGTTGTTTTGAGCTCATCTAGTCGGAAAAATGCAATTTCGGCATTTTGGCCGGAATTTCTTACCGTTAGCACTTAAATGATTTATTCTTCTCTGATTTTGGCATTTAAGTGTACCTTTTGAAACTTTTGACACTTAAGTATTTCCTATACTAAACTTTGATACTTGGTGTGTTTGGCACTAAAAAAAAAGAGAAAGTAGATGGATGTCTCTTACCTACACGGCAGATTGACGATAGCAATCCAGCAAACACGGGCCCTTCGGATGAGCAAAAAGAGAACAATCTTGAGCGGGGGGAAGAGCAAGGGTCACAGCGAAGTAAAGAGCAGAGGAGTTAATATATAGAGAAAAAAACTATAAAGTCCAAGACAAAGACTTTCACCAAAATTAAACAAAGACCAAGACCTTTCTAACCCGCAAGAGACAAAATTGATACCACAAAGAATATATCGGAGGCCAATGTAGACAGTGAACGGCTACTTAACAGCGTTGGTGTCATATAGACATGTTTTGTTCGTGATTCAATGGAGGTCTCACGTTGACCCACATTTGAAATGTCGAGGTAATTGATGTATGAAAAGAAAAAACTTTAGATACTCAATTGCTAGCACATATGTAAGAAATTACATGCACCTCACAATCTGGTTTTATTTCAGTCAACTTGAATATTTTTGGAAGCCATAAATACATAATGAAATTGACCATGTTCATTTTATGGAGTTTTTGCTTCAACCACTCGCATGTAAAATTGGATAGGTGCCTCCTCTTGAATGTCTTTCTCTTTTCCCCATTCAGCCTGATCCCAAATGCTTGACATAAGGCAAGATCATTATAGCGAAAAATATTTTTTATATATATGTAATGGTAATTGTGAAGTTATACACATATTTCAACAGTATCGAAATAGTTTGTCATCTATTTAATTTCGGTTATATGTTTTCCTCTCTTTTAATAGTCATTAACTTTTTATTTTGTGAAAAAAGAAAAACGGACATTTGATATTGCTTGCAGTTGAGGCCTTCATGTGCCAAATTAGATTATTGCATTTGTCAATTTTTTTTATTTTTATGTAAGCACTTATATTTGGTTGAAGTATACCAAGTTATGAGGTTAGAGATGAAAACAATTAACCATAGAAACATTTCATTTTATGCTAATTACTTATTTCTAATTACATGTGATCTAAAAATATGTGCGCAATACTCATATGCTTGGGTCTGTGCGTAGCACAAATAGGGACATTAGTAATTTTCACAGATTTTGAATTTCATAATTAAAGGACCTCATTAATTGGGGTAAAGTTCAAATAAACTTTAGATTTCATAAACAAGATGTCTACTCACTTGGTAATTCTTTTTATGTTTTTTTATTCATACATTTTAGAAAAAGAAAAAATAAATAATTATTAGGACTCGATATATATATATATATATATATATATATATATATATATATATATGTATGTACTTTTTAAAATTAAATCTTTCACTTTAGGAATTCATGAGCAATAATTGAAAATTTCCAGACCTTATTGAATTTTTTCTAGCTTTTCAATTAGTTCCATCTCATTTAGAGTAAAAAGTTAGCTTCATCAACGACCGGCATTTCATGACGTGCAAGCTCGTCACTAAAAATTTCAGTGAAGGGCTCAATTTTAGCAACACTAGTGATAGACCGCAAAGTTCAAGCCTTTTTTTTTTACCCTTTGGCTCCATAGACACAATTTTATGAGGAAATATTCAGCGGTTTCTTCCGACCATATCATCATTCCCCGTAGAGTGCATGATTTTTATTTTAGCCAATTACCACTTGACACATGTATTCTGACATTGAGATAAATAAAACAAATAAAAATTAGGGAAAATATCATTAAAAATCCTAAATTATGCCCTCCGTGACAATTTTACCCTGAACTTTTTTTTGTATTACCAAAAACCCTAAATTATATTACTTGTGACAATTTTACCATGACCTTTTTTTTTCCCATTAAAAACCCAAAACCATGTCACTTGTGACAAATTTTATCCCAAACTTTTTGACTGAAGGGGCATTTTCGTCTTTTTCTTTTTCTTTTTCTTTCTCTCGACAGAGGGCAGTCAGCGAGGCCGCCCTCGCTGGTGTCGGAGTCCGGCGAGGCTTGAGTGGCCCTCGCTCGACACCGACTAGGCTTGCCTAGGCCAAATTTGGCTTGGGCGGCCCTCGCCCAACGCCGGCGAGGCCGACCGTCGGCTTTCTCCTATTAAGAGAAAAACAAAAAGAAATTGACGAAAATACTCTTTAGCGCAAAAAATTTTGAGGTAAATTTGTTATAAGTAGCATATTTTAGGATTTTTGGTGGTATAAAAAAAAGTTCGGAGTAAAATTATCACAAGTGATATAATTTAGGGTAAAATCATTACAAGTGGTATAGTTTGGGGTTTTTAGTGACAAAATAAAATTCAAAATAAAATTTTTACATATGGCATAATTTAAGATTTTTGGTGACATTTTCCCTTTAAAATATTATTTTTCTCTCTTGCTCCTTCGTAGCCACTGCTCCGGCCACTTATCAATTGCAGCCCCAAGCCTTCCACCCCACCGTCGTTGCCACGCCAGCCATGATCTGAGTACCCTCCCTCCGCCGTCCCCCGGAGCCCAACAACAATCGGGATCTTGACCTCCCTTGTCGTGGTCATGGACGAGGCTTTGTTTCAGATCTGGAAGTTGGTTTTTATTTCTTTTTCGGCGATGAGCTGCAATGAAAAAAAAAAGGAGATCTTTAGCATTCAAGTTTCTGGGTTTCCTGTTTTTTCCCCAGCTTCCACAGGTTTCCCAGAACTCGAGTTGTGGCCAAAAGGACAAGCCAAGAGACCCGCTGATCATTGACCCACGTTGCTCCATAAACTCCTCCAAATATCAGATTTTTTTGGCTAGAAAGACATGCCAAGAGACCCACTGCCCCTTCCTTGTCTCAAAGATTTTTCCCCATATTCTTTCTTCTCAAGAGACTTCTACTCTCTCTTTTTTTCCAGATTTTTGGCCATTTCCTCAAGCAAAAAGGGGTAAAGATGACCATAAAGATGACGGAGATTGAGGGCTCCTTCCGGCGAAGAATGAAGCTAAAATGAGGACGACGGAGGGTTGGTTTGGTTTGGACGCGTGGCAGTGTTGGCCTGGACCAACGTCGGCGGTGGACACGCGAAGGTCAAGCTTGGAGGTGACTCTGGCTGGCCGAAGGAGGATGAAAAGAGAGACTTGATAATTAGATTCTCAATTTTTTGTGATTCCCCGTCAAAATATAGTATATGCGTCAAGTGGTGGTTGGCTAGAATAAAAAAAATGCACTCCACCTAGGGATGATGATGTGATGAGAGGAAATCAATGAATATTTTCTCCAGTTTTGTCTACCAACCCACTTTCCTTTAGTGTCACTAGAACAACTTTAAAACATTTAGAAAAAGAAATGGGCCCCTTGTTGGGCATTATCGGTAGGAGAAGGTAAGAAGAAAACAAAATAAAGGTGAAGCATCCGAGCTTGATGGAGATGGAGATGGAGATGGAGATGGTGAGGAAGGGGAACCAAAATTTGGAATAATTTCGCCCTTTTTGCATTAAAATTGCGAAATTTCCATCTGCACACCAAAGGCAACCCAACCAAATAAAGAGGCTAAAGTTCCTCGGCGGTAGATGCTTCCGAACCAGCATGCTATTTATGCTATTTACATTACCTTTCCTTAGAGATGAAGCTAGAAACGATGCTGGAGCTCTTGGCAAAACTTATTTCCTGTACCTTACCTCGGGTAGAAAGAAACAACCAACGTCACATTACTAATGGTACAACGACGAGAACAGATGCTGTCCTAATTCTGTGAGCTTTTGTTCCAATGGAGGAGGATCTTCTTCGCTATACCAAATATGTCGAGTAATGATGTTGCTTCTGCTTATTTGCTAGAGCAGTTCACGAAACAAATGTGATGCTGTAGTGATACAGCAACTTTCAGCAACAATGATCAACGGATCCCAAGCACAGTTCGTTCAATCTTCTGATGGCCACATCCAAAGTCATTACCACTTTCTTCTTCGATTGCTCTCTCAGGAAGCTGGAGCATGTCATGACAATGTTGAATGTCATATTAGCAGACATGTTAGCTATGTTTTCTTTCTAATGTTTAGGTCATCATATGGGAAATAAAACAAAAAAAAAAGTCAATTCATATATCAAATCGAGTCATTTTTCTCATGTTTCATTACCATGAGCATGAAAGTCCAACGACAACAATTGACTATCAATAGCTAGGCAATGACATAATGACAGGAATTATACTAAGTAACAAAAGAAGCTCTATAAAACAGAAAATATAGATTTTCACTCATTAACATAACATAAGATCACTGATCGTAATGTTCCATCATGATATGCAGTCCATCAATCAAATTCAAAATCATGCAGCATCATGGTCAAAATCTAATTATCCAATTTTTATCTAGTAAGAGATCAGTGCTAATATGCTCAAAACACCTAAAGTTATGATTAAAAGTCTTGGCTCAATATCATCTACAAACAACAATCTAGAGGCAGAACACCAATAAGATTGACAAACCAGAAGTTAGGATCACATAGGAAAATGCATAAAAAAAGTCATCTATCGATAAAATCAATGAACATAAAAAAAATAGCATTGTTCAGATTATTGGTTCAATAAAAGAATTGTGAAGAAATTAGAAGAAGAAAAATTCACATAGAATCAAATTTGTTACTTGGATTTTGAGGTTTTATTATTGTGCACATGATCCTTTCCAATATATTAGTGAAATATATTTTTTAAAATATTTGAATTATTTCAGTCTATTAGAAGTTGCGCACGTGTACCGTCGAATATACTTTATGTATATTGGCTATGTATATGTTTGCTTTATTTATTTGGAATTACTTTCCAATAATCCACTTAAGAAAGAAAAGCGGGTTTAATTTCTTTCACAGAAAAGGCAACAAAAATTAGATTAGTATAATCCTCATTTGCATAGGAAATCAAATCCTTCAAACAAGTACTTGGGAAGAAAGAAGGAAAACATGCCATTTCAAATAAAAAGAAAATGCTGCACACAAATTTCCAAGAAGTTTAAATTACGTGTATTTCCTCACTTATATGTAAGTTGAGAGATTTTGGTAACGATATTTAGAGACCTTAAGGTTAGAAATAACCCTAATATTAGCCTTATCCAAAAAGATAATGATATATGGATTAGGAAGATAGTTTTATTTAATAAAACTAGCACAAGTGCATACTAGTTGGGTGTAAAGATTAACATCCAAAATTTTTTGCAAAATTCAAATTATTCATAAATAAAAAAAATTTATTCAATATGAGGAGATTGTATCAATATACATTTATGTGGAAAGAGAAATAAATATCAGGATTTGAATCTTCTAGTAAAATTTGTTTACAAGATAGATTAAACTCAAATATTTAATATCGAAATATATGAGAGAATCTAACTAACAAAATTATTGATGTACAGATTAAGCAAGGCGATGCGGATTCCATCATTTTGCATATAGTTCAATGCTAGAGAACTCACCTTCGTCGAGCATAACCGAGAAAGATCTCTCCAATGGACATGAGCGAATCAATCCACTGTAGAAATTACGAAGCAAAGGAATGACGAGCAAATAAAGAGAGAAAACCATAAAGTCCAAGAAGATCATGACTTTCACCTACTGAAGATATCGTTTTCTTTTTTTGTCTGGAAAGGTAAAGCAAAAGTGAAAAAGTGAAGGTGGGAAAGAAATTTTAATAGATTCCAAAAAGACCAAGAATTTTGCACGTTTTTTGATGGCATGATAAGTAAGAAAGAAATTTCAGTAAATTCCAAAAAGACCAAGACTTTGCAGGTCTTTTTTTTTTTTTTTTAGTGATCAAGGAATCGTCGAAGCTCATCCTTTAGGGAGCACACGACTCTCTAGTGCCCGGTGACACTGTCGGGCCTCATCGTAAGCCACTATTTAAACATAAATTTCGGGGGAGGCTAATCCAGAACCTCAATACTAACATTTTAGTAACAAGATAGTTCAAACTCTTGACCTCGGTAATGAGGGAGAGAATGCACACCAACCGCGCTGCCTGTGGTTAGATGACTTTGCATGTTTGTTGATAGTACGATGAGAAAGAAAACTTTAATAGATTCCAAGAAAATCAAGACTTTTGCACATTTTTTGATAGTGGGAAAGAAACTTTAATAAATTCCTAGAAGACCAAGACTTTGCATTACCAATAGAATTTATAGGCGTTCAACTCTTTTGGGTTCATTACCACAATTTTCCTCCGACTCTTTTCGGGTTCAATCATTTTGGAATTTTTTTCATTCATTAATCTCTATTGTAATTGCCTATTAGAATTATGTCTAGATTTTCTTGTATCTTTTCAAATTTGAGTTCAACAAAAGGAAAAAAAAAGCGAAGAGAAAAACTAAAATGAAGAAACACCAAAAAGTTAAAAAAGAAGAAAATAAGAAGACATAGGGTGAGATAGAGTGTTGTTGCAGTTACCACCGCCACTAGCATGACTATTTCAATAAGGATATTTAGAGACATTAAGACGAGAAATAACCCTAATTTTAGCCTTATCCAAAAAGATAATGGATATAAGGATTAGGAAGATAGTTTTATTTAATAAAACTAGCAAAAGTGCATACTAATTGCACGTAAGGATTAACATCCAAAATATTTTGCAAAATTCAAATTATTAATTAATAAAAAAATTATTTATACAATATAAGGAAATTGTGTCCATATACATTTACGTGGAAAGAGAAAAATATATCATGATTTGAATTTTCTATTAAAATTTTTTTATAAGACAGAAAAAACTCAAATATTTAAAATTAAAATACATGAGAGAATATAACAAAATTATTAATTTACATATTGAGGAATGTGATGTTGATTCCATCACTTTGCACATAGTCCAAGCCAGAGAACTCAACTCTGTCGAACAAAACCCGAAAGAAGGAACCGAGAAAGATCTCTCAATGGTCATGAGCGAATCAGTCCATTGTACAACTAGAAGTTATGGCGAAGTAAAGGGATGTTGAGCTGATGGAGAGGGAACTCTAAAGATATATTTTTTTTTTTGTCTGGAAAATATAGCAAAAGTGAAAAAGTGACGGTGGTATAATGGTAAAGAAACTTTAATTGATTGCAGGAAGACCAAGACTTTTCCGCACTCCTGTTGACGGTATGATGGGAAAGAAACTTTAATAGATTCCAAGAAGACTAAGACTTTTGCAGGCATTTTGATGATGGAAAAGAGACTTCAATAAATTATAGGAAGACCAAGACTTTACATTGTTAGTAAAATTTCTAGGCGTTACGCGTCTTGCTTTAATCAACAATACCATAATTTGATGGTATGATAAGTAAGAAAGAAAGAAATTTCGGTAAATTCCAAAAAACCAAGACTTAGCATGTCTTTTGATAGTACGATGGGAAAGAAAACTTTAATAAATTCCAAGAAAATCAAGACTTTTGCACGTTTTTTGATGGTGGGAAAGAAACTTAATAAATTCCTAGAAGACCAAGACTTTGCATTACCAATAGAATTTATAGGCGTTCCGACTCTTTTCAGGTTCAATCATTTTGGAATTTTTTTTTCATTCATTAATCTCCATTGTAATTGTCTATTAGAATTACGTCTAGATTTTCATGTATCTTTTCAAATTTGAGTTCAACAAAAGGAAAAAGAAAAGGAAAAGAGAAAAAATTAAAGAAGAAACACCAAAAAGTTAAAAAAGAAGAAAATAAGAAGACCTAGGGTGAGATAGAGTGTTGTTGTAGTTTGCATCGCTGTTGGTTTGACTATTTCGATAAGGATATTTTTAGAGACATTAAGATGAGAAATAATCCTAATTTTTGCCTTATCCAAAAAGATAATGGATATACGGATTAGGAAGATAGTTTTATTTAATAAAACTAGCAAAAGTGCATATTAATTGCATGTAAGGATTGTCGCGACCTCAATTTTTTGAAATATATAGGTTTAGGGGTATTGTTAATTTCGGGTTGACGATCCTTATTTAACTCAGGCTCTCCTAAGCCCATACCCCGCGCGACATTGGAATATTCACAAAATTTTTCAAATAGGGAGTCACCACTAGTCTATTGAGGTTGACTAGGAACCAAGCGAGATATTGAAGCGTGTCTCACTTTTTATGCAACCAAAGGATTTAGGGTCGGAGATTTGATTACATTAGTTATGCGACTAATGCCTTTTTGGTACCTAACTTGGTCGTGCATTAGTGAGATCTCGGTAATGTATTCGAAGAAACTAAAGTCCGTCCTAACCGTTCTAAAAAAAGGAAATAGTATCCAAAATATCATTGCAAAACAAGGCACAAAAATGTAACATAAAATAAAAACCTATTATAGAGCTCTAAAGGATTATTTAATTTTTATATTTTTCCTTTTTTAGGGTTTTTCTGAATTTTTGCAAATTTTCTGATTTTTCTCAATTTTTCCGAATTTTTTTATTTTTTTTATATTTTCGAATTTTTCGAAATTAAAAAAAAAAGCTTTTAAAATTTCCAAATTTTTTGGCTTTTCTGAATTTTTTAAAAAAATCATTTATTAATGTTTTTAGAATTTTCTAATTTTTTATAATTTTTTTGGAATTTTTGAATATTCGAAAAAAGAAAGAAAAATAAAATAAGCTTAAGGTTATGAAATAAATAAAAAAACAGTTTTTTTAATTTTTAAGGATTTTCGAAAAGAAAATTTTAAGATTTTTTAAAGATTTTTAATATTTCTGAATTTCTGAATTTTTTTAATTTTTAGATTTTATTTAATTTTTTAATTTTTTTAAATAAATAATAAAAAAGATGATTCGGACCGGGTCGGGAGACCCGGCCCTGCTAAACCGACCCGGACCCTATCGGTCCGGGCTGGGCTAGCGACCGGGCTGGCAGAACGGCCCGGTCGAAAATTCTTTTAAAATGGCTCATTAAAAAAATAAATTAAAACAGCCCATTTAGTTTTTTACAAAAATCAGCCCAATCACCTAGCCTAAGCCCACTCAAAATTGCTCAGCCCAGCCCTTGTCTCTTTCTATTTTCGGCCACTTTTTTTTCTATTTTTTTTATTTCGATTTTCTTTGCTTTTTCTATTTTTTAATTTTTTTCTTCACTTTTTGTCTTTTTCCTTACTCTGTCTTCTTCTGCTGCAGATTTCTTCTTCCCCATGCACGTCTTCAACCTCCCGACGGTGAGTTTCTCGCCTGCAACTTCTTCTTCCCCTTTTTTTTTATTCTTTTATCCGAAAGTCCGTCGACTCCAGCCGAAACCACCACGGTTCCTCTCTCCTCACCGAGACACCACCCTTTATCAGTCACTCACCTTCGTCAACGTCGGCCGCCGTCAGCCGCAAGCTCCGATGGCCACTAATACCCTAACCGGGACCGGGAAATCCTCTCCGATTCGACGATATACGGATTTTTTTACACGAATCATCGTGAAACCTCGAATATGAACGAATAAGGAATGATTCTGTAGATAAACAAGGCATGAAAACAGATTGATCTCCAACTAAAAAGTATGAACATCCTTCGGTTCTCTATAAGGCATTTCATCGAACACTCGGCGTGCATAAGTGAAACAAAAGGTTTTCGACTCGAGTCGAGGTCAGACCGGACCTAAGCTTCTAAACAAACATTCCAGTACGTGGAAAAACATTAATGGAGGGGCGACGGAGGCCGGGGCTCGTGCGAACTGGTCGGCGCGAGCTCCGGCCCGACACCTTGTAAAAACAAGGTATTTCGGTAGGAAGAGAAGAGACTAACCTGGTTCGTTCGGAGACTGCGACTGACGGTGGTTGATGGAGAACCCTTTGGAGCGCTCTATCTCTCGGCTTGGCCTTCCTTTCTCCTTCAAACTCTCGGGCAGAGAGATGCGGACTAGCAACGGAGCTTCGGTCGCACGGATGCTTCGCTTGGCCACACGGTTGAAGAGCAAGACTGAGCAGGGGCGTCACCAGTGCGACCTTTGATGGCATCTCTCCTCCTCACGCCTTTCCTGCTCGCCCCTTTCGTTTTCTGGTTTGTTGGGTATATAACCCTGACCTAATACCACTTGTTGGGTATGTGACCCTCTCTGATACCAATTATTGAAACCAAAAAGATAAATAGTTTAGGAGTGTTTGGTGGGCAGAGAATGACACAAAAGAGAGACAACAATATTCAAAGGCCTTGCGTAGACTTTTATAAAAATACACACCACTAATACGAGGCTTTCCTCTCGATCATGAGGGAACAACTTGCTCACACAGAGCAACTCTCTATGGCTCACCTTATGGATCTCTCTGCTAAGTATTCTAGCCTCCCTCTGTTGGAAATTTCTGATAATGGGCTTACATTAATTAATTAATTTTCTATTTTATATAATCGGGTTAATGGATATTCTAATATATTTTGAACTCTCAAATGATCTTATTGAATTGGGTTTTGGGATCTATTAATTATGGGCCTAATTGAGCAGCAAAGTGTAGGCAATTATGTTTAACTAAAACTCGTAATAGAAGGGACCCAGTTGACACGCTATTGATTAGGGTTTGCTAGGTCCCCTCTCTAATCTATAAAATGGTAGGTTATACCTATCAGTTGCTTGATCCCATAAAAGCTATTATATCGAAATATGTCATAGAGAGGAAGATCTTTAGCATTCTTTAGATCACTGACACCGTCAGTTTGATTTGTTTTTCATCAAGTAAGTTGTGGCTCAAACATGTATGTTTTAATTCCGTTATGCACATTGATTCTTGGTGTGTTACAATCACGTATGAATCGAATTTATTCTTAATTTATTGACTATTCATATTAAGAATTTCTACACCCTCTTCTCTCTCTTGGCCTCTTAAAACTCACTCTCTCTACACACGAGCCTAACTCTATTAATGCCCTACATCTATATTTATAAGGATGTCCACCGTCAAGTCCACCGCCTGGACTCCACCGCCTGCACTCCAAGATACAAGAAACAAAGCTGAACTTATTCTCTTATTTGCCGCCTTTAATGTGAAAGTCTAGCTGCAATTTTCTTTCTTATAAGCCAACTTTGAATAGTCAACAATTGTGGGCTGCATGTTGGCTTTGTACGTGCTTCCCATGCAAGCAATCCTCTTGGCAAGTTGAACTTTGCTTCTTCTTCTTTCTTAGATAGCTCATGATGCTTCTGCATCCTTCTTTTCTTGCTAATTAAGAATCAAGAGGCGGTGTCCTTAAAAAAAATCAATTTTAATTAATTTCCAACATGGTTTTCCTTCCCTGTCTCAAATCTCTCTCGGAGTTTTTTTTCTTTTTCTGGTTTTCTTTCTCTTTTTTTCTAAAACCCAGAAAACAGCCCTTCATCCTCTTCCAAAAACCCAGAAACCAGCCTCCATATCTGCGTTTTTCTTCCCCAAAACCAACAAAAACAGACTCCGTTCTTCTCCTGTGTTCTTCTTTTTGCTACAGCTTGAACCCAATCAGAAACTTTTCTCTCTCACTGGAAAGTCGTCACCTTTCCTTCTCGCCTCCTCTGTTCCTCGTGCCTTTTCTTGCTGTGACCCTCTGCTGTCCAGAAAACCGTCCCCCTTCAGCCAGCCGTCTCCTGCAGCAAGAACCGTCTCAATCCGATGAGAGAATCATCAACTCCTCAGCAGCCATCTCCTCTCCGTTTTTTCTTTGCTTCTGCCCAGATCTCTTGCCCTCAAAAACTGGAAAACAGCTCCTCCTCCGAGCTCCTCCGCTCGCCGCTCTCTTTTTTTTCTTCCCAGATCTTGATTTTTTCTTCAGCTCCAGCCAGAACCGCTCTCTACTCAGTCTTTCGAGCTCGACAACCCCATCGTCCGAAATCCGCCCTCCGAAACCCAGAAAGAAAACCCACTCCTTCTCTCTACGTTTTCTGTCACTGCTTAGGTCTTCTTCGCTGCTCCTCTCTGGTCGCCATTGCCTTTCGTGTTTTTTTTTTTAAATCGTCGCCGCCGTGGGAGGAGGGGGTCGCGCCCGGACGGCCTCGTTGCTGTCTGCCTGCTGTATATCCTCTGCTCTCCTGCCTTTTTTTTTTTTTCCCTGTGTGTCCGAGAAGAAGAAGGAATCCAAGGAAAGGGGTGATGGGCCGGACAGAAAAGAAAAACCCAGGGAAAATGGGCTGGGCCCAAAAGAAAAGAAAAAAAAGGCTGGGCAATAAAGAAAATGAGCTGAAAGAAATAGATAGTTGGGCTGGAAGAGTAAAAGAATGGGCTGGACTATGCCAGCCCACTCGACAAATTTTTTTTTTTGAAATTTCGATTTTTTGAAATTAAATATTTTTTAAAATATTTTTTATGAATTAATAAGTATTTATAGATGCAAAGTAAATGGACATTTAAAACAAAATAGACCAAAAAATAGGGTGTTAACAAGGATTAACATCCAAAAGATTTTGCAAAATTCAAATTATTAATTAATAAAAAAATTATCTATACAATATAAGGAAATTGTGTCCATATACATTTACGTGGAAAGAGAAAAATATACCATGATTTGAATTTTCTATTAATTTTTTTATAAGATAGAAGAAACTCAAATATTTAAGATTGAAATACATGAGAGAATATAACAATATTATTGATTTACATATTGAGCAAGGTGAGCATAAAATCAAGCTAGGTCAAATTAAGTCTTTCAATGGGAAATAAAAAAAAATCAAGTTCATTTTCTCTTACCCTGCTAAGGAATGGATTGAAAAAGATTTGAGAAATTTATCAAATCCATTAAACCTCAATTTATAAGATCTATTTCACGACAAACAAAACTTTAATTGAATCTCCTTTTTCTTTAATTTAAAAAAAAATCAAGTATTGACCTCAATGTATATTGATTCTTTTCCTTTTCTAAGGAAAACCTCATGTGGTCCAATTTAAAAATTCTAAGCTGAGCAAGATTGACGTGAGTCTAAAACAGAGCTAAATAAAAAATTGAGTTATTCAATATGAAATAAAAAAATCAAACAAAATTTTTGCTCTCCCTCTTTAGGAATTGATCTTATAAGTTTTTAAAATAAATTTTGAGAATTTATCAAATCCATTAAACCTCAATTTTTACATCTATTTCGCAATAACGAAACTCAACTAAACCTTTTTGACCCCCCCAAAAAAAAAACTAAACCTTTCTTCTGAAAAAGAAAAAAGAAAAAAGCAAGCCAAGAGCCATTTTTCCCTCCAATTTCCGATCGTTTCCAAATTCCCAGAAAATTCGAAATTCCACTCCATCGTCGTCGAAGATGCTTTCGTCTCTCAAGTGAGTTTCGCCAGCTCCACTCTGTTTCAGTTCATGTCCTTTTCCCGTGGTTGTGATCGGCGACGACGATTCCGAGTTTCGTCCCGCTCGTGTTCTCTCGTCGATACTCGGGGCCGAAGGGCAGGGGAGCCAGCAGCTGCTGCGGATCGCGGAACTAGAAGACGTCGACGACGGAGAAGACGACCTGTGCGAAACGATCGACAGACGAAAGTTAGGGCAAAACGAGAGAGGTGTTAGGCAACTCCTTGTCTGGAATTGGAAAGGAAGCTTGCCCAGAAGCACGAGGTGAGGGATGGAAAGCTACATGGGTCAGACGACGGAATGAAAATGTTATTTGAAGGAATTCCTTCTGTTCTTGATTCTTTTGAACAAGAAGCACCGGGCGTAAGAGAAAATGGCAGCAAAAGATTTGAAGGTAGATCTTCAGGGGAAGGAAGTGAAATGTCCAACTTAGAGCATATGCAGGATGATGGAAAAGCTGTTCACGTCAAGGCTGGAGCCTGTGGCCCAGTAGAAACCCCTTCATTTCAGCTCTCAAGTGAGTCCATGAGCTCCGGAAATTTCAATTCATTTCCTTTTCGTGATGTAATTTCCGAGAATGACTCTTGAGTTTCCATTCGACTTCCTCTTGAACTTGTCATGATTTTCTGTGCATGCGATGGTTTAGTTTGTTTTCCTTAAATGACAAGGAGTAATTTCCGCTACTACTTGAATATGATACGTCTAATTCACCTATTTGACTTATGTCTTCTAAATCATACAAGAGCAATCTGGCCTTTGTTATGTTACGTCGCATAGTAATTGCACCATCAGTACATCGATTTTCCGCATATTTATGGCATAGATGGATTAATAACGAATCTCCTAAGCTAAATTCACTTGACATTCTACATTCACCAGAAAATATAGAGTTAAACACGATGGTGAGTTATTTTTTTCGTTTACAGGTATTTCTCAAGGAATACATAATGGAGATGTGAAAAAGCTACAGGATGCAGGGATCGACACTTGCGATGTCTTGATGGTGCATACAGAGAAGGTATATCTGATATCCAGTTCTGAAAATTAAGTGGAGGTATTATTTGGCTAAGGTGATTTCCTTTGTATTTGTTTTGTTTTGTATAGAACTTTACTAGAACTAAAGGTTTATCTGAAGCAAAAGTTGACAAGATATGCGAATCAGCTGAAAAGACAGTGGTTAGAGCTTAAATTCTTCTTGTCCTGAGATGGCGCTGCAATCAATTGGAACTTCTATATGCTTCTCACAATAACTTCCCTTTGTTTTCTTCAGAATTCTGGTTTTATTAAGGGAATTGAAGCTATGCTCAGAGTAAGTCCTTAATTCTGCAAAGTTCGAGCAAAAATGGTTCGGAAGACCTGAATGAATCATTGACCCTTGAAATAAAGCCTGCAAATTAACATATGGACCGTAGAAAGCTGCGCTTGCTCTAAACTCTACTGACCTTACAGCTCAAAGTACTTTCAATATCTTCGTTTTTTCCAGAGCAAGTTGGTTATTCGCATCACAGCTGGAGGCCAAGCCCTTGATGAGCTTTTAGGTGGTAATAGACTTTCTTTTGTAGATTGGGTATATTATTCTTCATGTGTTTCAACAAGACAATTTGGCAATGTCAATCAGGTGGTATTGAAACTCAGGCAATACGTTACCTTTGATGAACTTTTAGCCGTTTTTGTTAGTTGGTTTTCTTATAAAATGCTGCTAACGTTGCTTCAGGTCTGGGAAAACACAGCTTGCACATATACCTTGTGTGTTTATACTCAGGTTTGTGTGAACTGCATATTAGGTTTCTGTCATTCACTTCTGTTGCTTTTTATCTTTCCTAGATGAACGATGCAAATATAGTAACATAGCGATTGAATTTCTAGTAGGGAATACAGCTGTGGGTGATCTTGGCATCAGAACGTGTGCATTAGGTGATTCTGGAAGTATAGCACTGTCATTTTCTGTAATCTGTTTCAGTGTACTGGAATGCATGGCATGCAATGGTTCAAACCAAGTAGGAAAAAGGCCAGGAGAGTGTACTAGGTCATAACCAATCAGAAGCCTTAATCATTGTCAGACTTGCACTTGGGTTGATCATCAGTTGGATGAGATGCTTGAAGTACTCTACTATATATGCAAATTCCCTCACTCTTCATTGGAGCTAATCCTGTCCCATAAGATGATGATTTATGGTTTGTGGATTCCATGATCCTAACAATTTTTCCAGCTGCTAACTCACATGAGAGGGGGAAATGACAAGGTAGCATCCATCGACAGGGAAGAAAGTTTGTATCCTATTATAATCTATCGGTCATTTTCTTGACCTCAACAACGCTGCTTTTGTTTCATACTCGGCTTGCATCCATGTAAGTGCATACGCACTTTCTTAAATTGGTACACCTGCAGTCGTCGTGATTGAATTGTACCGATAGCTGAAACATTTGGCATGGATCTTGGTGCCATCCTAGATAAGGTAAGCAATGCTTCCTTCTTTTCTTTCTAATGTACTTGCTGTAATCTAGTCTTTCCATGAATTTGAAGATCATTTATGCCCCTACCTCTACTTCTAAACATCAGCACAACTTGCTTCTCTGTTTGGCTGCCAAAATGTCTGAAGAACCATTCAGTTTACTGGTAAGACGGTGCTCCAGAATCAAACTGCACACATTTTGTAAAGTGTTGATGGTTGACTTTAGTTGATTAATATAGTTCAGATTGTCGATTTTTTTTTTTTTATAATTTTTTTTCTTTTGACCTTTTTATATATTTTTACATTTTTGCAAAATAAATGGATATTTGAAAAAAAATATTTATAAAAATTCAAATGTCAACTCTCACTTCAATCATTTTCTTTTGTAAGATTATTCATTCTTTCGGATGAAAGAGAATATGAGATAGTTTTGTTAATTTCATGTACCAATAGATTTTCAATGGCTAAATGTCAAGGATATTGGGAGGTTACAAAGTTCTCTAATGTCGATTTCCTTCATATTTTCTTCATGGATCATTCAATCATTTTTAGTGGATTATCAAATATTTGATTGAAGAAAAACTTCTTCTTTGTACTGGATTTTCTTTCGGTTGGACACCATACTAATAATATTAGCATAACATGTGACTGTGCAGGCACATATAATTTGAAACCTTACTACGATTTCTTTACCAATTACAACTAATTTACCTAAATAATATTCTTTTTGTATATAATTTGTTCCAACTCTTCCAGAGACCAATTGATATAATCTAAAATGGCTGGTCTAACCTACAAGAGACAAAATTGATACCACAAAGAATATATCGGAGGCCAATGAAAACAATGAATGGCTACTTAATAGCGTTGGTGTCATATAGACAATTTTTATTCGTGATTCAATGGAGGTCTCGTGTTGACCCACATTCGAAATTCTAGGTAATTGATGTATGAAAAAGAAAAACTTTAGATACTCAATTGCTAGCACATATGTAAGAAATTTCATGCACCTCGCGATTTGGTTTTACTTCAATCAACTTGAATATTTTTGGAAGCCATAGATACAAAATGAAATTGATGATGTTCTTTTTATGGAGTTTTTGCTTCGACCACTTGCATGTAAAACTGAATAGGCGCCTCCTCTTGAATGCCTTTCTCTTTTCCCCATTTAGCCTGATCCCAAATGCTTGACATAAGGCGAGATCAAATTATAGCGAAAAATATTATATATATATATATATGTGTGTGTGTGTACAAGACAATTGTTAATGATGATTGTGAAGTTATACACATATTTCCCATTTAATTTCAGTGATCTTCACTAGCATTATGGTTGGTATTATATATGTTTTCCTCTCTTTTGAATAGTCAATACCTTCACGGATTCAATAACTTTTTAATTTGTGAATTAAGAAAAACGAACATTTGATATTGCTTCCAGTTGAGACCTCTATGTGCGAAATTAGATTAGTGCATTTGTCAAAAAAAAAATTTTATGTAAGCACTTATATTTAGTTGAAGTATACCAAGTTATGAGGTTAGAGATGAAAACAATTAACCATAGAAACATTTCATTTTATGCTAATTACTTATTTCTAATTATATGTGATCTAAAAATATGTGCGCAATACTCATATGCCTAGGTCTGTGCATAGCATGGATAGGGACATTAGTAATTTTCACACGTTTTGAATTTCATAATTAAAGGACCTCATTAATTGGGGTAAAGTTCAAAAAAAATTTAGATTTCATAAACAAGATGTCTACTCACTTAGTAATTCTTTTTCTGTTTTTTATTTATACATTTTAGAAAAATGAAAAAGAAATAATTATTAGTGTATCGATACCCATTTATGCATGGGCTTATCATCATTGTGTATGTACTTTTTAAAATTAAATCTTTCACTTTAGGAATTAATGAGCAATAATTGAAAATTTCTAGAACTTATTGAATTTTTTCTAGCTTTTCAATTAGTTCCATCTCATTTAGAGCAAGAAGTCAGCTTCATCAACGACGGGCATTTCACATCAAGTCATTGCAAAAAGATTGGAGTATATGTCAAGTCCATTCGGAGACTATAAAGTTCTCAATGTTGATTTCCTTCAGATTTTCTGCAATCATTCGATCATAAAGAGTTGCTCTTGCCCCTTTTTCTTGGCCAATTCCATTGCTCTCCCCTTAATCTATTCACCCAAAACTACACAAGTATGTGCAGGTAGCTAGGCCAAAATCAGTTTGAACGAGTTTGAAAATATACCGTCGGAATTTTCTTTGATTTTTGGATGGCATATCTTCCGTCATCCCAGTCGGCTGTAGTATGCGCACCCCTACGCCGGAAAATCCATACCTTGCCAGAGGAGCCTGCGGCTAGAGGCCACCATAGTCAGTCCTCTCTTTTTGCCTCGGTGTGTGCATACATGTGTCTGCCTTATTGCTACGGCGTTTGTTTTTTTGACGTATATATCCGGCGAGTTTAATGTTGCCGGAATGAGTCCTGCGTTAGCCGGAGTAGTGGCCGGCGAAGATGACTTGGTGATGGTTGGCAACGTTAGGTGTTGATGTGGGACCGATTAGAGTTCGGGCACGTGTTCGTGCGAGGAAATTCCAGCGTGGAATTCACCAGGGAATGCTTCGGCGAGGGTGAGGCTCGTCGAGGAAGACCGCCAAGAAGATCAGCACGTGCAGGGAAGAGAAAAAGAAAATAGGCTTCGGGCTTGCTTGTATTGTGGGCTGATAGTTTAGGCTGCGAATAGGAATCGGAAGTGGGCTGGAGGCTGATTGGGCTATCTTTAAGGTGCCTTATGCATTGGTTGTTGGTAGTTTGATCTATATTATAGTGTGTACAGTACCACACATGGCTCTTGCAGCGGGAGTTACAAGCAAATCATTAATGATTGCTCTTGGTTTGACCCGTATCGAAGTGAAGCAAATCACGTATTGCATTCCTTTTAGACAATACGATATATTTTCTATTATTTTGACTTAAAAATGTTAATTTTCATTATCAGTACAACATTAAACTTGTGAATCAAATTTCAAAGCAGTGCAATTGGACGCCATATGCATGAGCTTCTCATTTGGTTCAAAGAAGTGCACAAGAATGTAGAATATTAGAGAAATTGAACAACTAGAGTTTTCAGGCAAAGAAACTTGGTGAAGTGCAGTTACAGCAAATAAGCACAAATAAGCACACTTATTACAAGAAGAAAACTACGCGAAGGCATAAATAAAGAAGGGTTCCTACCCCGAGATGTTCAATGGAATTTGCACGTAGGAGCCTCATCTTTGGCCGACTCAGCAAGTGTCAAGGTTAGGTCGAATATTAGCATGACCCCAAGCTATTTGGAACTGTTCGCTCAAGCCCAGGTGAACCGTCAACAACCAAACCAAGGCGACGAGTTCTCCCCCTTTACTGAGTTGTTGAGCATGCATGTATGGTCGGCAATTAATCGCAGCATGCGCTAGCAATTCCACCCAAACTTCACTCACGATCTCCCATTTGTTCTCCTGAAGTTTGTCCAACTCTTTCGCGAGAATACACGCATCGAAAAGCACAGATTTGCTTCTGTCTCCTTTCATTAGTCTTGGGCCCGGTGTTGTAGTAACATCGAGGAGACTTTTGCAGACATATTCCTCCGTTATGTCGTCTCGCTCTTATCAAATATATATTTACTTAAGAACCTGTCCAAGTCAGCACAAGTGTCTCGGAACCTTATTTGGCCAATCCCAATCACTACAGACATCAAGTCGGGTTCTTTAATCATAAGATGAAGCATGTAATCTGACAAGACCTTACTAGAATCACAGTGGTTGTTTTTGTTCTCATCCTTGTTGTAACAGAGTTCGGTGGCAATGTGCCACAGTAAAAAGCTCTCACCATAATCAACGTCACGAATGAATGGAAGCAAGTTTTGGCAATCTTGCCCATTTTTGGTACGGTACTCTAGAGCCCATTCACCTCGAGCAGAACATATCTGTTTTCTTTCGCATTCATCTCGACCAAAACGCGTCATTTTTCTTTTTGTCCAAGAAGATGCCTTCTCTCTCAGTTCAATGAAAATCAGTTCGCCTAACTCTTTACTGTATGGTTCCACTCGTTCAGACTTCAAGTCCTCCAACCATTCCCTCATTCTCTCAGACTTCAAGTCCTCCAACCATTCCCTCATTCTTAGGTGAGGATCTATCAGTTTCTCAATCCATTTTGGCCACTTTCTCAGCCGGGATTCTATCAAATTGTACTGGAAGAGAGATCTAGACCATCTAGCACATATCATAGGCAATGCAAATGGTGAACTTTCAGATTTAACCATGAGGAAGAACTTAATGAAGATGCTTACTTTAAACTGACTTCTATGATGTTCCTCACATGTCCCTATTTTTGCAATTGTCCAGTCAGAGCAAATGAGCAAACCAAGAGCTACAAATTCCAAGCTAACAGCTCCAAGGAGAAAGGTGTATGTAATATGTATATCATATTCGTGAAAACCATGCTTGTTTAGGACATAGAAATATGCAAAAGCAGCAACAATGGAGCCCAATGAGATTGCTCGGAAAAGGTACCCCGTTGGACGGTGAACAATGGCAGCCTTGGTATAAAGAACGTCATAAAAGAAGTTGAGCTCACCCTGAATGATCCTAAAAGCATCCTTTGCATGATTGCTCGTGAAAAATTTTCGGCTACGCGCTCTTCATGGTGGCTGAAGATGAGATCCACAAGGATGCCTTTGAATTTTTTGAAGTAATAAAACGCCTCTTTTATCACTGTTCTGTCGTCCCAAATTTGTTCTTCCGCTCCAACATGTGGAAATCCGGGTTCGTTGTTGGCCTCGTTCTCCCAGTGGCAACATGTTGTTTCATGATCTCGGCATAGTTTGGCCCAGCCTGAGCCGGTGGGAGCAAGGAACGACGGAGCCCACTGAAGCTTGCGAAATATAGCGCACATGTGCGCTCTATATACTTAATGGTTCCACCAATAAACAGGAAGATGGTTGGGACAATTAACCTGCTATTGGGGAAGGATTGATAGAATACGTAGCTTGCAGTGCCTACCTGGAATAAGAGACTAAGCAAGTGCCTACCCCACAGCTCATTATCCTCAAGGGCTATAACGGTTACGGTGTCTGGTCCTCCGAGATGTGGTAGAAGAAATGGAGCCCAAAATGCCAAAAGGTCACCATATGCATTAGCCTCGGAGTCTGACATACCACTACTGCTTTGGGCTTGGACCATGAGTCCAAACGCATAGTCAACGACCAAGTCAGCAGCCAAATAAGCTAACCAGATGAGCTTCCCGATCCACCTCTTTGAATACCTCTTGCGAATGGGTCCAAAAAATATGAGGAAGACTTGCAGAGATAGACTCGCAAGGATTGCCATTCGGAGGTTGCGTTTCATCGATAAATTATTGGCTCCTGCAAGATTTTTCAGTTTTCCCATCTTATCCTCACTCTCTCACCAGATCCTGGAAGGAAATGTTTTGGTCAGCATGGGTATTACAGTAAGGCAACAAGTATTGAATAGCCATGCAAATTGGAATTTACGAATTCATGAGCAACAGTCGAAATTATCCAAAACTCACAGAAATTTTCCTATATTTTTGCTCAGTTCTATCTTTTTTAAAACAAAAGTTAGCTAATGGAGGGAGAAAAGAAAACTATGAAGTCTGAAAAGACTAAGACTTTCGCCAACCAAAAACATTAAACAAAGACCAAGACTTTTGAAGGAATGCACATAAGAGGATAGAAGCATCAACATAAAATACTTTTTTGTCCGCGTGTTTCATAATATTTAGAGATTATTTTTTCTTGGAATATGTATTTAGAGATGCATTTTTTGGAAAGATAGGAATATGAATCGCTCAATTTAGGAACTCATGAGCAACAGTTGAAGTTGCCTAGAATTCGTCGTATCTTCTTAGTTCTATCTGATTTAATACAGAAGTGTGCTAATGGAGAGAGAAAACTAATTAGTCCAAGAAGATCGAGACTTTCTCCTACCAAAAAACATTAAACAGAGAACCAGCTTTCAAGGATGCACATCAATGATTAGAGGAATCAAAATAAGACACTTTCGTACACAAGTGTTTGTCTCATGATGTTTAGAGATTATCCCATGGTATTTGTAGCTTCCGCAATCATATATTTGCTGATGTATATAAATCATAAAATTAGGAAGACAAGGACTTTTTGTTATACAAATAAAGTCATACTAATTTTATCTATTCAATAAGGAAACAAAAGCATGTGTTTTGAACTAAAGAAAACGGGTCTGGTACTCCAACCAATCCATTAGTAAAAGAGTTGCAAATCACCATCTAACAATTTATGATCTATTGGAAATTATACTCTATGTATAACCCTAATGAAAGGGAAAATCGTGCTCAAAAGGACCAAGATCCTGTGGTTTTGGATCATTAGCTACTACCTCAACACCATTAAGCAGATCATTGCTACCCATTTTACTGCGAATTTTTAGCATTGTAATTGCCAAACTTAGAAAGACCAGACTTTACTTTACGTCATGTACTATTTTTGTAGAGAAAGTGAAGCCATAGTGAGAAGGAGATGATGCGAAAGAAACTTTAGTAAAAATAGGAAGACTCATTCTTTCCGGGACACAAATTGGCATGGTTTCTATTTTGTTTTCTTCTTCTAGTTCGAATGAAATATCATTTGACAATTAGCATTATTGTTGTTCTCTAGCTTAAAATCAATAATTCAATAATTTTCATGCAACTTTTTGCCTTGTTTGATCATATTTTAATTATTCATTCATGTCTCTATTGTACTTGTCTATTAGAATTATGTCTAGATTTTCATGTCTCTTATCAAATTTAAACTACATAAAAGGGAAAAAAAGAAAAAATATTGTTGTTTTTGCATCAGTTTGAGGAAAAAAGAGGACAGAAGTACTGCAAAAGTGCCAAAACTTGGCATAAGGCATAGGAGATAGTTAAGTGTCAAAAGTTTCGAAAGATATACTTAAGTGTTTTTTTTATAGGAAAATTGGGACATTTAAGTGCCATATCTAGCAAAGGTAGTTGGAAATCCAATATGGCTAATTTTTAATAATATATCTTGTCTACATGACTAGTTGGAAAGCTTATCAATAAAAAAGGGCAAAAAAAAACATTGTTTTTGCTCCAAATTTGATTTTTAATAAAAATATTAGTTAAGTTAAATTAAAAAAAAAGGGAAGGGGAGAGGGTTTGGCAAAGGCTGCACCCTCTTTTTCTTTTAATTTATTCTTTAATTTGATTAATATTTATAACAAAGACCAAATTTGGGACAAAACGACGTAATTTTGGACTTATCTAATCATCTAAATGCCCAAAACAATACTGTTTTGAGCTCATCTTGTCGGAAAAATGCAATTTCAACATTTTGGCCAGAATTTCTTATCATTAGCACTTAAGCGATCCATTCTTCTTTAGTTTTGGCATTTAAATGTACCATTCGAAACTTTTGACACTTAAATATTTCTTGTGCTAAACTTTGATACTTGGGTGTTTGGCACTTAAAAAACAGAAAGTAGATGGATGTCTCTTACCTACACGGCAGATTGACGATAGCAATCCAGCAAACACGAGCCCTTCGGATGAGCAAAAAGAGAACAATCTTGAGCAGGGGGGAGAGCACGGGTCACAGCGAAGTAAAGTGCAGAGGAGTTAATAAAGAGAGAAAAAAACTATAAAGTCCAAGACCAAGACTTTCTAACCCTCAAGAGACAAAATTGATACCACAAAGAATATATTGGAGGCCAATGTAAACAGTGAATGGCTACTTAACAGCGTTGGTGTCGTATAGACATCTTTTGTTTGCAATTCAATGGAGGTCTCGCGTTGACCCACATTTGAAATGTCGAGGTAATTGATGTATGAAAAAAAAGACTTTAGATACTCAATTGCTAGCACATATGTAAGAAATTTCATGCACCTCACAATCTAGTTTTATTTCAATCAACTTGAATATTTTTGGAAGCCATAAATACATAATGAAATTGACAATGTTCATTTTATGGAGTTTTTGCTTCAACCACTCGCATGTAAAATTGGATAGGCGCCTCCTCTTGAATGTCTTTCTCTTTTCCCCATTCAGCCCGATCCCAAATGCTTGACATAACGCAAGATCAAATTATAGCGAAAAATATTTTTTATAGATATGTACAAGGCAATTGTTAATGATAATTGTGAAGTTATACACATATTTCAACAATATTGAAATAGTTTGTCGTCTATTTAATTTCGGTGCTCTTCACTGGCAATATGGTCGGTATCATATATGTTTTCCTCTCTTTTAATAGTCAATAACTTCACAGATTCAATAACTTTTTATTTTGTGAAAAAAGAAAAACAAACATTCGATATTGCTTGCGGTTGAGGCCTCCATGTGCCAAATTAGATTAGTGCATTTGTCAATTTTATTTTTTTATGTAAGGACTTATATTTGGTTGAAGTATACCAAGTTATGAGGTTAGAGATGAAAACAATTAACCATAAAAAAACATTTCATTTTGATGCTAATTACTTATTTCTAATTACATGTGATCTGAAAATATGTGCGCAATACTCATATGCTTAGGTCTGTGCATAGCACGGATAGGGACATTAGTAATTTTCACACATTTTGAATGTCATAATTAAAGGACCTCATTAATTGGGGTAAAGTTCAAATAAACTTTAGATTTCATAAACAAGATGTCTATTCACTTGGTAATTCTTATTCTGTTTTATATATATATATAAACAGATTCAATTTACTTATGGTGATGATGAGATGAAGCAAATGATGTAGAATTATAATTGAATAAAATGAAATATAATTGTAAGCATAAGGGTAATTAACTTGCAAGTAATTAAATCACCAACCATAGGCGGTTAAACCGGCCGATTGTGGGGTATAAACAATAATTTAAATAGACACGAAAGTTTAAATAGAATATTGCATTAATTGAAAGTCACAAGTACAGATATTTAAAGTTGCATAAGAAATACAAGTGCAATAAAGAAAAGATTTTTTGATTCACAAATTAGGGTTTGTAACCATTGATCTAATAGAGGTTTATGATGATAGAACGGTAATATGGGAATATGAAAATCTTACCAAGGATCGATGATCTTGAAAGAGAATGTAAGAGGGTTGGTTGTTGGATGAAAAAGTGAAGTGAAGAGAAGTGAAGAGATTTTTCAGGATGAGGGAGGTCTTCTTGGGATAAAGGTAAGAAGGAAGTGGAAAGGCTCTCTCTCTGTTCGAAGCCTGCTTTTCTCTTCTATACAAGGGTCTATTTATAGAAGGGACTAATGACTACTAGGGGTGATCAGTTCCCAGTTCCCATTTTTTGGGACCGTGGACCGACCATTTAGCCAAAAAAAAAAATAAAAATACTAGAAATATTATTATTTTAGGGTTTATTGCATTTTTTAAGAACTTTAAAAATTTTATTTTAATAGAAAATTGTCGGTCCAATCCATTAGTCTGGTCTAGTCCGATTCCCCCCGGAACCGGGAACTGGACCAAAAATCACTGGTTCTATTTTTATGGAACCGGGAACTGAACTGATGCTCTCGAGAACCGGACCAAACCCGCCGGTCCGGTCCGGTCCAGGCAGTCCAATGTGCTCACCCCTAGTGACTACAGACAAAAGGTAAACAATGTGTTCAAGAGTAATTATTATTTGTCTATAGTAAGAAGTGACTCGATTGGACTAAAAGTGCACACTGATACAGTGAGAATCTTTGTGCCGAATTTCAAAATATGAAATCTGATTTGACCTAAAGTGCATAAAGATTCAGTGAGAGTTTTTGTGTAGAACTTAAAAAATATTTGAGCAGATATCACGTGATGAATTCCTTGGCATTGGTTGTCCCACCTTTGCTTTTTTCAGTCTTTATCTTTTGCCAGATTAATGCCATAGCAATCATCTTCAATGGTGTTGCCACTATGGTGAGAGTGAGAAGAGCTTGATTCTTCCAACTCACTTATTGCCTGTTTTAAAAGTCCCTTGAGTTGATCTTAGGATTGGGCTGATGCCAGTTTAGATAAAACAAATCCCTTATCATGGAGGAAAGGGGTAACTCCTTCAGTAGAGAGGATATTAGAACAATTATGGCTAGGGTTTCTCTTGCTCAACCAGTCTATGACCGATTGTTCACTTACCCTATCAAAAAAGTTAAAACCATCCCACCACTTTACTCTGAATTTTCGGGTCAATAGAAGAGTGTCTGATTCAACGACCTTTTTGTATTCAAAGTTCCATGCCATAACCCATGACACTCCGAAATATATGAAAAAGAGCATCAATTTAGGGAATCTTTCTTCAGATGAAGGAAGTTTATATTGGCTGGAGAAGAGTTTAAAACTGGGTTGTACCCAATAGTGCAAAATATCACTAATGGTTCCAAAATGTTCCCACTAACGAATGAACCAAAAGGGTATCATGCAAGTATTTAAATCTTCGAAAAAGATCAGCCATGTATGAGAGTTATTGGCATTTTTCCTAAGGAAAGTATTCCACCAAGCTTGTTGGTAATCAAAATATGAATAAGAGGTTCTGTATGAAATGGGTTCGGTGATCTTGGTATCAAATTTGACCATGGTTATGGGAGTGGGTTTCCACATGGTAGGATGAATGATTTTGTGAATCCTAGCCGTGGAGTAATTGATATGATTTTTGTCAGAAAAATGTTTGAAAGTGATAGATTTGATTTATGTCAAAATCCTTTCATAAAACTCCACTGTTTTGTAAGGATCATGTGAAATATAATTAAACTTTTTAGAAACATGTTTTTTGCAAAGATAATTGGGCCTTCGTCATAAAAATCATTTTCAACAGTGCAAATATTTTGATAATTCATTTTATCAAAAAACTTTGATCTTTAGTAGGCTAAATCACCACCTCACTAAGAATTATTTTTCCTTTTGGTTTTCTCATACTCAAAAGGGAAGGATTCAGGCTTACCTCCACCTGGTTGGTATCTGGATTATTGAAGGCTATTTCAAGAAGTTTTAGGGCGTCTTGATGGGATAGATTAGATATGGAAAAAGGGGGGTTTGAAGGTGGCGAGGAAGGTTCCTCTTTGGCAAATATAATAATCTGGCTATTTAATGTATTGGAAGGTTGCTGGGCTGCTTGTAACCAGCTTCTGATATTGGTCATATTTTTTGGCTTTGTCTCTGAATACCGGGCAATTTCCTTGCCTTTGTCTTTTCCGATGGGTTTGGGAGGCATTTTCTCTGTAAAAATTATCGTGTGAGAAAATTTGGTAATGAATTTGAAGAACTTTTTATAAATTCAATATCAAAATCAAAAACAGATAAAATGGCTTGCCATCTGGCAAAGATTTGTTTTAAAGTAATATTTTGGACATCTTTTTGCAAAATATCTTGTGCAGATTTGCAATCAATTCTTAATAGAAACTTTTGATTCAAAAGATCTCATTGGAACTTTGAGATAGATAAAACTATAGCAAAAATTTCCTTTTTTATAGTGGAGTAATTCTTTTGGCAGTCATTCTAGTGTTTGGAAACAAATTGGACAATTTGTTCCTTACAGTCTTTTGACTGTTTAAGAATTACTCCATAGCCAATTTCAGAAGCATCAATTTCAACAATTTTGAATGCAGATGGATCGGCAAGGTGTAAACAATGAATTTCTTTTATACTTTTATTGATCATTTTTACCACATCAGTGTGGATACTAGTCCACGGAGGGGATCTTTCTTAAGTCTTTGATGAAGAGGTTTGCAAATTATGTTGATATTGGGAAAGAAATCTATAACATAATTCAAACTTTTAAGAAATCTTTGCAATTGGTTTTTATCTTTTATTTCTTCAGGAAATTTTTCAGCAAAAATTATCGATCTTTCAATAGATATGATTGTTCTGAGATGGATATGATGTCCGAGGAAACTGATTTTGGTTTGAAAGAGAGATATTTTGCTAGGAGACACTGCTAGGCCATTCTTTTTCACTATGTTAATGAAATGACCAATATGCTTGAAATGTTGATCAATATTTGAAGAGAATATAAGAACATCATCTATGTAGACAATTATGTAGTATGAGTAAGAATTGAAAATATTATTCATAATTCTTTGGGATTCAGAATGAGCATTTTTCAAACCAAAATGCATCACATTCCATTCATATTGTCCAAAAGGGACAGTAAAAGCAGTCTTATATCTGTTTTTTTCATTAATTTGGATTTATCAAAATCCAGATTTCATATCAAACTTGGAAAATATCTTCGAATTGTGGAGTATATTCAATAAATCCTTTTTATTAGGATTGTGTATGTACTTTTTAAAATTAAATCTTTCACTTTAGGAATTCATGAGCAATAATTGAAAATTTCCAGACCTTATTGAATTTTTTCTAGCTTTTCAATTAGTTCCAACTCATTTAGAGCAAAAAGTTAGCTTCATCAACGACGGGCAGTTCACGGCGGGCGAGCTCGTCACTGAAAATTTTAGTGAAGGGCTCAATTTTAGTAACACTAGTGACGACTGCAAAGTTCAAGCCTGTCTTTTTTACCCTTTGGCTCCATAGACACAATTTTATGAGGAAACATTCAGTGGTTTCTTCTGACCATATCATCATTCCACGTAGAGTGCATGATTTTTATTTTAGCCAATTACCACTTGACACATGTATTCTGACGTTGAGATAAATAAAACAAATTAAAATCTTATTTTTCTCTCTTCCTCCTGCTCCGTAGCCACCGCTCCCGCCGCTTATCGATTCCAGCCCCAAGCCTTCCACCCCGCCGTCGTCGCCGCGCCAGCCATGATCTGAGTTCCCTCCCTCCGCCGTCCCACGGAGCCCAACAACAATCGGGATCTCGACCTCGCTTGTCGTGGCCATGGACGAGGCTTTGTTTCAGATCTGGAAGTTGGTTTTTATTTCTTTTTCGGCGATGAGCTGCAATGAAAAAAAAGGAGATCTTTAGCATTCAAGTTTCTGGGTTTCCTTTTTTTCCCCAGCTTCCACAGATTTCCTAGAACTCGAGTTGTGGCCAAAAGGACAAGCCAAGAGACCCGCTGATTATTGACCCACGTTGCTCTATAAACTCCTCCAAATATCAGATTTTTTGGCTAGAAAGACATGCCAAGAGACCCACTGCCCCTTCCTTGTCTCAAAGATTTTTCCCCATATTCTTTCTTCTCAAGAGACTTCTACTCTCTTTTTTCCAGATTCTTGGCCATTTGCTCAAGCAAAAAGGGGTAAAGATGACCATAAAGCTGACAGAGATTGAGGGCTCCTTCCGGCAAATAATGAAGCTAACAATGAGAACGATGGAGGGGTGGTTTGGTTTGGACGCGTAGCAGTGTTGGCCTGGACCCACGTCGGCGGTGGACACCCGGAGGTCAAGCTTGGAGGTGACTCTGGCCGGAGGAGGATGAAAAGAGAGAGAGACTTGATAAGTAGATTTTCAATTTTTTGTGATTGCACTTCAAAATATAATACATGCGTCAACTGGTGGTTGGCTAGAATAAAAAAAATGCACTCCACCTAAGGATGGTGATGTGATGAGAGGAAATCACTGAATATTTTCTCCATTTTTGTCTGCCAACCCACTTTGCTTCAGTGTCGCTAGAACAACTTTAAAACATTTAGAAAAAAAAAATGGGCCCCTTGTCTGGCATTATTGGTAGGAGAAGGTAAGAAGAAAACAAAATAAAGGTGAAGCATGCAAGCTTGATGGAGATGGAGATGGTGACGAAGGGGAACCAAAATTTGGAATAATTTCGCCCTTTTTGCATTGCGAAATTTCCATCTGCACACCAAAGGCAACCCAACCAAATAAAGAGGCTAAAGTTCCTCGGCGGTAGATGCTTCCGAACCAGCATTCTATTTACCTTTCCTTAGAGATGAAGCTAGAAACGATGCTGGAGCTCTTGGCAAAACATATTTCCTGTGCCTTACCTCAGGTAGAAAGAAACAACCAACGTCGCGTTACTAGTACAAGGACAATAACAGATGGTGTCCTAATTCTGTGAGCCTTTGTTCCAATGGGGGAGGATCTTCCGTATAGTGAAGCTATATCAAATATGTCGAGTAATGATGTTGCTTCTGCTTATTCGCTAGAGCAGTTCACGAAACAAATGTGATGTTGTAGTGATACAGCAACTTTCAGCAACAATGATCAGCAGATCCCAAGCATAGTTCGTTCAATCTTCTGATGGCCACATCCAAAGTCATTACCACTTTCTTCTTCAATTGCTCTCTCAGGAAGCTGGAACATGTCATGACAATGTCGAATGTCATATTAGTAAACATGTTAGCTATGTTTTCTTTCTAATGTTTAGGTCATCATGTGGGAAATAAAACAAAAAAAAAGTCAATTCATATATCAAATCGAGTCATTTTTCTCATGTTTCATTATTATGAGCATGAAAGTTCAACGACAACAATTGGCCGTCAACAGCTAGGCAATGACATAATGACAGGAATTATGCTAAGTAACAAAAGAAGCTCTCTAAAACAGAAAATATAGATTTTCACTCATTAACATAACATGAGATCACTTATTGTAAGGTTCCATCATGATATGCGGTCCATCAATCAAATTCAAAATCATGATGCATGATGGTCAAAATCTAATTATCCAACTTTTATCTAGTAAGAGATCAGTACTAATATGCTCGAAACACCTAAAGCTATGATTAAAAGTCTTGGCTTAAATATCATCTACCAACAATAATTTGGAGGCAAAACACCAATAAGATTGACGAATCCAGAAGTCAGGATCACATGGGAAAACGCATAAAAAAAGTCATTTATTGATAAAAATCTATAAACATAAAAAATAGCATTGTTCAAATTATTGGTTCAATAAAATAATTATGAAGAAATTAGAAGAAGAAAAATTTATACAGAATCAATTTTGTCATTTGGATTTTGAGGTTTTATAATTGTGCACATAATCCTTTCCAATATATTAGTGAAATATATTTTTAAAATATTTGAATTATTTCAGTCCATTAGAAGTTGCACACGTGTACCATCGAATATACTTTATGTATATTGGCTATGTATATATTTGCTTTATTTATTTGGAATTACTTTCCAATAATCCACTTAAGAAAGAAAAGTGGGTTTAATTTCTTTCACAGAAAAAGGCAAAAAAAGTTAGATTAGTATAATCCTCATTTGCATAGGAAATCAAATCCTTCAAACAAGTACTTGGGAAGAGAGAAGGAAAATATGCCATTTCAAATAAAAGGAAAATGCTGCACACAAATTTCCAAGAAGTTTAAATTTTCCTCACTTATATGTAAGTTGAGAGATTTTGGTAAGGATACTTAGAGACCTTAAGGTTATTGGTTAGAAATAACCCTAATATTAGTCTTATCCAAAAAGAAAATGATATATGGATTAGGAAGATAGTTTTATTTAATAAAACTAGCACAAATGCAAACTAGTTGTGTGTAAAGATAAACATCCAAAAAAATTTGCAAAATTCAAATTATTCATAAATAAAAAATTGTTTATTCGACATGAGGAGATGGTATAATATACATTTATGTGGAAAGAGAAATATATATATCAGGATTTGAATCTTCCAGTAAATTTTTTTTACAAGATAGAAAAAACTCAAATATTTAAGATCGAGATACATGAGAGAATTTAACAAAATTATTGATGTACAGATTGAGCAGAGTGATGCGGATTCCATCACTTTGCACGTAGTCCAATGCTAGAGAACTCAGCTTTCGTCGAACATAACCGAGAAAGATCTCTCCAGTGGACATGAGCGAATCAGTCCACTGTAGAAATTACAGCTAAGCAAAGGAATCATGAGCAAATGGAGAGAGAAAACCATAAAGTCAAAGACGATCATGACTTTCACCTACTGAAGATATCATTTTCTTTTTTTTATGGAAAGGTAAAGCAAAAGTGAAAAAGTGAAGGTGGGAAAGAAATTTTAATAGATTCCGAAAGGACCAAGATTTTTGCACGTCTCTTGATAGTATGATGGGGAAGAAAGAAAGAAAGAAATTTCGATAGATTCCAAAAAGACCAAGACTTTGCACGTCTTTTGATAATACGATGGGAAAGAAAACTTTAATAGATTCGAAGAAATTTTTTTTATGATGGGAAAGGAGCTTTAATAAATTCTTAGAAGACCAAGACTTTGCATTACCAATAGAATTTATAGGCGTTCAACTCTTTTCGAGTTCGGTACCATAAGTTTCCTCCAACTCTTTTCGGGTTCAATCATTTTGGAATTTTTTTTTCATTCATTAATCTCTAATGTAATTGTCTATTAGAATTATATCTAGATTTTCATGTATCTTTTCAAATTTGATTCCAATAAAAGGAAAAAAAAGAGAAGAGAAAAACTAAAAAGGAAAAAAATAAGAAGACATAGGGCGAGATAGAGTGTTGTTGTAGTTAGCACTGCCACTAGCGTGACTATTTCGATAAGGATATTTCAAGACATTAAGATGAGAAATAACCCTAATTTTAGCCTTATCCAAAAAGATAATGGATATACGGATTAGGAAGATAGTTTTATTTAATAAAACTAGCAAAAGTGCATACTAATTGCATGTAAGAATTAACATCCAAAAGATTTTGCAAAATTCAAATTATTAATAAATAAAAAAATTATTTATACAATATAAGGAAATTGTGTCCATATACATTTACGTGGAAAGAGAAAAATATATCATAAAATATTTTTATAAGACAGAAAAAACTCAGATATTTAAGATTGAAATACATGAGAGAATATAACAAAATTATTGATTAACATATTGAGCAAGGTGATGTTGATTCCATCACTTTGCACATAGTCCAAGCCAAAGAACTCAACTTTGTCGAGTAGAACCTGAAAGAAGGAACCGAGAAAGATCTCTCCAATGGTCATGAGCGAATCAGTCCACTGTAGAACTAGAAGTTATGGCGAAGTAAAGGGATGTTAAGATGATGGAGAGAGAACTTTAAAGTTTAGGAGTGAGCGGTTCCAGGTTCCTTACAAGTTTCGCCTAGAACCTAGAACTTATCATCGGGTACAAGTTTCTCATTTTTTGGAACCTGGAACCTATCCATCGGAACATGGAACCTGAAACCTACCCTATTACAAGTTCCAAGGTCGGTTCCAGGTTCCAACAGGTTGTTTTTTTCATCTTTAGTTAAGCAACATGAAAATAAACACAACAATAAAAATGAATAAGGATTTTATTATTGATTGCCTAAGAACAAATATCTATATGCACCTATTGAATAGTATTAAGGAAATTTTGTGATTTTAATGCACTGGTTACTCTTGTATTATATAAAATCATTATTTTAAAAGAAGCAATTGGAGTTTCCACTAGTATGATAGTCTACGAAAATAAAATTTTCAATCATAAAATGGAAGTTTATGCTAGTGGTTTCAGATTATATACTTATCATCAAACACTATGGAATACCTTTGAATCACGTGAATATATAAATTAAGAAAAACATAAAAACTTGTACTAGGTTCTAGATTTCGAGTTACAAGTTACAGGTTCTATGTTCCAGGTTCCACCAATCGATAACCTAGAACCTACCCTCAAGTACAGATTCTCCAAATTTTGGATCCTATCGGATGGATTTTTGACAAACCTTCTGTTGTAGGAATTTCATCCTATTGGCCCCAGGTTTTTCAAGAAGTGGTGCGAGTTTACCAGACATTTTTATATTCCATCACCATCAGCAGGCCTCCTCCAGAACTCCAAAAATCTTCATGTTCAAAAATAGACTACCTCTATGAGGCTCTCAATGTCTTTAGACAAAACAATCCAGACTCCTCCACCCCCTATGACCTTTGGGGGGGACCGCTTTCTCAAGACCCTTGAGGGGAATCATTTTCCGAAAATCACGTCCCTTTCTCCGATCCTTTCGGTGCTAGCTCTTCTTGTCCACCCAATCAGTCGGCAAAAGAGATTGAAAATCTCATTTGTGCTTTCAAACGAGAAAATGACGAAACTCCAGTCCATCAAATATCGATGAAGATGCCCCACTCAAAGCACAGCTAGCTCATCATAGCTCTGATGATTCGAATTATGACTATAATGCTAAGGACGGTCGAGACAGATAAAAGTCACTACAAAATCACTGTAGCATTGGTCACTATTTACTATTCATTGTTCATCTAGCCGACTATTCACTGTAGCACGAAGCAGATTTTACTATTTATAACCTGTCATGAGATTTCTTTAGGACTCCTTATGTGTAGCCCATAAGTGGCTAATATGTTCCCATAATTGTGTCCAAACAGAGCTTATCTGCTCTTGTCGTTTGTATCCTCCTTTGCTTATATAAGCAATGGCTTTCTATTGTAAAAACCAGAGAGTGAAATAAGAAGTGTGTTGTGTACTCTATTATCAACATGATCTTCTAAACACTCATATTCTCTTCTAGTCCAGAATAGTGGTTCTGAACAAACACTATGATTGAGAAAAATCCTGGAGTATGCTCTGTAGGGACATTAGAACCTGAAACTTATAGGTTTCCATCGGTACGGTTCTCAAGTTTCAGATTCTACTCTAGAATCATGCTCATCCCTACTAAAGTCTAAGAAAATTGTGACTTCCACCTACTAAAGATATTATTTTCTTTTTTATCTGGAAAAGAAAGCAAAAGCGAAAAAGTGACGGTGGGAAAGAAACTTTAATTGATTGCAGGAATACCGATAATTTTTTGCATGTCTTTTAATGGTACGAGGGCAAAGAAACTTTAATAGATTCCATGAAGACTAAAAGACTTTTGCAGGTCTTTTGATGATGGAAAAGAGACTTTAATAAATTATAGGAAGACCAAGACTTTGCATTGCCAGTAAAATTTCCATGGTTACGGTCTTGCTTAAAATCAACAATACCGTAATTTTCCTCCAACTCTTTTCGAGTTCAGTCCTTTTGGAATTTTTTCATTCATCAATCTCCATTGTTCTTGTCTATTAGAATTATGTCAAGATTTTCATGTATCCTTTTCAATCGTGTTCAAGAAAAGAAAAAAAATATAAGCGAATAGAAAATAAAAAAAGAAGGAGCACCAAAAAGTTAAAAAATAAAAATAAAAGAAGGAAAGGGGCGAGATAGAGCACCATCGCTGTGTTTTTGCCGTTAGCACCGCCATCACGGTGACTATTTCCGACTTTGCCGCCTTACAGTGACATTCATAGACAACATATTTCTTGAGATGTTTTTTCTTAGTGTGGTTTAGAAGTTGAGGATGATGACATCAAGTATCAAAACTTTTGCTCAGTTTAGAATCGAGTATCTAAACTTTTCTTTATTCAATTAGGTACCTCAATTTTTTAAATTTGACTAAATTTGAGGCATTCATTAAATGAATTATCATGCTACATGATTTTGCCGATATGATTTGCTTACTTTGCAAATTGAGTGATGTGCAAAGAAGAAGTGTTGACTTAGACAATCGTAGCGTCTAATAGATCTTGATTGATGTGGCAACATATCAAGATGTCTAATAGCAAATGCCAATGTGGGCAGTTTCGTTAACTACGTTAGCATCATATTAACATTTTTTGTCTGTGATTTAACAAAGGACTTAACCTTTATTTGAAAAATTGAGGTAATTGACTGAATGAAATAACATTTTGGTACTCGATTGCAAAAGGGTAATAATTTTGATACTTGTGCATTGTTGTCCAAGAAATTATCATTTTGTTTCATATGAAAAAATATTAAATAGTTTTGTTAATTTCAAGCCATTGCTAAAGATTGGAGTGGCTATATGTCAAGCCCATTCGGAGACTATAAAGTTCTCAATGTTGATTTCCTTCAGATTTTCAGCAATCATTCGATCATAAAGCGTTGCTCTTGCCCTTTTTCTTGGCAATTCCATTGCTCTCCCTTTGATCTATTCACCCAAAACTACAAAAATATGTGCAGGTGGTTAGGCCAAAATTAGTCTGAACAAGTTTGAAAATATAATGATTTTCAAAATTGGATCCACCTAGTTTTAGAGTCCCACCGGCATTGAACTGGGCTTTTGGCTACTATTCCACATGAAGGGACTTGAGCACTCAACTCCTAGGATCATCGGCACTTCACTTTACTACCAAGGGCCGAACGATTCATGTTTGCACGGGCGATCAACAACATTACATATCTATAATCGTTTGCTCATGACATCATCACTAGTTCACCCCTAGTCCAACCTCTTAGACTGCAAACCGGCAACCTAACTAGTTCTCTAACCGGCCCAAGTTTGAAAACATTGGTATAAAATTCCAATCCCTTCTTAAAAAACAAGTAGATATCACTATCTCATACGAATTGAGTCATAATGCATGCAATACTTTTGCCACGTAAGGAAAGATGATAGCAAGCAATTATAACTTATAAACATTGATGCTCCTCTTTCTCCTTGATCATCTCCTTGATCATATGAGATCTGGAAAACCTTCATAGTGCTCTGAATGAGGTTCATGCTCGACCTCCATGGTGCATTACTCCTGCGTTGCTCCAGTTGGAGCTATGACCGATGCTTGACCTTTCCCTTAAAAATTTCGTATGCATTTGTAAGTCTTTGCTTTGGCATCGCACAGACTTCAATTTAGGATGCTAAAAAATCTTAGTCAAGATGGAAAATAGTTAACATCTACCGTTCTTAGGAACCTTATATGCTCTTAGGAATTTAGTCGAGCATGGCATGCTATCGAGAGGTCATAGGACTTTGTCAGGCTTGAGAAGAAATCTAATTGCCACAATCAAAAGAAACGAAATCTATCAACCATTGCATTTTGTTATTAGGCAAAAATCAGAAAATGATGCAGTGCAATATATTTAGCTACACATTGGTAGTTTAACTTGTCACATGCAGTTTTGGATATGATGGTTTTTATGAGCATGAGAAGAAATCCAATTGCAACATTTGGAAGCAAGTTACTCAACATCATCTCCAGTGAGTTTGCTAAGAATTTACTTTTGATAAGCAAAAGAAATTTATTGCACAATGGCGTCAAGCAGATGCTAGCCCATGTAACAAATCATAAACACAATTCATGCTATGAGGCATAAGAAAGAATGCACATTAGTAATGTCATTTTCACACAACCAAAAGCTGTGGAAAGCCATCTATCATTTAAATTAATAAACCAATCTTGCTATTTTCAATGGCTATCGTATTTCTTTCTTCATAACAAACAGTAAGCTAATGAAATGAATCAATCGTAAACACAGCCCTGCATAAAGAAGGAGTAACAAAAACTACTTACTGTATGATGTTGGGTTCTAGTATCCAACAAAAGGAAGTTCTCTAGTAGAACCCGAAAAACGGGAGTGTGCCATAGTTTCATAAGGATTTTGAACAAAAATCACAAGACCTATGGAACAGGCAATTGGATGGAAAGAAAATGAAAGAATGTTGCAAAAGGCAGTCTTAGATATTGTGGAACTGAATATCCATGCACAGTGATGAACAAGGCATTACTGCAGGGTGAGCTCGGCATCTAATTGGTAACAACAAGACAGAGAATGTCAATCATCATAACAGCAGAGGCTATGTTTACCATGGTAGCTACTGCCCAATCATCTCTTTGACCCAAGAATCGAGTCGGAATAGCAGATTATTATGGCAGCACTTATTAAGTTGGACCAATAACTGAGAATGAACCGGTCACAGAACATAGACTGCTTCTGATGTCCTTGCTGGCACCAAGGCAAACTGAGAGTTACCAAAAGCATTATTTACACATGCTTTCTGAATCATTGATTTCAGGATATTCAGTGGCAATGTTTAGGACTAATGAGGAATGAGATGGATCAGTCCGCTATTGGTTAACTTGGTTTATAGATTTAAGCAGAGTTTGTCTAATTAAATCTGTACAAAAACTCGAAAATTTGAACTTGTGAAGAAGAAGAACGGAAAGCAAGTTATCTTGACAACTCAAATAAGAATGTATGACCTTAAAATGAATAATGAGGCTTGTATTCATTGTCAATTTCATGTATACCCATGAAGGAGCTGTCTCCAACTGCAATATCCTCCAATTCACTGATGGCTTCTATTTAGTCAAGCTGCATAGCAATGCCTTAATCCTCAGAGCTCCCTCTAGAAAATCATTATCTTCCATATCCCATAAATCCATAAAAGTCTCTATCTTTTTCTTCCTCCCTCTATGACCCATAAGGCTTAGGCCCTTTTCCTTCCAAATAACCAGTGGACATCTCTGAATCAGTTCCACACCTTCGTAGGCTCCTGTCAAGAACACGCTAAACCTCTTCCCCTCTTAGAGACATAGAAAATGCCAAAATGCTTTAATAGGAGTCTCATCAGTTTCTGAGGCATCGCGAATTTTTGTTAGAAGTGGGTGAGGTGATTGGTTACCAACCTCTTTTCCATTGTGAAGCTCAGTAACTCATGCATCACCGACATGGCCCTCCCCTTCCGATCCTTATGCGACTCAAACAGTTTTGGTGACTTCCAAATAAAATTCACTACACAGTGTGGCTTAGGCATTGATCCACCGACCTCAAAGGGATTATCATCTCGGGTTGCTTCTTCAACATTTCCATCAGAACCAACACCTTAGACATCATGTTATGCTTCTAGGTGGCAATTTCGAGATCATGGACCCTCTTGTTCTTGCTCCTATCTTGCACTCTCTTGCTAGTGGTCATAAATCTACGTTGCGACCAGAAAAGTAAAACCTCGCCAAAACTCCAGCTTCTTCTCAGGGTAGGCAAATGCAATAGTGAGGTGACAATGCATCCAATCTGTCTAGCCGCACTCCATTCATCCGAGGAAGCTATGGTTTCAACAATGAATCGAAGATGGGTCATCTCAAGATGCTAATGCCTCGGTCCAAGTTCAAGAAACAAGCCCAAGAAAAGCAAACGCCTCTCTCTCAGGACAGACATCAAACAGCTTGCGTGCAACAGAAAGAGAGAAAACAAGACACCAAAACGAAAACATTCGAGAAGATCACCGTAAAATGCACGATCACCACCTCCCTGGGTCCCTCGATCAGCACCGGTTTTGACTTCGACACGAGCCGGTTGGATTTCAGGCGTGGTTCTTGCGAAAAATGAAGAAGAAGAAGCGAGGCGCGAAGAAAAGGGAATGGGGGCGGTAGAGACTGAACACCATCACGCTTGCAGTTTTTGGTTTTTGCATTTCTCGTTGTAATAGAGATGATATTTTGATTTTAAATAATTAAGAGAGCTCGCGGGTCTTATAAACGATGATATTCTTGTGTCTTTATATTGGGGTGCTTGAAAATTACATGAAAAATCCTATTTAAAATCACAATAATGTTTAGTGAAAGAAATAAATTGAATCGTATCGAAATCAAACATTGTATTTTGTAATTTGTAGATAGTTTTACCTCTTCCTAATTTATATACATTCAAAATTTTGCTTGAAGGAATAATTTTTTAGGAACAATGTTCAAGAGACTTCTAATGTTTTTGACTTTTTAGTGCGATTTGCTTATTTTTGTAAATTAGAGTAGAAAAGGTTCAATATTAATCAAATCCTTGAAATTAAATGTGTTCCTCGTCCGTCACCCTAAGCTAAATCATCAATTTATTGGCGAGCTATTGTGAATAATTTAGTTATTGATTTGTGTTCCCATAACTTTATGAATGATTGGTATGGAGTTTGAGCACAATGCAGTTATGCCAACAATCAACTATAATGCAGATTGATTCTTTTCCTTTCCTAATAAGAACTTTATTTGATCAAATTTGAAAAAATAATAAATCGAGTGGAACTAAAGTGAGTATAAAATCGAGCTAGATTGAATTAAGTCATTCAATGGGAAATAAAAAAGTCAAGTCTAGTTTTCTCTTGCCATGCTTAGGAATGGATTGAAAAAGATTGGAGAAATTTATCAAATCCATTAAACCTCAATTTATAAGATATATTTCACAACAAACAAAACTTTAATTGAATCTCCTTTTTCTTTAATTTAAAAAAAAAAAACCAAGTATCGACCTCAATGTATATTGATTCTTTTCCTTTTCTAAGGAAAACCTCATGTGATCCAATTTAAAAATCATAAGCTGAGCAGGATTGATGTGAGTCTAAGACAGAGCTAAATAAAAATTTGAGTTATTCAATGCGAAATAAAAAAATCAAACAAAATTTTTCCTGTCCTCTTTAGGAATTGATCTTATAAATTTTTAAAATAAATTTTAAGAATTTCTCAAATCCATTAAACCTCAAGTTTTACATCTATTTCACAATAACGAAACTCAACTAAACCTTTTTGACCCAAAAAGAAAAAAGAAAAGCTAAACCTTTGTTCTGAAAAAAAAGAAAAAGAAAAAAGCAAGCCAAGAGCCATTTTTCCCTCCAATTTCCGATCGTTTCCAACTTTACAGAAAATTCGAAATTCCACTCCATCGTCGTCGAAGATGCTTTCGTCTCTCAAGTGAGTTTCGCCAGCTCCGCTCTGTTTCAGTTCATGTCCTTTTCCTGTGGTTGCGATCGCCGACGACGATTCCGAGTTTCGTCCCGCTCGTGTTCTCTCGTTGATGCTCGGAGCCGAAGAGAGGAGGAGCCAGCAGCTGCTGCGGATCGCGGAACTAGAAGACGTCGACGACGGAGAAGACGACCTGTGCGAAATGATCGACAGACGAAAGTTAGGGCAAAACGAGAGAGGTGTTAGGCAACTCCTTGTCTGGAACTGGAAAGGAAGTTTGCCAAGAAGCTCGAGGTGAAGGATGGAAAGCTACGTGGGTCAGACGACGGAATGAATATGTTATTTGAAGGACTTCCTTCTATTTTTGATTCTTTTGAACAAGAAGCACCGGGCGTAAGAGAAAATGGTAGCAAAAGATTTGAAGGTAGATCTTCAGGGGAAAGAAGTCCAACTTAGAGCATATGCAGGATGATGGAAAAGCTGTTCACGTTAAGGCTGGAGCCTGTGGCCCAGTAGAAACCCCTTCATTTCAGCTCTGAAGTGAGTTCATGAGCTCCGTAAATTTCAATTCATTTCCTTTTCGTGATGTAATTGCCGAGAATGACTCTGAGTTTCCATTCGACTTCCTCTTGAACTTGTCCTGATTTTCTGTGCATGCGATGGTTTAGTTTGTTTTCCTTAAATGACAAGGAGTAATTTCCGCTACTACTTGAATATGATACGTCTAATTCACCTATTTGACGTATGTCTTCTAAATCATACAAGAGCAATCTGGCCTTTGTTATGTTACGTCACATAGTAATTGCACCATCAGTACATCTATTTTCGGCGTATTTATGGCATAGATGGATTAATAACGAATCTCCTAAGCTAAATTCACTCGACATTCTACATTCACCAGAAAATATAGAGTTAAACACGATGGTGAATTATTTTTTTCGTTTACAGGTATTTCTCAAGGAATACATAATGGAGATGTGAAAAAGCTACAGGATGCAGGGATCGACACTTGCAATGTCTTGATGATGCATACAGAGAAGGTATATCTGATATCCAGTTCTGAAAATTAAGTGGAGGTATTATTTGGCTAAGGTGATTTCCTTTGTATTTGTTTTGTTTTTGCGTAGCACTTAACTAGAACAAAAGGTTCATCTGAAGCAAAAGTTGACAAGATATGCGAATCAGCTGAAAAGATAGTGATTAGAGCTTAAATTCTTCTTATCCTGAGATGGTGCCTGCAATCAATTGGAACTTCAATATGCATCTCGCAATAGCTTCCCTTTGTTTCATCAGAATTTTGATTTTATTACTGGAATTGACAATCAGCTCAGAGTAAGTTCTTAATTCTGCAAACTTTGAGCTAAAATGGTTCAGAAGACCTGAATGAGTCATTGACCCTTGAAATAAAGCCTGCAAATTAGCATATGGACTGTAGAAAGCTGCACGTGCTCTAAATGCTACTAATCTCACTCGCACAAAGTACTTTCAATATCTTCGTTTTTTCCAGAGCAAGCCGGTTATTTGCATCACAACTGGAAGCCAAGCCCTCAATGAGCTTTTAAGTGGTAATAGACTTTCTTTTGTAGATTGGGTATATTATTCTTCATGTGTTTCAACAAAACAATTTGGCAATGTCAATCAGGTGGTATTGAAACTCAGGCAATAACATTACCTTTGATGAACTTTTAGCCGTTTTTGTTAGTTGGGTTTCTTATAAAATGCTGCTAACGTTGCTTCAGGTCTGGGAAAACACAGCTTGCACATATACCCTGTGTGTTTGTACTCAGGTTGGTGTGAACTACATATTAGGTTTCCGTCATTCACTTCTGTTGCTTTTTATCTTTCCTAGATGAACAACACAAATATAGTAACATAGCGATTGAATTTCTAGTAGGGATACAGCTGTGGGTGATCTTGGCATCAGAACATGTGCATTAGGCAATTTGGAAGTATAGCACTGTCATTTTCTGTAATCTGTAGTCAGTGTACTGGAATGCATGGCATGCAATGGTTCAAACCAAGTAGGAAAAAAGGCCAGGAGAGTGTACTAGGTCATAACCAATCAAAAGCCTTAATCATTGTCAGACTTGCACTTGGGTTGATCATCAGTTGGATGAGATGCTTGAAGTACTCTACTATATATGCAAATTTCCTCACTCTTCATTGGAGCTGATCCTGTTCCATAAGATGATGATTTAAGGTTAGTGGATTCCATGATCCTAACAATTTTTCCAGCTGCCGACTCACATTTTGGGGGGGGGGGGGATGGCAAGGTAGCATACATCGACATGGCAGGAACTTTGTATCCTATTATATCTGTTGGTCATTTTCTTGACTCAAGAAAGCGGCTTTTGTTTGATACTTGGCTTATATCCATGTAAGTGCATATGCACTTTCTTAACTTGGTACACCTGCAGTCGCTGTGATAAATTGTACCAATAGTGGAAAGATTTGGCATGGATCCTGGTGCCATCCTAGATAATGTAAGCAATGCTTTCTACATAGTGGCAACTCTTCCTCTTTTCTGGCTAATGTACTTGCTGTGATCTAGTCTTTCCATGAATTTGAAGATCATTTATGCCGTGCCTATACTTCTGAGCATCAGTACAACTTGCTTCTCAGTTTGGCTGCCAAAATATCTAAAGAACCATTTAGGTTACGGGTAAGACAGTGCTTGAGAATCAGACTGCACACATTTTGTGAGGTGTCGATGGTTGACCTCAGCTGAGTAATATCTTTCAGATTGTGGATTCAGTGATCGCTCTATTTCAAGTGGATTTTACTGGAAAGGGAGAACTTGCAGAGTGTCAGGTTGATTCTGAAACCATCAAATCATACAAGTTGCAATTTTTCAGCCAATTGCAGCAAAAATTGGCACGAATGCTCTCATGCTTACTGAAGATAGCTGAGGAATTTAAGGTGGCTGTGTACATGACCAATCCATGTGCCATATCACATCTCTTTTCTCCCACATAATCATGCATCCATTAAAAGTTCTTGTACAATTTAGCCCTTTGATGGATTAACACTGAAAAATAGCAATTTGGGGACTACACTAAGCTCATACTAGTTCTTGTAAATCTCAAGAACTAGCTATTTGGTGCAAACTAGTGATGCATATGGTAGCTGCAGTTCATGAGTTAGGGAAAAAAGATGAATTTTTGAGGACTACCTCTTTGATTTATTTGTTTCAGTGGCATCAGACCCAAAGAAACCTGCAGGTGGATATGTTTTGGCTCATGCAGCCGAAGTTAGGTTAATGTTTAGGAATGGCAAACGTGAGCAGCGGGTTTGCAAGGTAGTCAATGCCCCAAACCTACCTAAAGCTGGAGCTATATCCTGTTTGCTCTGAATCTTCGTCTAGCTATACACTTTACTGTATTGAAATTTGCCAAACTATACTGCAGAGACCAAACGAATTACCTAGAAATCTATATCATAATCGGAGAGATAGTTGATTCTAAGTCTATATATGGATAGGTGGAGACCAGATTCTAGTAGTACACTTACAGAGCATACTTACATGCGCAGCCTGTGCCATGGACAGAACGCACATCTATCAATACCATCACTTAATTTCCTCAGAATACTTATGGAGAGCTCGCTATGTCAATAATAGAAAACTGAGATTTGTTCCATATCTGTTAAACTTACCAAACGCACATTTTTCTAACAACACCACGAGGCATAACTGATGCAAAGGACTGAAGAGGTTTTTGCTAGGGGTGTCAATGGGTCGGGTCGGGTCGGGTCTTGATGTTACCCCACTCGACCTCAATTGTAAAGGGTCATGCTCTGACCTGACCCGAAATGCATTAGACCCGGGAAAAAAAATCGGGTCGGGTCGGGTCGGATCAGAGCATGACCCTTTACAAGTTTGGTTTCAATTTCCTGTTTAACTCGAAATCAACCCCTGCCAAATCCCCGACCTACCCGACTCTCCTCTTCCCTCCATCTCTTTGACTGTTAGCTTCGCAAGATCTTTTTGCACATTTTCTTGCTCTTTTCTCGACAAGTTTTCCCATGCTTTTCCCCCTTGTTCATGAAACGCCCTCGCCACTCAACAATCTATGGGCATGTACGACCCGATGATGTACTCCCTCACCCATGACTCCCTGGCATTCTACGTCCTCATCACCCAAATCTCCAGCTTCCCGTAGTTGCAGTAGACGATGGCTGCAAGGCAACCCCTCAGGGCCATCAGCTGGAAGATTTTGGACGCTTTGGATTTGACAAACCCGAGCACCGTCGAAGCGAGCAGTCCCAAGGCCCTAACAAACATGCAACGAAGTTCGAAGACCAGATTCTTCATTTCCATCTTTTGGATTGGTGAGTTTTGAGGCAGAAGAGAAGAAAGAAGAGTAGGAGAGCGGCTTACAGTGACTGTAATACAGTCCACCGAGCATCATGGCGGCGAGCATGGCGGACATGCCGCGGGGCGTGCGGCGGTAGCCAAGTGGTGGCGGCTAGCAAGATGAGCACCAGGCGAAGGAAGAGCCGCATGTCATCGGAAACCGTCGATGGCTTGTCGAGTGAGAGGGACTCGCTCCGCGGGAGGATTGAGGAGCTGGAGGATTTGGCCGCGGAGAGAGAAGAGGAGTCCGTGGCGAAGGAGGGCTTGGCAAGGATAATCGTAAAGGGTCATGCCCCGCCCCAACCCGCCCTGCCCCGACCCGACACGTTTCGACTCGGCTCTAAATGATACCGGCTCCATACTTGGATAATATTTTGACCCGACCCGAAAATACCCTAACTTTAGGGTTGGGTCGGGCCGGATCGGGTCGGGTAGGGTCGGCCAGGGCCTTTTTGACCCCCCTAGTTTTTGCAACCAGAACAATAAGGCCAGGTGAAGTGCCTTCTTTGTTTTCCATGATTTGACATTATTTATGGTATTGACAGTTTTCTCTATTTTCCTTCATATTAAGTCTGTATCGGCATGCATCAAGTTCGTACTGACAGCTTAGCTTGACTGCTGCTTTAGCCTTAGTATCAAACATTTTATCTTTGTCTGTTTTTAAAGTTCAAATGAACCTTCATAAAGCATTGTGCTATCTCGATTTCCATATGGGAACTAGCATGCTTCAAGTTATTTTGGTCTAATAAACTAGTAGAGATATCAGTAACACAACAGACCACTAGGCGAAAAGGACATAACATTGAATAAACTCTGCATAATAACCAAATGAAGTGCCAGAAATTATTGCACAGAGCATTTTAGGTATTGTAAAGGCTTGGTTTTATGAGCAACATATTCAGCCTGCATAAAAAGAGTGGCATTTCAAATCCTCGATAAGAGCGACCAAACATTATAGCTGAAAATTGTCAATGTATGCGTTATAAGCAATAGAAGACCATTCAATAGCTAATGGCCTGGCCAAAAAAGGGCCATAAACCATAAGACAGCAGTTCCAGGATCAGTTCGCAGCACTCCCAACTCTAGGCATGCTGGACTTCTCCTTAGTCTCCGCATCCACTTTGAATGTAACGCTACACACTTGGCCAGAGCTGTCCACCCTAGGAACCAGGTTCACCTTATTCAGTGGGTGCTCGTGACTCAAGCCTCCAGGGCTAGTAAAGAAGCATCCTGAGTTGGAAAAATAGGCAACGTTAAAAGGTGAACTCCCAGAATGACACTAGGAAAATCATTATTACTTACAGCGGCCAGAAAGCGGTTTTAGAAGAGCAGTCAAAAGCATAGACAGAAACTTCCCACTGATGTCACTCACTTGATCAACAGGGAAAGGCCAACGATCTCTTAGAGTACTTTAAGCTTGTATCACTATAGTGACCTCATTGGCGGTCTTGTTCAATCCATATTGCTGCTTAAGAAGAGCAACATCCTCAGTGTCCTTGAAACAAGCAAATAATCTGCCACCGAGAGTAACACGTCAAATATCTGTACAACCACCGCTATTGGAAGGAAGCTTCTTATTTTAAATATCGACTTGAAAATGTTGAAAGAGATTATTCTTATTTAAATCATATCATTGAAGATAATTCAAGAATCAGTGCACCGGACAAGAATTAAAAGCTTGTTTTTTTTTTTTTTCGTGTTTTGTCCAATTGGAAAAAATGACACATAAAATTGACCACATTAGTCCAACCTCAGCCGTGTTCACACATGATCCTCCCAAGAGATTTTGCCAATACAGATTAGAATGGCATCTGCAAAACAAACACATTGAATGAGCTAAGGCACATGAAATACATGTTGGGAAGAGAACATACAACAATTGCTGAAAATGCAGAGGAATGTGATTGTGGAACACTATGATTCTTCAATTCTCACGTATAGCATAGTGCATTTACGTTCCCAATTTGTTTGGTGGTCACTCGAGCAAAAGAATAAGCGAACTTTTTTGCCATCAAGCAGAGTTGAAGATATGTCGTCAATACAACATTCCTATGGATGGTTTGTATTGAGCATTAAATTGAGGATGCATATTGAAATTGATGCCTTCAAAACCAAAAACTTACCAAAAGCCTAGAAAACTCACTGTAGATGGAAGAATGGATTGCGGTAGTTAGCAAATGAAGTGAAAGTGTGTCGATTTTACTTCATTTGATCTGAACACTATCAATATTGATGCTTGGGATTTCTTGGATGAGGGGCCAATAGTAGCCAGTGAATTTTGAGCATCGATCTTTCAAAATATCACATCCAACTATGTGCAATTCTTGGAGGGAGGGAGGGAGGCCATCCTCTGGCAAATCCCTCAACTTCGGGCAATCTCCCATCCATAAATAATGGAGAGAGGAGAGATGGTTGCGAAGACCTCTTGATAGTCTTTTCACGTTCCTCATATGAAATATTTGAAGATCAGTTAGAGAGGGAGGAAAAAGAAGACTCCAAGCATCCTCGTCCTCTGAAGGAAACCACACCTTTTCTCCCTCCCCTCCCATGCTTCTTCCATCAATTGACAGTTCTTCAAGGGATGTAAGCAGGTTTAAGCCCCATTCTCTCATTGGTTGCTCCATATTCTTGCACTCTCCAATTATGAGCCACAGCAAATTGGGAGGCAAACTTCCTTTAGGGAAGCATTTGATATTTTGGCAACCCCCAATTCTTAGCGTTTGGAGTGATTTAAGATGATGCCATTGATTTGGTAGAGACTTTATCTTCGGACAATTCCAAAGTGTAAGCCACGACAGGGTGATGGGAAGGGGAGGGAAGTCCTCTATCTCCAATGTTGGACAATTCCAAATTTTTAAATGAGTGAGATTGGAGAGTGTCTGAATGCACTGTGGTAAGCTTCCTAAATTCTCACAACTGCCAATACTCAAAGATTCCAGTGATTGAATGGTGATCTCTTCCAATGACTCCACTCGCTTGCACCCATCAATATGAAGCATCTTCAAAACAATATGTCTACCCTTGGTAAACGGAAAGAAGGTCAGAGAATAACAATGACTAATCCCCAGATATTCAAGTTGAGATATCGAGTTATTGTTGTTGAGGTCACCTCGAGGAATGGTTTGTCCCATGATTTTTGGACAATTATCAATGCCCAGATATCTAAGGGTGTGCATCTTGCTTGGAAACTTTTCCAATCTCGGGCAATTCCTCAATTCCATCCTTTCAAGGTTGCAAGGCAACTCTGTCTCTCTGTCGCCTGCCACAAAAGATGTGAAGCAAGAACAACTTTCGATGACTACTCTTTGAAGGCAAGTAAGATTTTGCGTTTCTTTTCCATCTTGCCACAAGTAAGTTAGCTTGTCACACTGTCTTAAATGAAGCTCCTTTAGCTTGACCAAACAGCTCATAAATCCATCATCAAAGCAAACAAGCTCTGTAAGATTCCCAATTTTTAGAATTGTCAAAGAAGTTAGGTTGACCAAGGTCTTTAAGATCTCCTTGTTGCAATCCTCAAGGTATAACTCATTGAGAGATGGAAGACAAACTACACTGCATGAATTATTCAAATATGGGCATGAATGAATCTCAAGCTTTATGAGATGATTAAGTTGACAAGGCAAGGTCCCAACCAATGAATGACATCTTCGGATAATAAGATGCTGAAGACAAGAGAATGGGACTTCTTCTTCTCGACCACTAGCATAATGAAACCAATCCTTCCATGCCAACATCTCTTCAAACTTCAAAGTTGTTAAGGATGGAAAAGGCCTTTCAGTTTGGCAAAATTCAAAGCTAATCATGCTTATTGCATGTAGACGTTGAAGAGATAATTCTCTAAGTAAAGGGAGCTGTCCAAGTGAGGGCAGTGAAGTAACATTAGGACAACCTTGCAAGCACAAAGATACTATCTTCGAATAAGATGGATTGCCTAACCATGATGGGAATATTCCACCACCATAGTATGAGATAGTGAGATTTTCAATATTGGTGTGAGGTTGCAGAGAATGAAGCACCCATGCTTCGCGCTCATCATTCCGAAGTTTTCCAAAATTTTCATTCCAACACAAGAATAAGTTGCTAAGGCGTTGCTTTCCCAACAAATTAGCGTCGACCGCATCTCTAACTTTTTCCACCTTCTGCAATTCAGATATGAATAGTTCTCCTTGAAGATGTGGCAAGTTCTTTAACTCCTTTAGTTGTGAGCCTTTCTCTAGACCAACCACAAACTTGGACAAGATGGTAAGACTCTTTAAAATACATATATTTAGCGGCATCTCTTTTAGACTCTTTGTATCTCTAATATCAAGAAATTGTAAGCTGACTAATTTTGTAATACCTGGAGGCAACAAAGAAAGCTTTTGGCAACCTCTTAATATCAAAGCTTGTAATTTGCATAAGGAGCCAATTGACTCAGGTAGCTTTTCGATATGGGTATAAGAGAAATTGAGATATCGAAGATGTTTTAAATCACCAACACATTTTGGTACCTCTACAATGGAACAATGACATAATGAGAACACCCTCAAGTACTTCAATTTTGTTAGCAAGTCATGTAGCACCTTGTTGGAAACGGAGAATTGTCTCAAGCCCCCACTAACACGCAATATTATTAAACTTCTTAATACCTTCATTCCATGATACGCTTTCAAGCATCTTGATGTAACATACCGCGATGACATGAATGATGCATAACGAGCTTTCTCTTCAAAAGAGGCATCATTTTCATCACCCACTTCCTGAGACTCCCTAGAGGGAAAGCACGTGGCACCTGCTATTGACTTTGCTAGGTCATTCAAAAGATCATGCATTAAAAACTTTGAAGTGTGAACCTTGGATTGTTGAAAAAATGATCTGGATACTAACTCATCAAAGTAATTCCGTGCTAATCTCAAAACATTCTCTTTTGCTTTCCATCCATCTAAAAAGCCCTTTGCTATCCATAAGATTGCTAGCTCATCCCTCTCAATCTCGTAGTCCTTTGGAAAAACTACGCAATAAACAAAACATCTCTTCAAATAAGAAGGAAGATGAACATAGCTCAATTTCAAAGCTGGAAGAACCTCATCATTTTTTCCCATCATTGCATTCCATATTTTGTTATTTAAGATAACTTCCCATTCTTGGGGATTCTCTTTATTACATAGGAGTCCGCCCAATATTTTTGCTGCCAAAGGTAGACCTCTACATTTTTCACCTATTTTCTTGCCTATTGTTTCAAGATTGGGGTGCCTCTCAAAATTTCTTGCTCCTAGAGCATGATAGGCTAATAAGCTAGTACAATTATCAATGGACAACTCTTTCAACGGATATGGTGAAGCTCCTGTTATGGAAACAACAGGAAGGTTGTGTGTCGTGATAATGATCTTGCTTCCCTTTGCCCCCACTTCAAATGGCTTTAAGAGGGAAGTCCATTCTTCGTACTTCTCATTCCAGACATCGTCTAAAACTACAAGAAACTTCTTTCCGGATAGACTGTCCTTCAACTTAACTTGAAGCTCGTTAAGATCTTTGTCCTCATAGGGTAATCCAGTGACTGATCGCAAAATAGTCTTTGTTATGTTGAAAACATCAAAAATATCCGAAACACATACCCATGCTCTCCTCTCAAAATAGCTACTCACTCTGACATCATTATACACCCTTTGAGCCAATGCTGTCTTTCCAACACCGCCTGTCCCAATTATAGGGACTATGCTCAAAGAGGCATTGGAATTATGGTCGTCATTGATCAATAGCTTGAGCACCTGTGCTTCTTCCTCCTCCCTACCCAAAAATCGAAGTTTCGGCAAAGAAGTAGTGGGTAGCCTTTTGTTGGTGTAGTGGGATCTATCCTCAACATTTTCCCTTAAACTTAGGGGAGCCTTCTTGGTGACAATCTCTTCAAACCTACCATTGATCTCTCGTAACTTGTTTTCAGACATGATTGAGCACGGTCGGCAAAAGAAAGAGAACTTCCTTTTCAACCAACTTTGGCTTGTGCTAGATTCTGCCTCCAACTTGGCTTGAGCAACCTTGATCTCGAACTCATCGAGCAAGTCTTCCACGTCATAGGCTAAGTCCCTAACATCGTCTAGCCATAGCTTCACTAGATGGTTACCGCTCAATTGTTTGTCCTCTGCATCATCCAGCACTACATTGATTATTTCCAGCATCCCCTTCCACTTATTGAGCAGGGAGGTGCTAATTCCTTCTCGTTGCGCATAGTCCAATCCCAAAGAAGTCAACTTGTCAAATAGTACCTGAAAAAAGGAACCCAGTAAGATCTCTCCAACGTCCATGGGTGAATTAATCACCATAGAGAACAGCAAGGATGATGGTGAAGGAAAGTGATGTGAGCTAATGGAGAGAGAAAACTATGAAGTCCAGGAAGGAAGTAGAGAACAACAAGGATGATGGTGAAGGAAAGTGATGTGAGATAATGGAGAGAGAAAACTATGAAGTCTAGGAAGGAAGATGGAGACTTTCACCCGCCAAAAGTATGCAACAAAGGCAAAGACTTTCAAGGATGCACATCAAAAGTCAGACCAATAAAAGTACAATACTTTTTGTCCATGAGTGCTTATTTCTTAATATCTAAAGAATGTCCCCCAAGGACTTTAATGGATATCATATACTGTGTCTTGAGAGTGAAGCAAAAGTGAAAGGTCTAATGGGAAAGAAACTTCAATTAAATTCAAGAAGACCAAGACTTTCCATTGGACAAATTAGAGTTTGCTGCTTCACTTTTCACATCTCTCTTCCATCACAATGTAAATGTCTCTTTTTATCTTTACTGGTAAGACTTCCTCATCTTACCTCATCTTACACGTCTATCTCTTTTCCGGTTCATTCATATTGTGATTTTTTATTCTTTAATCTAGAATTATGTCTCCATTTTGTTGTCTCTTTTCAAATTTAGGTTCAATAAAAGAAAAAAAAAAAGCAAAGAGAAAACTAAATCAAGACAAGCAAAAAACTAAAAAAGAAAAAAAATGGAGGGATGGGGCAAGAGAGCGCGCACCGCCATCCCTGCTTCGCCAGACTATTGCTGTCAGAATCACCATTATTGTCGCCACCTTGTAGTCATCTGGGTGCACAATATTTTTCTTGAGATGTTTTTCCTAGAGTGGTTTAGGAGCCAAGGCTATGATATTGTAAGAACCTAAAATTTTGTTCATTTTCTAAAACTATTTTTTCAGTGAAGTACCTCAAATTTTCAAATTAGGCTCACTTTGAGATCCCTTCAATAAATTGCTATGTTATGTGATTTGTTAACATGACTTGCTTATTCAACAAAAGTTAAGCAAAAAATTGGCGTGGCTTGCTTAATCTACGGATTGGGCAATGAGAAGAGAGAGAGTGTGGGTATTGACTTAGATTATCTTAGCATCTAATATATCTCTGTTAATGTGCAACATCTTAAGATATCATATCAGATGTCAATGTCAACAATTAATGGCTATTTAACAGTGTTATCATCATATCAACATTTTTTGTTCGCAGTTTTTGTGGAGGCATTGACCCACATTTGAAAGGTTGAGGTAATTGATTGAAAAAAAAAAACTTTAGATATTTAATTACAAAAAAGAAGCAATAATTTGGATCCTTGTGTGTCAATATCTTAGAATTATCATATGATGATTGGTCTAGATTCATATCTCCACCATACTTTTATTTACGTGATATTAGTTCTACAAACTCATCTTTATGTGAAAGAGAACTGGGGATTTTTTTTTATAATTTCACTCGTAAAAGTATATCAATGGCCAAATGTCAAGCACATTGGGAGATTACAAAGTTTCTCAATGTCGATCTCATTTAGATTTTCTTTCTTGGAATCATTCAATCATAAATATTTGAGCTTTACACTTGAAATATTTTAGTGGATTATCAAATATTTTTTGGAAGATAAACTTTTTCTTTGTACTTGATTTTCTTTTGGTTGGAGCTTATATATTAATAACATAATCATCAGATCTAACTGTACAAGCACACGTAATACAAAACTTCACTAGGATTTCTTAACCAATTAGAAATAAATTGCCTAAATAATATTTTTTGTAGATAACTTTGTTCCAACTCTTTGAGAGATAGATCGATGACGTTTGGAACGTTTGTTTTGACTTGGAAGCGAAAATTGATACCACAAGGAACACATTGGATGCCAATATAGATGGTTAATGGCTATTTTGATAGCATTTGTGTCATGTTGACATTTTTCATTCGCAATTTTATTGGAGATCTCATGTTCTTATGTTGACATTGAAATGTCGATGTACTTGATTGAACAGAAGGAAAAAAAAAAAAACTTTAGATACTTGATTGCCAGCACTAAGTTAAGAAATTTCATGCGCCTTAAGATCTGGTTTTATTTTAGTTAATGTGAATATTTTTGGAAGCCATGGATATAAAATGAAATTGATGGGGCTTCATTTTATCGAGTTTTTGCTTCAACCACTCGTGTGTGAAATCGAATAAGCGCCTCATCTTGAATGTCTTTTTCTTTTCTATATCAGCCAATCCCAAATGCTTGACACGAGGCACCACCAAGTTGTGTATTTTTTCTATAAGCCAAAAAATATTCTCTGATTTTCCTGTTCATGGGCAAAATATATACACATGTCAAAAGTATTGAATTACTAATGATGTCTTCTTGGGAGAAGGCTATAGCACTCTCATCCACTTAATTCTAGTGCTTTTCGCTGGCTTTATGGTAAGTCTGGTATTTGTTTTTTTTTCCTTTTTACCTTTAATAGTCAATTAAATCTTAGATTCAATTCCCACAAAAAAGAAAACCGGAAAATTGCAGTTGGGGCCTCTACGTACCAACTCAGATTAGTGCATTTGACGATTTTAATTTATTGTAGGTATGCCAAGTTCCAAGGTTTGAGTAATATTTGGAAACAGTCAACCACAGGAACCGTTCATTTTATTCTACTTCCTAATTTTTTTACATGTAATCTGAAAATATATGGAAATATTCATACTTCTAGATCTGTGTGCAGCATGTAGATGAACATTAGTAATCAATATAGTTTCATATTTAATGAAGCAGAAGTGAGCTGATGGAGAGAGGAAGGTAATTAGTCCAGGAAAACCAGGACTTTCGCCTACCAAAAACATTAAAATAAGACCAAGACCTTTCAAGGGATGCACACCGGAGGTTTATTTTTTTCTTTGCACGTCGAAGGTTAGAGACATATAACTTTAGACACTTTTTGTCCTCATGTGCTTTTTTGGTAACATTTAGAGATTAACTTCTTATATGGGAACAGCACATCGGCACACTCTCGTGGGGATAAATGACAAATGACTTGGCCACCTTATATATTTGGGTCGGATTCGATTGTTCATTTTATTTAATGGAAATTTTCAAAAAAGAAGGAAAAATAGAGTATTTTTTGTGATTAGAATAAGCTGTATTATTGATGTATGAATTTTTACATTTTGATTGATAGCAGCATGTTAGTTACTCTTTCATTTTTTTTTCTTGATGATCACCATTCGAACATTAAAGTGAGTGTCATGCTGAAGACAACTTGCATATATGACTAATTTAATGAGATATATAATATTTAATCTGCGCTTATAAAGATAATTGAGTGTTCAAACTTTCAAACAGTATGGTCAACGGAAGAACTAGATTGGATCAGTTTCACGCGTTTTAAAATTTAATTATATTTTTATGATAAGTTTTAGAATTTAATTATATTTATTAAAAAAACAAGTTGATCAAGTAAAAGTCTTCATGGGATAACTGCCCTAACACCCGTTCTGCACGGAGTAATTCCGTATCTTTCTCTGACCCATTGTGGACCCAATCAAAGTCTTCAAGTCCACAATGGACCTTCAAATTCTACTGATATCTTACCAACTTCAATAAGGAAATCTATTTTCGTTTATATGGAGCACCGGTATCGATATCAAAGAAAAATAAGAAAAATATCCAATTTGGAATATTCGAGCATTCACAAATAACAAATCATTTTGGATCAAATTCGTCTATCGGGCTCAAACTCGAGCTTTATTTATTTGGAATTACTTTCCAATAATCTGCTCAAGTGAACAACATGAGTTTGATTTCTTTTCCAGAAAAAGAACCAAAAAAATAGAGTAGCTTCATGATCGTTTGCATACAATCAAATATCTTTGAGACAAAGACTAAGACTATCGTCTACCAGAAAAATTAAACAAAGGCCGAGACTTTCGAGGACGCACCTAAATGGTTAGACAAATCATAATACAAAATACTTTGGCTGTTGTTTCGTGATTAGTTTTGTGATTAGTTCTCCTTTTTCTTCATTATTCAAGCCTTTTGGCTGTTGTTTCGTGATTAGTTTCGTGATTAGTTCTCCTTTTTCTTCGTTATCAAGACTTTTGGCTGTTGTTTGATACGAAGGACCTTTTCTTCGGGGCATCCAGAAACAGAAGAGTGTTTTGTTGGCTTTTTGGCTTTGCATGCATCCGTAAATTGCCAGTATCCTAATGATTTCTGCATATTGTTGAATATGCGATCAATCTAGGCTTTTTCGTGGCAATTACAGTGCTAAAAATTCCCAAATATTTAAGAAAACAAATAATGAGGATACTTAAGAAGGTGGACAAACATGTAAAATTCTTGTCAACAAATTACCAAATATTTTATTGATGAATGAAGCGGACCACCATTATTAGGATTGGGAAATGAGCATCTTTATGCAACTTACATCGACTCAATTATAAGATAAATGTCTTGAAAGATACATCCGGCAATTGTAGCTTTTTGTTATACATCTACAAGTCATCAACGATGGCTTGACTTTGTCTATTTGATAAGGAAAACAAAAACAATTACTTAGGGCTAAACAACAAAAAGGGTTAGGAATACCAACTAATCAATTAAGCAACTTGCTTTATTTTACTCTGGCAATATTAAACGAGTCCAAATCACCAACTAACACTACATAAAGTACAAGAAACTAATCTCTAGGCATTGCACTAATGAATAATAAAGTCGTGTTTACAGGACTACAATGCCCCTATCAAGCGATTCTCGATCAGCGACTCTACCTTAACACCCTTCAACAGATTATTGCGTCCATCTTATTGAGGAATTTTCGTCTGTAAGTGCTTGTTCCTTAATACATAGAGATCATCCCCAGACATTTGTATATTTATGCGTGTAAATTAACCTTGGAAGACCAAGACTCCACTAGAGGCGTGAATAATAACTATTTTATTCTTGGGAACAAATTTGGCAAGAAATGGTTTTTTTATTTCTATTCTATAGATGAATTTTATATCGGAGATATGCGTTTAATAACGACACAAAATCTCTGTTTATAAAATATAAATTCATTTGATAGGGCTTTTTAAATATCTCCCTTCCATGCTCTTTTCCATTCATTGTGCTCCACTCTTTCATGAGATAAAACATCCTTAATTAGTTGAATTGAAAGTATTGATGTTGAAATTGAACATTGACGGTTGGTAGATGGCAAAGGCAAGCAATGAGAAAAGTGAAAAATTTCTATTTCTCATTTTTGTTCCAAATCTATTTATAGGCTAAAAATATGTTTCAAAAATTTTTAAAAAATCAAATTGCATTACGAAATAGATAATTGTTCCAAACTTGTTCTCTTGAATAGAAAAATAGAAAAACGAAGAAATTTAATGATTATTATGTGCGGCCTAGATGTCCAAGAGCTAATGGGAAAGAAATGTCAACGGATGCCAAGACGACGGATACTCCCTTTGTTGCTTCACTTTTCACGTCCTCTTCCATGCCAATGCGAATGACATTTCCTTTCCATTACCAGTAGAATTATGTCAAGATTTTCATTAATCTTTCGAGTTTAAGTAAATTAATATAAAAACAAAAAAGAAAAACAGAGTGAAAAGCTGAAAAGGAAAAACACCAAAAAAAAAAAAATCAAGAAGAGAAATAAAGGAGGAATGGGGAGAGTGAGCAACATCGTGCCACGGCCGCCGCTGGTAATGGGATGAGTATTGCCAACGTCCCCACCTTCTAGTCACCTTCATTTTTCTTGAGATATTTTTCTTAGATCAGTTTAGGAAAGGATAATCACGTATAAGTACCCGAACTTTGGTTCGTTTTAAAATTGAGTACCTAATTTCTTTTTTTTTGTTCAATCAAGTACCTCAATTTCCATTAAGTAAATCCCCACGTAATGTTATTTTACTTACATGAGTCACTTACTCGGTAAAAGTTGATAATAAGCGACGTGGCTTACTTACCCTCCGAATTGGATGATGAGGACAGAGCGTGTATGAAGCCCAATTTGGCTTTCTTACCCCATTTTTTAAGAAAATGTGAATCCGGGCTGGGCCCTTAAGCCTGCTCCAAATGATAACCAAAATTAAACCTTGAGGGCCTGGGCCACGGACACAATTAGGCTCTATTTCTCAAGCCTTTTCAAAACAAAGACCAAATGAAGCCCAATTTATCAAAGTCGGAATATACCCAAAACTCATCTAAATCAAACTCAGCCTAGTCCAAACAAGCCCAAATTCTCTAAGGCCGAGCCAACCCCTATTTACTAGGAATAGATTCGGCCCAACCCCATTAGACCCAATTTGAACATATCAACACTTAGGCCCATTTTTCTCTGTAAACTTACTTAAGAATCTACCTTAACCCCACTTTCCCCTTGCCTAACTTTCTGATTTTCCATTATCCTCCTTTGCTTCCTTCAATTATTATTATTATTATTATTATTATTATTATTATTATTATTATTATTATTATTATTATTCTTTTTTCTTTTTTCCATGGCCGCCTGCGCTTTTCTCATTTAACCAAACTCAAGAAATGAAAAACTAAAAGAAAATCAACAACACATCTTCATCTAAATCAAAACATCCAAGAAATGAATGAACCCATGCCGGGCGTTTGCCGAGCTACCGACCTCAACCATCTTCGGAACATCACAGTCCTTGATCCCACGCTCACACCCATCGCTTTACAAAAGTGCCTAGAACACGGATATGGAGAATGGAGCGTAACAAGAACTCGACACGAACATCATTTGAGATCTGTGAATGCATTAGAGACTCCAGTCTATTTCTCACCAACGAACACTACCCTATCAACATCTCCGCTCATTAGCCTGCCAACGACAGAGCATCAACAACGCAGAATGCACACAGAGTGCAAAGCACTACCGAGGCAAATTTAGGCACTTTAACATTACCGGAGATTCGATAATATGCATAACAAAACCAATGAATATTATTATATCTCAAAGAGGCCAGAAAAGCGGTTGTAGAAGAATAAAGTCCCCAAAAATATCAGTTTGATCTAATCGGTGCTTCTCTAAATAATGAAATCAAGAATCTGTTTTTCTTTTTCTTTTTTAAAGCGGCAGTTACTTTTTTCATTTGAAGCTTCAATTATCAAGAGATGGAGCGGGTATTTTGAATAGAAAAAAGATGAACTTTAATTTTTGACCAGGCGATCAGTTTTTTAAATGGGTTTTGTTCGCATATTCTGTTTTCAATCTATGCTTCCATCTACACGATAACTGTTATGGGAAGAACGAAAGCCTCTTATTTTGTAATATTGACCTGAAAATGTCGAAAGGATGTTATCTAACCCATTCACATACGGAATTTCATCATAGTATTCTTTGGCTCGGCATGGCCTACGATATAGTTACTAAAGCAACTCTGTACTTAAGTGTTGATAGTACAAATTTCTTGTTGATCATGAAAATATTATCATAATTGATTCTCCTAAACAATGCCAAACAATGAAAATGGGGAAAATATCTTTGTACAACTGATTTCTCATAAATTATATTAGGACTGCTACGATATAGTTACTAAAGCAACTCTATACTTAAGCATTGAAAGTACAAATTTCTTGTTGATCATGTAAATATTACCATACTTGATTCTCCTAAATAGTGCCAAACAATGAAAATGGGGAAAATATCTTTGTACAACTAATTTCTCATAAATTATTTAGGACTGCTATGATATAGTTACTAAAGCAACTCTGTACTTAAGCATTGAAAGTACAAATTTCTTGTTGATCATGAAAATATTACAATAATTGATTCTCCTAAGCAATGCCAAACAATGAAAATGGGGAAAATATCTTTTTTTTTTGGGTAAAAGGGGAAAAATATCTTTGTACAACTAATTTCTCATAAATTATATTAGGACTGCTATGATATAGTTACTAAAGCAACTCTGTACTTAAGCGTTGAAAGTACAAATTTCTTGTTGATCATGAAAATATTACAATAATTGATTCTCCTAAGCAATGCCAAACAATGAAAATGGGGAAAATATCTTTTTTTGGTAAAAGGGGAAAAATATCTTTGTACAACTAATTTCCCATAAATTATTTTAGGACTACAATTTAGACTCAGTTTTTTTTTTTGTCGGTCCTACGCAACACCCTACTCTACTCTTACACTAATACTCAGACTTTTGTTTTGTCTCCTTGTAAAGTGTGGGAGTTGAAATTCACTCATGAAACTAAATTGTCCCTATCCAACCCCAAGGTGGGGATTCTAACCCCCCACCTCTCTCTTCTTATGTGAGAAGAGTGGTCATTAAAACAAACTCAGTTTTTAAGCTATTAACAAATGACAATACATATTCAATATCGAAAATTTACACTTGTCCTTCTATGAGCCCTAATCGACAAACATTGGCAGTTGTAACTGTGAGTACAGCATGTATATCAACAACAATCCTCTCTTCGTCCTTTTGTGCTTTCTCTTTGTAGCTAAGCCTCATTCTAACTTTCGTGAGGTACCGTTGAACCACTCTTGAATGATGACAAGAGCTAAACTCGTCTAGTTCAACGAGAACTGAAGCCTCTTCTTATGATCCTGGAAATTACCATGGACGCCTGCTCTTTTTTCATTTAACCAAACTCAAGAAATGAAAAACTCAAAGAAAATCAACAACACATCTTCATCTAAATCAAAACATCCAAGAAACGAATGAAGCTACCCCGGGCATTTGCCGAGCTACTGACGTCAACCATCATCGGAACATCACAGTCCTCAATCCCACACTCACACCCATCGCTTTACAGGAGAAAGAATGTCGATCATCATAACAGCAGAGGCTATGTTTTCCATGGTAGCTACTACCCCATCATCTCTTTGACCCAACAATTAAGTTGGAATAGCAGATTAGTATGGCAGCACTTATTAAGTCGGACCAATAACTGAGAATGAACTGGTCACCGTACATAGACTGCTTCTGATGTCCTGGCTGGCACCAAGGCGAGCTGAGAGTTACCAAAAACATTATTTACACATGCTTTCTGAATCATTGATTTCAGGAGTTCCAGTGGCAATGTTTAGGACTAACGAGGAATGAGATGGATCAGTCCGCTATTGGTTAACTTGGTTTATAGATGTAAGCAGAGTTTGTCTAATTAAATCTGTACAAAAACTCGAAACTTTGAACTTGTGAAGAAGAAGAACGGAAAGCAAGTTATCTTGACAACTCAAATAAGAACGTATGACCTTAAAATGAATCATGAGGCTTGTATTCATTGTCAATTTCATGTATACCCATGAAGGAGCTGTCTCCAACTGCAATCCTCCAATTCACCGGTGGCTTCTATTTGGTCAAGCTGCATAGCAACGAGACATTTCTGAAGGAGCTGTATCTTTTTCTTCCTCCCTCTATAACCCATAAGGCTTAGGCCCTTTTCCTTTCAAATAACCAACGAGACATTTCTGAATCAGTGCCGTGCCTTCGTAGGCTCTTGTCAAGAACACGCTAAACCTCTTCTCCTTGAGACATAGAAAATGCCAAAACGCTTAAATAGGGGAGTCTCATCAGCTTCTGAGGCATCACAAATTTTCGTCAGAAGTGGGTGAGGTGATCGGTTACCAACCTCTTTTCCATTGTGAAGCTCACTAACTCATGCATCACTGACATGGCCCTCCCCTTCCGATCCTTATGCAACTCAAACAGTTTTGGTGACTTCCGAATAAAATTCACTATACAGTGTGGATTAGGCATTGATCAACCGACCTCAAAGGGATTATCATCTTGGGTTGCTTCTTCAACATTTCCATCAGAACCAACACCTTAGACATCATGTTATGCTTCTAGGTGGCAATTTCGAGATCATGGACCCTCTTGTTCTTGCTCCTATCTTGCACTCTCTTGCTAGTGGTCATGAATCTACGCCGCGACCAGATAAGTAACACCTCGCCAAAACTCCAGCTTCTTCTCAAGGTAGGCAAACGCAATAGCGAGGTGACAATGCATCTAAACTGTTTAGCCGCACTCCATTCATTCGAGGAAGGTACGGCTTCAACAATGAATCGAAGATGGGTCATCTCAAGATGATAATGCCTCGGTCCAAGTTCAAGAAACAAGCCCAAGAAAAGCAAACGCCTCTATCTCAGGACAGACATCAAACAGCTTGCGTGCAACAGAAAGAGGGAAAACAAGACACCAAAACGAAAACATTCGAGAAGATCACCGTAAAATGCACGATCACCACCTCCTTGTGTCCCACGATCAGCACCAGTTTTGACTTCGACAGAAGCCGGTTGGATTCCAGGCGTGGTTCTTGCGAAGAATGAAGAAGAAGAAGAAGAAGAAGAAGCGAGGCGCGAAGAAAGGGGAATGGGGCGGTAGAGACTGAACACCATCACGCTCGCAGTTTTTGGTTTTTTGCGTTTCTCGTCGTAATAGAGATGATTTTAAACAATTAAAAGCGCACGAGGGTCTCATAAACGGTGATGTTCTTGTGTTTTTATAAAATTAAGGTGCTTAAAAATTACGTGTAAAAATCCAATTTAAAATCGTAAAAATGTTTAGTGAAAGAAATAAATTGAATCATATCGAAACAAAACATTGTATTTTGTAATTTGTAGATAGTTGAACCTCTTCCTAATTCATATACGTTCAAAAATTTGCTTGAAGGAATAATTTTATTTAGGAAAATGTTCAAGAGATTATTAATGCTTTTAATTTTTTATTCTAATTTGCTTATTTCTGTAAATTAGAGTCGAAATGGTTTGATATTAATCAATTTCTAGGCATTAGATGTGCTCCATATCCGTCAACCTCAACTAAATTTCCGAGTTATAAATTTTACATGGGTGTTGGTCTAGGCACAACATAACCAAACTGACTACTTACAAGTGTTTGGCAAGTTATTCCGAATAACTTCATTGTTGGTTCATATCCTCATAACTTTATGAGCGGTAAGTATAGAGTTTGAGTATAATGGCAAGTCGATTCTTTTTCTTTTTTAAGAAGAACTTTATTTGATCAAATTTAAGAAAATCATAAATCAAGTGAAATTAAAGTGAGTACAAAATCAAGCTAGATCAAATTAACTTATTTATCTGGAGAAGATTTTTATTATGTTGATTTGCCTTGGGCCTGTAGAGGTGATGGACAAAGGTTTGAAGAATTTATCAGATCCTTTAAACCTCAAATTTATAAGATCTTATTTCAGAACAAACAAAAACTTAATTGAATCTCCTTTTTTCTTAAAAAAGAAAAAAGAAGAAGCCAAGAGCGACCGCTTCCCACCCCGTTTATATAATAAATAGAGATTCCCTCCAATTTCCGATCGTTTCCAAAATCCACAGAAAATTCGAACTTCCACTCCGTCGTCGTCGAAGATGCTCTCGTCTCTCAAGTGAGTTTCCCTAGCTGCGCTCGATTTCAGTTCATGTCATGTCCTTTTCCGTGGTTGCGATCGCCGGCGATGATTCTGAGTTTCGTCTCTGCCTTCTCTCGTTGATGCTCAGAGCCGAAGAGCAGAAGAGCCAGCCGCAGATCGTGGAGAGAGAAGACGACGATGACGGAAAATACCAGTTCGAAACGATCGACAAACTTAAGTTAGGGGGCAAAACAAGAGCGTAGGCAATGTTCATCTCGTCGCTTTCGTTTTTCTCGTCGATGTTTCAGTGCGTCGTTTGATACTGAGATGATTTGATGGCTATGACTGTACCTCTCTTTGATTGTCGATGATTAGTGACTCTGAATACTGCTTTTGCTTGGAACATCTTCGTGTATCGACCTTTCTCTTGAACTTGTCGTGATTTTCCTGCGCGTGCAATAGTTTTCAGTTGTCTTCTGATCATACAAGAGCAATTTCAGTCTTCGTTATGTTACGTGATATTGGAATTGCAGCATTGGATGTCTTATTTTCCACTGTATTCGTGACATAGCTGGAATAATAACGAATATCCTAATCTAAATCCATCGATAGTCACTGTTGGAACGCTAGATTGTCATTGATCATCTAGGAAATTTTGTCCTCACACATTCTACATTCACCAGAAAAACATAGAGCTTAATGCGATGGTGAGTTGTTCTCATTTTCTTTCTCTGAACTTTTTCCTTTATTTTGTTTGCAGTCATTTCTCAAGGAATAAATGCTGGAGATGTGAAAAAGCTCCAGGATGCAGGAATCTGCACTTGCAATGGCTTGTTGATGGGTACAGAGGAGGTATATCTGATCTTTAGTCCTGACAATTAAGTTGAGGAACTTATTCTTATTTGGCTAAGTGATTTGCTTTTACTTTGTTTTTATCTTATTATTTTTGTAGGACCTAACTGGAATAAAAGGATTATCTGAGGCAAGAGTTGACAAGATATTGGAAGCAGCTGAAAAAATAGTGGTTAGAGCTTAATTCTTCTTGACCTGAGATGGTTGGCTCCAATCAATTTGATCTTCTATGAGCATCTCACATTGACTTCCCTTCGTTTTATCAGAAATTTGGCTTTATTACTGGAATTGATGCTCTGCTCAGAGTAAGTTCTTTCGAGCTAAAATGGTTCAGAATACTCTTAAAATAAAGCCTGCAAATTAGCATATCTGTTGCTCAAGGTACTGTCGATGTCTTTGTTTTTCCCAGAGAGAGTCAATGGTTGTTCGCATCACAACTGGAAGCCAAGCCCTCAATGAGCTTTTAGGCGGTAATAGACTTTCTTTTTGCAGGCTGTGTCTTATTCTTCATGCATTTCGACAAAAACAAATTTCACTGGTTTGGTGATGTTAAACAGGTGGTATAGAAACTCTGGGAATACAGAAGCATTTGGTGAATCTGGGTGAAAATCACAGTCCAACAACGTTATCTTTGATGAACTTTTAATTGCTTTTGTTAATAGGTTTTCTCAGAGAATGCTGCTAACGTCACTTCAGGTCTGGCAAAACACAGCTAGCACATACCTTATGTGTTGACTACTCAGGTTGGTCTGAATTGGGTATTAGGTTTCTGTCATCAACTTCCGTTGCATTGATGTTCAGATGACCAATGCCAAATGATAATATAATGATTGAATTTCTACGAAGAATAAAGATGTGGGTGATCTTGGCATCGGAACGTGGATATTAGATGATTCTGGAAGTATGGCATTCTCATTTTCTGTAATCTGTAGTCGGTATATTGGAACTGGCTCAAAACCAAGCAGGAAAAAGGCCAGAAGAGTTTGTACCGTGTCGTAACCGAGCCTTAATTATTGTCGGACTTGGACTTGGGTTGACCATTAGTGGAATGTGATGCTTGAAGATACTCTGCTTTATTTGGAAATCCTACGACAGTATTTACCCCTGTTTTCCATTTTTTCTTATTAATGCTTCATGGATTCCATACTCATAAAAAATTTTCAGCGGCCAACTCACCTGGGAGGAGGAAATGGCAAGTTAGCTTATATCGACACAGAAGGAACTTTGTATCCTATGATAATCTGTCTGTATTGTTCTTGATCTCGACAAAATTGCTTGTTTTTCATAATTGCCGTCTTTCCATGTAAGTGCATGTGCACTTTCTTAACTTAGTACACCTGCAGTCACCCTGATCGAATTGTACCAATTGCCAAGAGATTTTTTCATGGATCCTGGTGCAGTCCTAGATAACGTAAGCTAAGCTTTCTATACCAGTGGCAACTCTTCCTTCTTTTCTGCCTAGTGTACTTGCTGTAATCTAGTCTTTCCATGAATTTGTAGATCATTTATGCCCATGCCTACGGTTATGTGTACAACATGCTTCCTGATTTGGCTTCCAAAATGTATATAGAACCATTTAGATTACTGGTAAGACAGTGCTTGAGAATCAAACTGCACACATTTTGTGAGGTGTGGATGGTTGACCTTAGGCGACTAATATCTTTCAGATTCTGGATCCGGTGATCCCTCTCTTTCAAATGGGTGTTATTGGAAGGGGATAAATTGCAAAGAGCCAGGTCCATTGAAACCGTTAAATCATGTGAGTTGTGATTTTTCAGTTCATCTTGTTTGACACTAAAAGATTCCGAATTGCAGCAAAAATTTGCATAAATGCTCTCAAGCTTACATAAGATAGCAGAGGAATTTAATGTGGCAGTGTACATAACCAATCCAGGTACCGCATCACATCTCATTTCTCCCACATAGTCGTGCATCCATTAAAAGTTTCTATCCGATTTAGCTCGTTGATGGTTGCACACTGAAAAATAGCAATCTGGGGATAGCACTAAGCTCATACTAGTTCTTGTAAATCTCAAGAACCAGCTATTTGGTGTAAACTAGTGATGCATACGGTAGCTGCAGTCCATGAGTTAAGGAAAAAGATGATTATTGATGACTTTGGCTTTGATATATTTGTTTCGGTTGAAGATGATCCAGGCGGTGACGTGTTCATATCAGACCCAGAGAAACCTGCGAGTGGGCATGTGAAACCTGTAGGTGGGGATGTTCTGGCTTATTTAGCCAGAATTAGGTTGATGTTTAGGCTACACAAAGGTGAGCAGTGTGTCTGCAAGGTGTTTAAGGCCCCAAACCTACTGAATGCTGAAGCTATATCCTTTTTGCGGCAGATCTTCCTCTAGTTATGTACTTTATTGAAATTTAAGATATCACACTGCAGAGACTTAGTAAAATATCTATAAGTCTATATCAAGATCTGTGAGAAAGTAGATAGTGAGTCTACATAAATATAGGTGGAGACCTGATTTAAGTGATGCATGGTGCTCACAGTATACTTGATGTTGTATGGAGATCCATGAACATGTTGAATACGAATTTTGTGCAGAGGAATTAAACAAAAAGAAGTGGATATCGAGAATTTTTCTGAGCAGGACTGGTAGGTTAGCTGTGCAGCCCGTGCTATGGAGATGGCACATCTATCAAAACCATCACTTATGTCAGAAATTTTAGCAAGAGCTCATATGTCAATAAGATGAGACTGAAATTTATTTCATCTATGTTGAACTTGACAAATGCACGTTTTTCAAATAACAATGGGGGCATAGCCGATGTGAAGGTCTAAAGAGGTCTCTCCAACCAGGATGGCCTGGTGAAATGTTTTTCTTTTTTCTTTAATCTGCAATTTGACGGTGGACATCGTATTGATAGCTACTCTATCTTCATGTTAAGTTTGTATCAGCATGCATCAAGTTCCCTTTGACTGCTTCAAAACCACACGAGTTTGCCGCTTTGGCCTTAATATCTAGGATGCTATCATTGTCTGTTGTTAAAGTTCACATGACCCTTCACAAGATGTCGTGTAAACTTGACTTCCATATGAGAACCAGCGTGCTCCAAGTTATCTCGCTTCACATTTGTTATCATATGACAATATCGTCCTGGTCTGATTTACTAGTAGAGATTCCATGCGAAAAAACAGTACACTGGATAGACTTTGTATGATGGTTGGATGAAATGCCGGAAAGATATTACTGCACAAAGCATGATTAGGTTCTGTAAAGGCTTGGTTTTTTAAGCAACATATACAGCTGCATAAAACAATGTCATCTCAAACTCTCAACATAGAGTAACCAACCATTAGAGCTGAAAAATTGTCAATGTATGAGAAAGGGTGACTGGGTCATTAGCAAACAGAAGGCCATTCAATAGCTAATGGCCTGTCCAAAGAGGTCCACAAACCATACGACTCAGTAGTACGGGACCGGTTCGCAGCACTCCCAACTCTAGGCATGCTGGTCTCCCTAGTCTCTGCACCACTTCTAATGTGGCGAGTGCACTCGGCCTGAGCTATCCACCCTAGGAACTGGCCTTCACCTCATTTGGTGCGTGCTAATGACTCCTCAAACATCTAGAGCTGGTAAAGAAGCATCCTAAGTTCAAAAAAGGAGGCAACGTTAAAAGGTGAACGATTTGGCCCTCGATACCATTGGAAGAGCAACACTGTAGGTGAAAATGCACATTTCAAAACATCCATACAGGTGACAAACACCACTTTAACCTTAGATTATAAGTTTAGGTTCGGAACCAATTTTTCCAATATGATGTTTCCCAACAACATAACATTCTACTCTGAGGTCCAATGCTCGGAGGAAACTAAATTGACGCCACATCAACAATCCATGAAAATATTTACCCTCAGGTAATGATGCAACAATTTCCCACAGCCCTTGTTCACGACTTTTGCATCGTTGGAGGGAACAAGATTGCCTTCGGAATTACTTCCCCAGAAGAAAGGGGCACTTCGATCAACATCCTGCGTGATGAAGAGGCCATAAAGGATTAGATAGGTGGCGGGTGGAGGGAGAGATAGACTGAGATATTATCAGAATGAAACCATGAAAATTATTACTACTTACAGTCACAGCGGCCGTCAAAGAGCACAAACGCAAACTTTCCAGTGATGTCTTTCATAACTTGATCGGCAGGGCAAGGCCTCCGATCTCTCAGAGTTCTATAAGCTTCTATGACGATAATGACCTCATTGGCAATCTTGTTCAATCCATATTGCTGCTTGAGAAGAGCAATATCCTCCTCTGTTACTCCATGAAACAAGCAGAAGATGTCATCCACAACAGGAAACAACCCTGCCACAGAGGGTAACACGGCAGATATCTATATAATAACCGGAAGAAAGAAAAGCCTCTTTTTTCTGAATATTGGCTTGAGCATGTCGAAAGAGATTGCTCTTATTTATATCATATTCACTAGAAGATAATTCAGAACATATCAGTGCGTCAAATATAATTAAAAGCTTGTTCTTTTCTTCTTCTTTTTCATTTTTTTGGGTTTGTTAAACTGGAAAAAAATAACTAACTATATAAATGACACAGATGCTGGGAAAATGCAAAGAAATACAAATGTGGGATTGCGTCAAAGAATAAAAGAACATAAGATGTAGTAAGCAAAAGAAACTTTTCTTTTCGTGTCAACATTTTAAACCTTATCCAAATTTTACAAAAAATAAAACCTCCCTCCTCCCTGTGCCATTATATTTTTTCTTTATTCAACGCGAACGAAAGCAAAAGAATGAAAGAAGTTGGAAGCATTACCTGAAGAAGACAAAGCAGTCCACGGAGACAAATCTTTTATCATGCGCCGGGCGGGATCCATTTCGATTCATCATAACCAAACCCAATCCATGTGGACCCCCAGATCCATGCCTTATGAAAAGGATTGTAACAATTCATCAATCATGCTCCACTGTCCTAGCGCACATGTTGGGCTGGTGACGCACTTGCGTTTTTAGCTGATCCCTGGGCATGTTAGGATTATGTGCACAATTGCAAGGAATTAGAGAATAAAAATGAGAAATAGAAATCAAGAAACAAAGTTTAATATCTCAATTCATTCTTAAACTAGGATAACGTCCAGCAGAAGATTTCACTATAATGAGCACCCTGCACCTCTCCGTTGCATTCCTCAATTCCACTAGAATCGAGTGGGATCTCTATGCCTTCCTGTCAATGAAGAGTATAAACCATAACCTAACAAGGTGGAAACTGCAATACTTGGTGTTGGATGGATCGGGATCAACAAGAGGCCACGTGGTCGAACCCACCTATCTTGCTCTTCGGACGACCTCCATGATCACCTTGAATCCAAGTACATTAGACTCATCACTTTCCAAATTCAAGCCACGTCTTTACTAAGATGAAATTCCTTCAGAAATAGCAGACCATCGATGGAAAGGGCACTGCATTAAAATCGACTTTTTACCAGGAATATTCATTTTGCTACAAGAAAAAATTTACGGCCTGAGAAGCACTTTTTAAACTGGAATATTCATTGTGTTAGTAAATAGCCATGAAAATGTCCTGATTATTTCCACAAAACTTCGTGATAGAAGGTTAAACCCTTTACCATGGAAAAATAAGTCGTAGTAGGGGAATTGACTTTTCGCCACAAAATTTTTTGTGTTTCATGATAAAAGGTAAGAACATAGATTCACTTTTAGCAATGGATATTATTTTCATGGTGAATGATCGGGCTTTGCCCAAATTTTCGTACCAATATGTCTCATATTTAATCGTGATAAAATAGTTTTTGTCGTTAAAATATCGAGTATTGCCACGCAAAACATCGTCGTGGCAAAAGGGCGAGTTTTTTCAACATGAAAAGTTTTATTGTGACCGCATGTTAGTGGCGATGGATCAGATCTTGCGTCATGAAACGTTTTTTGTGGCTAAAGATGATTTTTCTCCATGAAAAGTACTTCCATGTCAATAGGAAGCATTAACGGTCACGAAATAATGTTATTGGCAAAGTTTTGGTGAAATATTTTAGTACCATATTTAATGACGAAAAGAACTAGAATTCTATGTGGCTGAAAATAAAACCTATTGGCCACAACATTTGGTTTCGTGGTGATAGGAGACATTTTGTAACAACATTGATTTTATGGCCAACTGTTTGTGGCAATACCTAAGATTTTTAGCTATAAAAGATGGTACGTGATATTAAAGTAAGCATTATATGAAAGTTATAACATTTATAGTATTTTTATTTTCTAAAGTTTCATTCAAACACAATTTTGCAAGGGACTAAAAGACTAAAGAGGTCCCTAAAAGCAGAACGATAAGGCTAGGTGAAGTGCCTTTTTTGTTTACCTACAATTTGATATTAGTTATTGTATCAGCAGTTTCCACTATCTTCTTTCCCAAGTTTGTAAAGGCATGCGTCAAATTCCTATTGACATCTTGAAAATTGCAAGATTGACTGCTGCTTTAGCCCTAATGTCTAACATGCTATCATGGTCTACTATCGAAGTTCAGATGACCCTGAATAATGTATTGGGTTAACTTGATTTCCACTTGAGAACAAGCATGTTCCAAGTTATTTTGCTCTACCTTTATTCATTTGACAATATCATCCCACTCCAATTTCAGAGTAGAGATAACAGTAACACAATAGACATCTAAGCGAAAAAACCTAACATAAAATAAACTCTACATGATGGCTAATTGAAATGCCAGAAAGCACATAGCATGATCAGGTTTTGTAAAGGCTTGGTTTCATAAATAATAAATACAGCTACATAAAGCAATGTCATCTCAGACTCTCAACATAGAGCAACCGACCATTAAAGCTGAAAATTGTCAATATATGAGAAAGGGTGACCAAGTTATAAGCAATAGAAGGCCATGTAATAACTAATGGCCTGGCCAAAAAAGGACCATAAACCAAAAGACTCAGTAGTGCGAGGACCAGTTCGCAACACTCCCAACTCTAGGCATGGTGGACTCCTTAGACTCTGCATCCACTTTTGAATGTTGTGCTGCACAATTGGCCAGAGCTGTCCACCCTAGGAACTGGCTTTCACCTAATCCGGTGGGTGCTCGTATTCTCCTCAAAACCTCTAGAGCTAGTACAAAAGCATCCTGAGTGGAAAAGAAGGCGATGTTAAGAGGTGAGCAGTTTGGTGCTCAAAAACTAATGGAAGAGCAACATTGTAGGTAAAAATGCACATGTCAAAACCTGCATACAGATAAAGATTGCCACTTTAACCCTAGATCAACAAGTTAGATTTGAAACCAATTTGTCCAACTCATGCCAAAGCTGATGCATCTTTACTTCCTATAAATCTTCCAATATGTTGTTATCCAACAATGTAACATTCTCTTGTGAACTCTGCTAAATATCAGCAGAGCTCATCCATCCTTACTTTTCACATTTCAATGCATAGAGTAAATTCCAGTGAAACAGCATCAATAATCCATGAAAATGATTACCTTTCGAGAATGGTGCAAAGGATTTCCCACAGCCCTTCTTCACAACTTCTACATCATCCAAGAGGACAAGATTACCTTCACTATCACTTCGCTAGAAGAAATGAACACTTCCATCAACATCCTACAATATTAAGACACAGAAAGGATTAGATAGATCTCAGGTGGAGGGAGAGACTGAAAGCAATATCCCATAACGAAACCAATGAATATTATTATTACTTACAGAAGTACAACTCATTTCTGATAAATTATACGAGGACTGCAATCCAAACTCAGTTTTAAGCTATTAGCAAATGACACTGCATATTCAATGTCAAAAACTTAGATTCATCCTTCCATGAGCCCTAAACAATTGACAAATGTTGGCCTCTGTAACTGTGAGTGCATCCTATCTATCAGCAGCAATACTCTCTTCGTCCTTTTTTGCTTTCTCTTTGTAGCTAAGCCTCATTATATGTTTTGTAAGGAACTCTATCCTTTTGAACCACTCTTGGATGATGAAAAGAACTAAACATGCCTGATTGAATGAGGACTGAATTATCTTCTTATGACCCTGGAAATTCCCATGGAAAGGTGCCACTTTGCCTTGAGAAACCACCCAGAGCTTAGATGTTCATCTTGACTAAGCTACAAATCAAGGTGAAAAGAGGGCCATTAGCTGTGAAGACAATCGATCATTGGTCAAATTGAAGTATTTTAGCAAGAAAATCAATCTCGTCATTAGAATTCTTCCTTGGAACAAGACCAAACCTTGAATGAGTGCCTCAACTGCATCCAAATCCTGCAGTTGGGGATAGTAAAAAACACAGAATCATACCCATTAATCCTTAGACTAGAAATTAGCAATTTAAAAAAATAACACTTTAGTAGTCACTGGTCATTACAATAAAACTTAAAAGTCCACATTTATAAATAGAGATGTCTACATAAAATATGTGCAAAGCCCAATACTGCCTATAGGCACAGATATCTGAACTACTTGGTATTATAAATTTCCGTAATACAAAAACACTTATTAGGCTAGCATAACTATTCGATTTCCAGAATTTTGCAAGTTGGAACAATTACTTTGGTTTTTATTCCATGGTAAGTTTTGTTCCAATTGGTTTCTATTCCATGATAAGTTAGATGTGATCACTGATTACTTCTTCAATATTTTCAATGTAAAGACCAGATTCGAATAAGCTCAATTACTACAAGACAATAACAAGCTAACACTGAAAATGTAGAGGAATGTGATTGTGGAACGCTATTATTCTTGGTGATTCTCACACAAAGCATAGTGCATTTTGATTCACAATTTGTTTGGTGGGTCACTCAAGTGCAAAAGTAAGTGCAGTTTTTGGGCATCAAGAAGAGTTCAAGATATGTCATCAATAGAGCAAGATGCAGCTTTGTGAACATTTTGTTCTACATATGTCAATCTTTCACCTTCATCAGTTGGCCTTCAAAAATTTATGTGAAAAATCCAAACAAAGAAAATCAGTTTGTATCAAGCATCGAATTGAGGAATCGGTGTCACCTCATTCGGTGGGTGCTCATAACTCCTCAAACCTCCAGAGCTAGTGAAGCAGCATCTTGAGTTGGAAGAGAAGGCAACGTTAAAAGGTGAACAATTTGGCACTCGAAAACCATCGGAAGAGCAACATTATAGGTGAAAATGCACAGATTAAAACATCTAGGTTCGGAACCAATTTGTCCACTATGATGTTACCCAACAACATAACATTCTCCTTTGAATTCTGCTTAATATCAACATAGCTCATCCATCCTTACTTTTCACATTGCAATGCCTGGACTGAACTCTAGTGGAGCCACATCAACAAATCGAAAAAATAATTACCTTTAGGGAATGTGCGAAAAACAACTTTTGCATCATCCGAGAGAACAAGATTGTCTCCAGAATCAATTCCCATAAGAAAGGAACACTTCCATCAACATCCTGCATAATTCAGAGAATAGAAAGGATTAGATATAGATTACAGGTGGAGGGAGAGATTGAGAGCGATATCCCAGAATGAAACCAATGAACATTATCATTACTCACAGAGGCCTGAAAAGCGATTTCAAAAGAGCTATCGCAAAGCACAAAACCAAACTTCCTGCTAATGTCTCTCACAACTTGATCAGCAAGGTAAGCCCTCCGATCCTTCAGAGTTCTATAAGCTTCTATGACGATGATGACCTCATTAGTGGTTTTGTTCCATCCATATTGCTGCTTAAGAAGAGCTACATTCTATATGTGTCCTTGGAACAAGGAGAAGTTATCATCAACAACCGCAAACAATCTGCTACAGAGGGTAAGAATTGTTAAATCTCAATGTGGGATGAGCTGATCGAGAAGAGAAGACAGTAGCACAATTCTCGTCAATTAACAATCCAATAAATTTCATTTTCTAGCTTTCAAAATGAGCCAAAGATTAGAGTTCCAATATCAATTTGTATTATGCATCGAATTGAGGGAGTAGAATCAAAATTGATGCCTTGAAAACCAAAAACTTACCCAAACCCAAGAAAACTTATTGTACATCGAAGAATGAATCTAGGCAATTAACAAATGGAATTGGAAAGAATGAAAGAAGTTGGAAGCATTCATTACCTAAGGAATAAAAAGCAGTCAATGGAGACAAATCTTTGATCATGGCGCAAGCATCATCAATTTTACTTCATTGGTCTGAGCGGTATCAATGCTGATGAAAGGGATCTCTTGGACGAGGGGCCAATAGTCACCAGTGAGATTCGAGCATTGATCTTTCAGAATCTCGCATCAATATATGAACAAGTCTTAAAGGGGAGAGGGAGGGCCATCCTCTGGCTAAGTACCTCAACTTTGCATCCATATATGAACAAAAAATTTTGGGATTGGGGCCAAAGATGAAACATGGGAGATGGTTGCCTACAGAGGAGGCTGAATTACTTCTTATTCGAAAGAGCATTGCGGTGGCTAGAGAAAAAAAGCTAGCCCAAGGCGGCAGTGGAGATGGATGTAGCTATGGCATACAAGAACATGGCTTTGTATTAGGCATCGAACTTAAGTAACAAAAACACGAAATTGATGCATTAAAGATGAGAGAACTTACCCAAACCCTTAGAAATCTAACTGTGGATGGAAGGGATGAATTGCAGCAGTTAGCAAATGAAAGCAAAAGCGGGTCAACTTCACTTCATCGGATCTAAGAACCCAATCAATGCGGATGCTAGGGATTTCTTGGATTTCCAGAAATTTATGTGAAGCTTCTTCATGGAGAGTATCAATTTGTTGAGTTGAGGAAGTAGAATGGGAAATCGATGGCTTCAAAACCATAAACTTACCCAAACCCTAAGAAAACCTGACCGTACATGGACGCATCAATTCAATGGATCCCTTTGCCCCCCCAATCAAGATTTAACCCTTAACTAGAATTACAGGGATCTCTTGGATGAGGGGCCAATAGTCGCCGGTGTGTTTTGAGCATCGATCTTCTAGATTCTTGCATCCTCTTATCCACAATCGGTGGAGGGAGTGAGGGAGGCCATCCTCTGGCAAGTCCCTTAACTTCGAGCAATTGACAATCCATAATTGTTGGAGAGAGGAGAGATGCTGGCGAAGACCACTTGATAGTCTCTCCACGTTCCTCATATTTTGCAAGCGAAGATCGATAAGAGAGGAAGGAAAGAGAAGACTCCAGGCGTTCTCCTCCTCGTCCTCATCCCCCAAAGGAAACCCCACCTTGTCTCCTTCCCCTCCCATGCTTATTCCGTCTATTTCCAGACTGTCGAGGGATGTGAGGAAGGGTAAGCCCCATTCTCTCACTGGCTGCTTCATATTCTCGCAATCCCAAATTAAGAACGTTCGCAAATTGGGAGGCAAACCTCCTTTCGGAAAGTGTTCGATATTTTCACAAGTCAAAATTTCTAGACATTGGAGGCACGTAAGATGATACCACTCTTTTGGGAGAGACTTTATCTTTGGACATTCTCCAAGTCTAAGTTCGGACAGGGTGATGGGAAGGAGAGGGAAGTCCTCCATCTCCAATGCTGGACAATCATTTATTTCCAAATAAGTGAGATTGTTACAGCTGGCGATGTTACAATTGGCAATAGACTTTATCTTTGGACACCTCTTTAGTGAAAGACTAGATAAGGTGAGGGGTAGGGGAGGGAAGTCTTCTATCTCCAATGCTGGACAACCACTTATTTCCAAATGAGTGAGATGGGCAAGCATGTGAAGACAATGTGGTAGGCTTCCTAAATTCATACATTTGTGAATATCCAAAGATTTAAGCAATTCTACTACAGTGATCTCTTTTAACAACTCCACTCCCTTGCAATCCTCAACAATAAGTGTCTTCAAAGCAATAAGTCCATTTTTAGCAAACGGAAAGGATATCCGAAAATCATAACTACAAATCTGCAGATGTTCAAGTTGTGACATCGTGACCTTAATGTTGGGGTCATCTGAAGGAATGGTTAGTCCCATGATTTTTGGACAATTCTGAATGCTCAAATGCCTGAGTGCATGCATCTTGCTTGGAAGCCTTTCTAAACTCGTGCAATTCCACAATTTCATCCTTTCTAGGTTGTACGACAACTCTATCTCTCCTTCTCCCGCCACAAAAGATGTGAATTGAGGACAACTTCTAATGGCTAATTCTTCGAGGCAAGTAAGATTTTGCATTCCATCTCCATCTTGCAACAAGTATGTTAGCTTGGCACACCTTCTTAGATGAAGCTCCTTTAACTTGACCAAGTAGCTCATAAATTCATTATCAAAGCAAACAAGCTCCACAAGATCCTCAATTTTGAGAATGGTTAAAGAAGTTAGGTTGACCAAGCTCTTTAAGATCTCCTTGTTACAATTCGCTATGTGTAACTCACAGAGAGATGGAAGACAAATCACACTCATTGAGTTATTTAAATGCAAGCATGAATGAATTTCTAGCTTTACGAGACGATCTAATTGACAAGGCAATGTCCCCATCAACACTGGACATCCTTGGACAACAAGATGTTGAAGACAAGAGAATGGTACTCCTTGTTCTGGACCACCAACATAAATAGACCATTCTTTCCATGTTGACATCTTTTCAAACTTCAAAGTTGTTAAAGATGGAAACGGCCTTTTAGTCCCGCAAAATTCAGCGCCTATCTTGCTTACTGCATTTAAACCTTCAAGAAATAATTCTCTGAGAGAAGGTAGTTGTCCAAGTGATGGTAGCAATTTAACATTAGCACACCCACTTAAGCACAAAGACACTATCTTAGAATAAGATGGACCACCTAACCATGACGGGAACATTCCACCTCCATAGTATGAGATGGTGAGATTTTCAAGATTAGTGTAAGGTCGCAGAGAGCGAAGAACCTGTGCTTCGCGCTCATCATTTCGAGGATTTCTGAAATCTTTATCCCAAAGCAAGATTAAGTTGCTAAGGTCTTTCTTTCCAAACAAATTTGCATAAGTTGCATCTCTATCTTCTTTCAACTTTTCCAATTTTGATATGAGTAACTCTCCTTGAAGATGTGGCAAGTTATTTAGCTCCTTTAATTGTGATCCTTTCTGTCCTACCACAAATTTGGACAAGACAATAAGATTCTTCAAATTACTGATTCTCGATGGCGTCTCTTTTAGATTGCTTGTATCTCTAATGTCAAGAAACTGTAAGCTGACCAAATTTGTTATATTTGAAGGCAACATAGAAAGATTCCTACAACCTCTTAAGATCAAAGCTTGTAATTTACACAAGGTACCAATTGACTCAGGTAACCTTTTGATATAGGTATATGAGAGATTGAGATATCGAAGATGTTTTAAATCACCGATACAATTTGGCACCTCTCTAATGTCACAATGACATAATGATAACACCCGCAAGTACTTCAAGTTTCTTAGCAAGTCAAGCAACACCTTTTCAGAAATACTGATATGCTTTCTATCAGTCAACATCATTAAACTTCTTAGTACCTTCATTCTAGCATATGGTCTCAAGTTATTTGATGTAACATACCATCCCGAGACAAATGACGCATAACGAGCTTTCTCTTTAAAAGAGGCACCATCTTTATCACCCACTAACTGAGACTCCCCAGAGGTAAAGTATGTTGCATTCGCAATTGACTTTGCTAGGTCATTCAAAAGATCGTGCATTGAAAACTTTGATGTGTCAACACTAGATTGTTGAAAAAAGGATCGGGATACTAATTCATTGAAGCAATTCCGTCCTAATGTCAAGTTATCTATTGCTTCTTGTCCATTCAAAAAGCCCTCTGCAATCCATAAGACCGCCAACTCATCTCTCTCAAATTCGTAGTCCTTTGGAAATATTGCACAATAAGCAAAACATCTCTTCAAATTAGAAGGAAGATACACATAGCTCAATTTCAAAATTGGAAGAACCTCACCATTTTCTCCCGTCGCCACATTCCATATTCTGTCATTTAAGATAGCTTCCCATTCGTCTGCATTCTCTTTATTACGTAGGAGACTACCCAATATCTTCGCTGCCAAAGGTAAGCCTCTACATTTTTTAGCTATTTTCTTGCCTATTGTTTCCAGATCTGGGTGCCCCTCAAAACTTTTTACTCCCAGAGCATGATAGGCTAATAAGCGGGTACAATTATCAATGGACAACTCATTCAAAAAATATGGTGTAGCTCCTGTCATAGAACAAACGGGATGGTTGCGTGTCGTGATGATGATCTTACTTCCCCTAGCCCCTGCTTCAAAGGGCTTTAAGAGGGAAGTCCATTCTTCGTATTTCACATTCCAAACATCGTCTAAAACACAAGAAACTTCTTCCCAAATAGATCATCTTTCAACTTAACTTGAAGCCAGTTAAGATCTTTGCCCTCGCAGGGCAACTCAGTGATTGATTGCAAAACAGTCTTTGTTATGTTGAGAACATCAAAAACATCCGAAACACAAACCCACGCTCTCTTCTCGAAATAGCTACTCATTTTGGGATTATTGTATAGTTGTTGAGACATGGCCGTCTTTCCAACACCTCCCATCCCAACTATGGGGACTATGCTCAGCCTGGTATCGGAATTTTCATCCTCACTAATCAATAGTTCCAGTATCTTTGCTTCTTCCTTCTCCCTGCCAAAAAACTGAGTCTCCGGCAAAGAAGTGCTAGGGAGCCTTTTGTTGGTGTAGTTGGATCTGTTTGCGCCATTCTCTTTCAAGCTTAGATGAGCCTTCCTATTGACAATATATTCCAACCTACCATTAATCTCTTGTACTTTATCTTTAGACATGAGCGAGCACGGATTCGAATTTGATCCAGAGGATCCATCTTGGCCAAAGAAAGAGAATTTCCTTTTCTTTTGACCTTTACTTGTGCTGGATTCTGCCCCAGACTTAACATGAGCGGCTTCAATCGCGAACTCATCGAGCAAGTCTTCCATGTCATAGGCCAAGTCCCTAACATTGTCCAGCCATGACTTCACTAGATGGTTACCGCCCAACTGCTTGTCCTCTGCATCATCCAACACTGCATTGATTGTTTCCAACATCCCCTTCCACTCATCAAGCAAGGTGGTGCTGATTCCTTCCCGTTGAGCATAGTCCCATCCTAAAGTAGTCAACTTGTCAAAGAGGACCTGAAAGAAGGAACCCAAAAAGATCTCTCCAATGGCCATGGGTAAATCAGTCACTGCAGAGAACAAAAAGGGCAATGGTAAAGCAAATGATAGTGAACTGATGGAGAGAGAAAACTATGAAGTCCAGGAAGACTAAGACTTTTTATCTACCAAAAAGATCGAACAAAGATGAAGAATTTTAAGTATGACTTCTATCCACAAGTGCTCGTTTCACCTCCTATTCTTTTTTTCTTTTTTGAGTTAAGGCTAGATATCCATAATTTCCACAATCATATATTTATTCATGTTATTTAATCATAAACTCAGGAAGACCAAGGCTTTTGTGGGCATCATGTATTTTTGTTTTTTTGTCTAGAAAGTGAAGCAAAAATCAAAATGAAAGGCAATAAAATCTAGGAAGATCAAGACTTTGGAGGATGCAAATGGCTTTGTTGCTTCTCTTTTCACATTCCTCGTCTTCCATCCCCATGCAAATATCTTTGTTTTCCATTACTAGTAGAATTTCCGAGCATTACAAGTAAAATTTACAATACCATATGTTTCAATTTTTTAGGAATTTTCTAATTTTTCTAATTTTTTAAATTTCTGATTTTTCCAAGAATTTTGCCGAATTTAAAAACCTTTTATTAATACTTTTGGAAATTTCTAATTTTCCTAATTTTTTTTGAATTTTTCGGAATTTTGAATTTTTTTTAAAGGATTCGGACAGGGTCAAGAGACCTGGGTCGGACTAGCGACGGGCCGGCCCAAAAGCCCACATGAATTTCCGATTAACATAGCCCATAAAAATGTAGATCAGCCCATTTCCTTTTATATAAAAGTTCGGCCCAGCCCGCCTTACTTGAACTTAGCCCGGACCCATTCAACTATTTCTCAGCCCATAACTAAAAACCCTACGCTTATTTCCGTCTTTCTTTTCTTTCTTTTTTCCTTTCTTTTGGCTTTTTCTCTTCTTCTTTTTGTCTTTTTTTGGGTTTGCAAGTTCCTTCTTCTTCCCCGCACGTCTTCTTCACCGAAACACATCTTCACCGCCTGCAACTTTTTTTCTTCTTCCATGACCAGAAATTCCTCGACGTATCAATCGAACGGGGATTATCACTGGCGTCCTCACCACCGCCGGTCGTCTATCCCGACTGGCATCAACACTTCCAACCGACCACTTTGGCGACCACCAGACACCAAAAAATGGACATCTCACCGAACTCGAATTTATAACACAAGCAGACTCAGCAAAAAGACAGGCACAACCACATTAAAATGGAGATAAACGCAGACTCGAATGGCCTTAGGCTGTGGGATGGTTCACCAGGGAGTTGTTCCGGTGGGGTATTCCTCTCCAGGAACTCAAAAAGATGATGGACATAGCATGAGACCACAAGAAAATGCAGGAGAGATCAATGTACGCACGAACACGCATTAAACTGGACTACCAAGCACAGATCAGACTATGAGGGTCTAGGGACTTCATTGAGGCATTTTATCGAACCATTGATAGGCAATTTACAGAATGTGTTCCAGAACGAGATCCATTGCGATTTTCTCAAAAAAGATGATGTGTAAAAGTTAGAATCAACATATCTAACGTCGACTCAGTCATAGGTTATCGCGATTCGCTTGAAATCTCCCATTCAAGTTCGGGGTCCTTACGTTTCATCCAGACAATACATCGAACAGTTGGCACGCACAGAAGAAAACGAGTTTCGGGTTCAGGTTTGAGGCGTTCCTTAGCCCAAGCATAGTATAATGACGTTTTAACTATGACAGATACATGATGGACATGGCTCGGTTTCACTTAGTTCGCTCGAAGACTCAAGGATTCGATTCGGTGATATCACACCTCATGGACAGAACAGACCAGGGCATAAACAGAAGGGAAAAGAACTTACCTGACTTAAAGGATCGGTTATGGCAGACAGTGGACTGCAGGCTGGCCTCCAGTGGAGCTTGAGGCGTACTGGGAGGGACCTTCGTTAGATAAAATTTTCCCACCAGCGAGCCTTTTCTTCTTTTCCTTGTTGAATCCACCAAGAAACGGGAAGAGAAATCTGCCTCCTCTCTCTCACTGTCCCTTTTTCTCTCTTTTCCCGTTCCCTCTGGTTTTTCTTTTCTGTTTTCTCTATCTCTACCTGTCTCGAGCTTACCTCTTTTCTGCAGAACCACCCCAGAAGAAGAAGAATGAAAATGCTACCCTCCTCTCCCTTTTTTCTTTTTCTTTCTTATTTTTTCGCTCCTCTGTCTTCTCTCCCCGAATAGTCTCCTCGCTCTCCTCCCCTCTTTTTCTGCCCACCACGATAACCACCTTCGCTCACGGCTTCCTCGCTCGCTCCCTGCCTCCTCTCTCCGCGCGACAGCACAGCAGATAAGATTCCCTCGCTGGCGTCACCGTCCGAGGATGCTGGCGTCACCATCCGAGGATGCTGGCGTCGCGGGTGTTGGAGCGGCTTCGGCTTGAGCGCGCCTGTGAGTGTCTGTCTGCGTGTGCGTGTGTTAAGAAAAGAAAAAGGAGATCTTTAGCATTCAAGTTTCTGGGTTTCCTTTTTTTCCCTAGCTTCCATAGGTTTTCCAGGAATCGAGTTGTTTGCGGTCATATCTTCTACGTTTGGCCAAAAGGACAAGCCAAGAGACCCGCTGATTATTGATTGCTCTATGAACTCCTCCAAATATCAGATTTTTTGGCTAGAAGACATGCCAAGAGACCCACGACGCCTTCCTTGTCTCAAAGATTTTTCCCCATATTCTTTCTTCTCAAGAGACTTCTATTTTATTTTATTTTTCCACATTTTTGGCCATTTGCTCAGGCAAAAAGGGGTAAAGATGACCATAAAGATGACAGAGATTGAGGGCTCCTTCCGGAAGAATGAAGCTAACAATGAGGACGACGGAGGGTTGGTTTGGTTTGGACGCGTAGCAGTGTTGGCCTGGACCGACCCACGTCGGCGGTGGACACGTGGAGGTCAAGCTCGGAGGTGAATCTGGCCGGAGGAGGATGAAAAGAGAGAGACTTGTTGATGAGCAGATTTTCAATTTTTTGTGATTCCACGTCAAAATATAATATATGCGTCCAGTGGTGGTTGGCTAGAATAAAAAAAAATGCACTCCACCTAGGGATGATGATGTGATGAGAGGATATCACTGAATATTTTCTCCAGTTTCGTCTGTCAACCCACTTTGCTTCAGTGTCACTAGAACAACTTTCAAACATTTAGAAAAAGAAATGGACTCCTTGTCTATTTACATTACCTTTCCTCGGCGGTAGATGCTTCCAAACCAGCATTCTACTTACATTACCTTTCCTTAGAGTAAGCAAGAAACGTTGCTGGAGCTCTTGGCGAAACATATTTCCCATACCTTATCCTGGGTAGAAAGAAACAACGAATGTCACATTACTAATGGTACAGAGAAGATAACAGATGCTATCCTAAATCTGTGAGCTTTTGTTCCGATGGAGGAGGATCTTCCTTATATTGAAGCCATACCAAATATGTCAAGTAATGATGTTGCTTCTACTTGTTTGCGAGAGCAATTCACCAAACAAATGTGATGTTGTAGTGATACTGCAATTTTCAACAACAATAGATCCTAAGCAAAATTCATTCAACCTTCTGATGGCCAAGTCCAAAGTCATTACCACTTTTTCAATTACTCTCTTGAGATGCCTGATCGTGTCATGACAATGTTGAATGTCACGTTAGTAGACATGTTAGCTATATTTTCTTTGGAAAATATTGGAAATAGTCTCTAAACTTTAGCCCAATATGTATTTTCATGCTTGAATTTTTAATTTGTTCAACGTGATCCATAAACTTTTGATATATGTGCAATGTAGTTATTTAGGGATAATATTAAACATTTTCATATAGTTCAAGAACTATATTGAATATATTTAAAGTTCAAGTACATTGAGTTAAAGTTTATGGACTACATTAAACAAATTAAAAGTTAAGAATCATATTGTACATTAAACCAAAATTCATGAATCATTTATTTCATTATTTTATTTTTTCCTAATATTTAGGTCATCATATGGGAGATAAAGCAAAAAAAAAGTAATTCCAGATATCAAATTGAGTCATTCCCCATGTTTCATTACCTTGACCATGCAACTCCAATCGTAACATGGCTGTCAATAGCTAGGCAATGACATAATTACAGAATAGTGCTATGTATTAGAAGAAGCTCTCTAAACAGAAAATATAGATTTTTACTTATTGACATAACATAAGATCGATGATTGTTAGGTCAATCAACCAATTTAAAATCATGCTGCATGACGGTCAAAATCTAATCATCCAATATTATCTAGTAAGAGAGCGGTACTAATCTACTTGAAACACCTGAAAGCTATGATTAAAAGTCCTGACTTAAATATCATCTACCAACAACAATTCAAAAGCAGAAGGCCAACAAGATTGACAAACCCAAAAGTTAGGATCATATAGGAAAAGGCATAAGAAATGTCATTTATCGATAAAATTGATAAAAATCGATAAACATAAAAAATTAGCTTTCTTCAGATTGTAGGTTCAATAAAATAACTGTGAAAAAAGAAGAAGAAGAAAAATTCAGGCAAAATCAAATTTGCAATGTGGGCCGGACTCTTTAGTATTTTAAAATTGGATTTTGAGGTTTTATAATCATGCACGTGATCCTTTTCTATTTATTATTGAAATATTTTTTTTTTAATATATGAATAATTTCAATCCATTAGAAGTCATGTGCATGCACCGTTGTATATGTATATCGGCTATGTATATGTTTGCTTTATTTATTTGGAATTACTTTCCGATAATCCACTTAAGAAAGGAAAGTGGTTTTGATTTCTTTTACGAAAAAAGGAAAAAATAAAATAAAATTAGATTAGTTTAATCCTTGTTTGCATAGAAAATCAAATGTCTTTCAAGCAAATATTTTGGGAGGAGAAAGGGCAAATATAAAATTTCAAATAAAAAAGGAAAATGTTACACAAAAGTTTCAAAGAATTTTAAATCATGTGTTTTTCCTCACTTATATGTAAGTTGAGAAATTTCAATAAGCATATTCAGAGACATTAAGGTGAGAAATAATCCTCATATTAGCCTTATCCAAAAAGATGATGGATATATGGATTAGGAAGATAGTTTTATTTAATAAAAATAGCAAAAGTGCCTACTAGTTGCGTGTAAAGATTAACATCCAAAAATTTTGCAAAATTCAAATTATTAATTAATAAAAGGTTATTTATACAATATGAGGAAATCGTATCCATATACGTTCATGTGAAGAAACATTTCAAGATTTGAATTTTTTGGTTAAATGGTTTAATGGACAGAAAAAATTCAAATATTTAAGATTGTAATACATGAGATAATATAATAAAATTACTGATGTACATATCGAGCAAGGCGATGCTGACTCCATCAATTTGCACATAGTTCAATGCCAAAAACTCAACTTTCTTGAATAGACCCTGAAAGAAGGAATTGAGAAAGATCTCTGTCATGAGCGAATCAGTCCACTGCATAAGTTATGGGAAAAAATATTGAGAAAATATTATGTGGGCCAGGTACACCAAGTCAGCGTGCACCCCGACCAATCAGGAAGTGACGCGTGGCTCCACATCTGCTCGGGTAGCCTCGGTAGCCACTGGCTTTTCTGCACAAAATATATTATTTTCCCTTTTTATTTAAAAATTTAAGGTCATTAATAGACCTGTCGCTGCTGCTTTCTCACTCCTCTACTTCAAAGTAGGCCTGCATGCATTAATGGCGCTTTCTCTCTCCTGACCCACGCTGCAGCTTCCCTTCCCTCCTTTCTTCCCTTCTGAATTCAAAATTTTGGGTAAGAATTCGCTCCCTACATTGCGTTGCCTCTCCGGCCTACTCCAGTACTGGGTCATCTTCGCTTTCTGCCCCAAACCTCGTTGCTTCTTCGGCCTGCCTACTTGTGTTGCTTCCCTGCCCTGCTTCGACGGTAGATTGTGGTTTCCAAGCGCAAGACGACGAGCAATGTTCTGACTGTAAGTCGCGGACTCCAAGCGATTCGCTTCGAATCTGTTATGTCAATTTCTTTCGCGGCTTATAACATTGAGTTGATTCTTTCCCTGATTTTTGTCGTTCTCTCTGTTTTCCCTAGTGTTCGCGCGGTTCCCCTGGTTTCGACTCTTGATCTTCCTCCTCATGTGGAGGTGGATTGGGGGTTAATTTCAATCTTTGGCAAGAGCCGAAGATGGCGAGTTTGTGGAAGGGCTCCAAGGTGTGGGCGGAGGACCGGGATTCCGCTTAGGTCGCCACGGAGGTCGCCGATTTCACCGGGAAGCAGGTTTTTTTGTTTTGTTTTTGGCCTCTTCTCATTAGCATGCGTGTATGCGTATTTGCTTGTTGGGATATGAAGGTGCTGAGTTCCTTTCTGTGCATAGGTTTTGGTTATGCCGGAGAAGCTGCATCCTTGGGACGCGGATGACGAGGAGCACAATGGAGTCGATGACATGACTAAGCTGACGTACCTGAATGAGCCCGAAGTACTTTACATCCTCGAGAGGAGATAATTTTCGATGAAAAATCAGTTGGAATGGTTAAATTCGTAAATTATTATTTAGAATTTAATTAATATAATTAAAATTAAAAAAGTTCATGACTTGATTAACATAATTAAATTTAAAATTTTTTTGATAATTTTCCCGCTATGCACCACTCCACGACCTCTGAGGACGATGGCCACGAAAACCAGGAGCTGCCATATAGCCTGGTTGAAAGAGAACTGGGTCTGAAAAGGAACCGAATGCAGCTCTCTTTGTTGCAAATCTATATCGTCTTGGCTTGAAGGAGTGGAAAGAACATTCCTGTAAATTCCTCTTCATTCTGCGACTGAGATTGGTTCTTTGTTTCTTCCCCATCTGCACCGAGATAGCAAGACAGAGATGAAGAACAGGTTGTGTGATGCGGCTCGAGGACCACCACGCCGGTGACCTCCTATGGACCCACTTACAAAAGCAGCCACGTTAACAGCAAACAGCTGCGAGTGGCTCTCTCTTCCCCCTTGACACTCAGACTTCAGTGCTGATCTCTCCCTCCCTTGTCAGCCGTCATTGAGGAGAAGGGAGATTCAGGCGCACACGGAGCCCAAGCCGAGATTGAGCGTGGGATCTCGGGCTCGGTGGCACTCAACCTGAGCCCTAGATCTCGGATCCGGGGCTTGGTTGACCTGAGAGTCAAGATCTATGTCTCAATCATGCCAATGCTAGACGACAAGTTCTCATACAGCAGCTTGCCAGTGGGAATTCAGAGGTGACAGCCTGCTAGCCAAGAGCTGAGGCGGCCATAGCTCAGGGCCGAGGGGATGGGGATCAAATGTGGTGGTGGCAGTCCTCGCAATGCTAATGTTGCAGATGGCGAGGTGTGGCGATGCAACATCGAGACATTCTCGGATCATAACCCACTGAAAACACCATGCCCATGAAAGGGATACTGCTTAGGACCGAATGGTCTGCAGTTCCATAGCTACAATAACCCTCGCTCACAAAGTCCCAAGTGATTCCTCTGTTACTTCCAATTGCTAAGATCAGCATGAGTTCTAAGTTTTGACAAGTCATTTAATGAATGAATTGATTCGAATTCGGCTTGTCATGCCATATACTCTATTTATGCATCTAGCATACACTTCAGATTTTATCAATGAGCCACATCTAAAATGCTTCGTTCAATACTGAAACACAGTCAGCTCTTGTGCCTAGTCTCAAGATCTAGATCTTCACAAGCCGAAACTGATGTCTGTGAAAGAGTTCTGCAATTTCTATTATATAGCCTATACTTTCCAAATATGAACCGATGCCTGCGAGAGTTTCAGCACCAATCCCGCTTAAACTGCTGCTACTACATCCCCGTAAAGACAGAACATGCATATTGGAGTCGAAGTCTTTGAAAAGATATCCCAGTCAAAATTAATCATTATCACATAAATCTTATTGCAAATTCAGATAAACAGTAACATCGTCAACTTGGGAGGCCAAAAAGGGAGGGAAAAAACCAAAGAGGCAGATGCTATAAGGTCTTTCAAAGATCCAGAGAACCAGAAGACTAGAGAAATCATCTAGAAAAGTGAAGTGCCCTTGCCCTTCTTATATCCACCAATCTCGAAATGCTTGCATCTCTGCAGGTTACAGCAGCAAACACCACCAGAGATTTAGATGAATTCAAAAGAGAAATTTCATAAATAGACAAAAAGCACACGAACAGAGCTTGAGTACACGAAAGCACAAACCTTGATGGGGTGCTGAGAGACTTGCTTGCAACCCTGGCACTGAAGCCTCAACACGATCTTCTTGGTAGTTTTGGCGGGAAAAGTACAGCACAAGTGCTAAAACTTGACACAAAGAGACACTTAAATGCCAAAAGTTACAAAATGTGCACTTAAGTGCCACTTTTAAAAAAAATTGGATCACTTAAGTGCCAAGTCACCGGAACCCTACCGGAAATCCGACGTGGCAATTTTTTATTACTTTTCTTGCTTACGTGGCTCACCAGAAACTGAATCGACCAAAAATCAACCAAAATGACGTCATTTTGGCTGACGTGAATTTAAAAATTATTAATTAAATAATATTAAATAATTAAAAATATATTATTATAAAATCGATTTTATTAAAAAAAAAAAGGGGGAGAGGGATCGGCGAGGGCTTCACAGCCCTCGCCGATCCCTCTCCCTTTTTTTTTTTTTAATAAAATCGATTTTAATTTTTCAAAAATCTAATGTGGATAATTTTTTTAAAAAAAATTGTCACGTGGATTTTTTATTTTGAAAAAAAATGCCACGTTAGCAAATGAAGTCGCCGAAAAATGGACAAGTGGCAATTTGACCGGAATTTTTTGCCATTGGCACTTAAGTGATCCATTTTGTTCCGATTTTGGCACTTAAGTGTCCTTTTGTGCCAACTTTTGGCACTCCAGAGATCCGCATATCTAGTTTTGGCCTATCAAGGAACAAATGTCATATACTATCAATTTCCACCGAGACTAAACGAAAGTGACCTATTACCCTTATGCTGTTAATGCCGAATATCTAAAAACTAAAGAGCCCAACATGACATACTTCGATTTCTTCTTTCAAGCAAATAATCAGGGTAAATCAGGTAACCAATTCAAATGCTAAATTTTTCACCTTTTTATGGAAGACAGGCTTGGTCTGACCACCATAACCCGACTGCTTCCTATCATAACGCCTCTTTCCCTACGCACAGAGAGGAACTTAGCACCCTCATATCCCAACAAGCAAATACGCATACGCGCACGCTGATGAGAAGAGGCCAAAAAAACAAAAAATTTACCAGCGGCGGTCATGACCAGGACTTGCTTCCCGGTGAAATCGGCGACCTCCGCGGCGACCCAAGCAGAATCCCGGCCCTTCCGCAGACTCGTCATCTTTGGCTCCTGCCAAAGATCGAAATTTACCCCCAACCCACCTCCACACGAGGAGGGAGATCAAGAGTCGAAACCAGAGGAACCGCGCAAACACTAGGGAAAACAGAGAGAACGACAAAAATCAGGGAAAGAATCACCTCAATGTTATAAACCGTAACAGATTCGAAGCTGAATTAGAGAGAGCTGGGACTGCGAATCGCTTGGAGTCCGCGACTTACAGTCAGAACATTCCTCGCCGTCTTGCGCAGGGAAACCACAATCTACCGCCGGAGCAGGGTGGAGAAGCAACACAAGAAGGCAGGCCGAAGAAGCAACGAGGTTTGGGGCAGAGAGCGAAGATGACCCAGTACTGGAGTAGGCCGGAGAGGCAACACAATGTAGGGAGCGAATTCTTACCCAAAATTTTGAATTCAGAAGGGAAGAAAGGAGGGAAGTGAAGCTGCAACGTGGGTATTGTTTGCGGTAGCGTAGGTTAGGAGAGAGAAAGCATAATTAATGCGTGCAGCCTACTTTGAAGTAGAGGAGTGAGAAAGCAGCAGTGACAGGTCTATTAATGGCCTTACTTTGTGCGGAAAAGTCAGTGGGCCATCCGAGCAGATGTGGAGCCACGCGTCACTTCCTGATTGGTCGGGGCGCACGCTAACTTGGTGCGCCCGGCCCACCTAATGAGGAAGTTACGATGAAATGAGCTAATAGAGAGAGAGAACCATGAGGACTTTCACCTACCAAAGATATCATTTTCTTTTTTGTCCGGAAAGTGAACCAGAAGTGAAAAATCGATGGTGGGAAAGAAACTTTAACTTATCAAGAAGACCAAGATTTTTTTGCACATCTTTTAATGGTACGATGGGAAAAAAAGGAAAGAAGCTTTAATAGATTTTAGGAAGGTCAACATTTTTGCACGTCCTTTACCAAAAAAAAAAGTGTTTTTGCACATCTATTGATAATATGATAGGAAAGAAATTTTAATAGATTTTAAGATGATCAAGTGATGGGAAAGAAATTTCAATAAATTTCAGGAAGATCAAGATTTTGCACATCTTTCTTGCCATTACCAGTAGAATTTTCAAGCGTTACAAGTCTTGCTTAAAATTAACAATATCATAATTTTAATCCAACTCTTGTGGCTTCAATCATTCTGAAATTTTTTAATTATTTAATCTCTATTGTGCTTTTCTTATGTCTAGATTTTCATGTATCTTTCCAAATTTGAGTTCAACAAAAGAAAAAAAAGCAAAGAGAAAAAATTGAAAAGAAGAAACAGCAAAAAGTTAAAAAAGAAAATAAAGAAGGAAAGGGGCAAGATAGAGCACTGTCCAAGCACAACCATGGCGGTGTTGTTGCCGTTGGCACCCCAACTACGATAACTATTTCCAACTTTGCCACCTTACAGTGACCTTCATAGACAACATTTTTCTTGAGATGTTTTTTTTAGAGTGGTTTAGAAGTCGAGGTTAATGACATCAAAATTATCAAAACTTTTGCTTGGTTTACAATCAAGTACCTAAGCTTTTCTTTTTTCAGTCAAGTATCTCAAATTTTCAAATTTGACTCAATTCGAGGCGTTCATTAAATGAATTATCATGTCATATGATTTTGTTGAGATGGTTTGATTACCTTGCAAATTGAGTGATGTGAAAAGAAAATGTGTTGATTTAGACGAACATAGTGTCTAATATATCTCAACAGATGTGGCAGCATATCAAGATATAGTAGCAAAATGCCGACGTGGACAGTCAACGACTATTTAACAATCTTAGCATTATATCAACATTCTTTGTCTGTGATTTAATAGAGGTCTTAACTTATATTTGAAAAATTGAGGTAATTGACTAAATGAAATAAAATTTAGATACTTTATTACAAAAAGTGTAATAATTTGGATACTTGTGCCTTGTTTTTCAAGAATTTACATTTTGCTTACGTGATATTCATGTGAAAGAGAATATTATATTGTTTTGTTAATTTCAAGCCATTGCAAATTGCAATGGCTATATGTCAAGTCCATTTAGAGTCAATGAAGTTCTCAATGTTGATTCCTCGAGATTTTTTGCAATCATTCGATCATAAAGCATTGCTCTTGCCCCTTTTCTTTGGCCAATTCCATTGCTTTCCCTTTTTTTCTATTAGGCCAAAACTAATCAAGTATGTGCAAGTAGTTTGGCCAAAATCATATTGAACTAGTTTGAACACCAGTTTCACTCGCTAACCCGGCGAAACATACCGTATTTCGGAATTGGATCCACCTAGTTTTAGAGTTTCACAGGAACAGAACTGGGCTTTTGGCTAATATTGCACATGGAGGGACCCGAGCACTCAACTCTTCGGATAACAAATAAGGGTCAGGACCATTTCCTTCCGAATAACCAGTGGACATATCTGGATCAGTCCCACACCTTCACAGGCTCCTGCCAAGAATACGCTAAACCTCTTTTCCCTCTCAAAGAAATAGAAAATACCAAAATACTTCAACAGGAGTCTCATCAGCTTCTGAGGCCTCACAAATTTTCGTCAGAAGTTGGGGTGGTGATCAGTTACCAACCTCTTTTCCATTGTGAAGCTGAGTAGCTTATGCATCACCACAATGGTCTCTTATTGAATTCTTTTGATCCAGCTTGGAGGCCACGCGCATCAGCATAAGGAGATAAGTAAGACCTTTTCTGAAAGTGCTCAATCTTCCCTCCATGTCTATACACCCTGTAACTGGTAGGAATCTTCAAGGGGAAAAAAGACAGGGAAAGCAACCCTGGAGTATGAAAGGCAGATTGCAATACCCCAATACAGCTTTCTCCAACTCTGTGATAGCCCAAGCAGGATTCTACTCAACGAGCTCGAGATAACCAACTTCATCTGTAGATTTAAGCACTGTGAAGTGCTACGGATACTCGTTACCCATTTGCTCCTAAAATCAGCAGGCAAACCAAAACTCACCTGAAATTAGCAATTTTGTCCAGAGGAAGCCATTTATCGACCGACATCATCAACACCCTAGTCACGTATTCAACATCCGTACCAGAGTGTCCTCTAATCAATCTGTCCTCTTCCTCTTAACAAGTCTTCAGCTTCTTTAGTCATTCCAAACCAAAATACCCCCTTCCGATCCTCATGCAACTACAGTTTTGGTGACTTCTGAATAAAATTCACTATACAGTGTGGCTTGGGTATCGATCCACCGACCTCAAAGGGATTATCATCTCGGGTTGCTTCTTCAACATTTCCATCACCAACACCTTAAACACTACGTTATGCTGCTTGGTGGCCATTTCGAGATTATGGAGCCACTTGTTCTTGCCCCTATTTTGCACACTCTTGCAAGTGGTCATGAATCTATCCTGCGACCAGATAAGTAAAACCTCGCCAAAACTCCAGTTTCTTCGCAGGGTAGGCAGACGCAACAGCAAGGTGACAATGCATCCAAACTGTCTTGTCGTACTCCATTCATTCGAGGCAGCTACGGCTTTACCAATCATTTGAAGATGGGTCATCTCAATATGCCACTACGTTGCTCCAAATTCAAGAAACCAGCCCAGGAAAAGCAAACGCCTCTCACTCAGGACAGACATCAAACAGCTTGCGTGCAACGGAAAGAGGGAAAACAAGACACCAAAACGGAAACATTCGAGAAGATCACCGTAAAATGCACGGTCACACTTCCTTGTATCCCTCGATTAGCACCGGTTTTGACTTCGACAGAAGCCGGTTGGGATTTCAGGCGTGGTTCTTGCGAAGAATGAAAAGAAGGATAAGAAGAAGCGAGGCGCGAAGAAAGGGGAATGGGGCAGTAGAGACTGAACCATCACGCTTTTAGTTCTATGTTTTTGCGTTTCGAGTCGTAATGGAGATGATATTTTGATTTTAAATAATTAAAAGAGCTCGAGGGTCTTATAAACGGTGATATTCTTCTGTTTTTATATTGAGGTGTTTAAAAGATTACATGTAAAATCCGATTTAAAATCATAATAATGTTTAGTAAAAAAATAAATTAAATCATATCAAAACCAAACATTGTATTTTTGTAATTTATAGATAATTTAACCTCTTCCTAATTTATATACTTTCAAAATTTTGCTTAAAGGAATTATTTTTTTAGGAAAAATGTTCCAGAGATTATTAATGCTTTTAACTTTTTATTCTAATTTGCTTATTTCTGTTAATTAGAGTCAAAATGGTTCAATATTAATCAATTTCTAGACATTAAACATGCTCCATATCTGTCACCCTCAACTAAATCACCAAGTTGTAAATTTTAGGATGGGTGACAGCCTAGACACAATACAATCAAATTGACTACCCACAAGTGTTTGGTGAGCCATTTTGAATAGCTTAATTGTTGGTTCATATTCTCATAACTTTATGAGCGGTAAGTATAGAGTTTGAGCACAATGCAGTTAAATCAATAATAGACTATGATGCAGATCGATTCATTTCCTTTTCTAAGAAGAAATTTATTAGATCGAATTTGAGAAAATTGTAAATCAAGTGTAACTAAGATGAGTACAAAATCAAGCTAGATCGAAATAAGTTATTCAATAAGAAATAAAAAAGTCTTAAGTCCAAAGTTTTCTCTCATCCTCTTTACTAATGGATTTAAAAATATTTGAAGGATTTATCAGATCCATTAAACCTCAAATTTATAAGATCCATTTCAGAGTAAACAAAAACTTACTTGAATCTCCTTTTTCTTAAAAAAAAAATAATAAATAAAAACAAAGAGCCACCGCTTCTCGCCTCTCTCTCTCTCTCTCTCCTCTCTCCTCTCTCTCTGTCTCTCCGTCTCTCTGAGATTCCCTCCAATTTCCGATCATTTCCAAAATCCACAGAAAATTCGAAATCCCACTCCATCATCCTCATCGTCGAAGTTGCTCTCGTCTCTCAAGCGAGTTTCACTAGCTGCTCTCAATCGATTCTATCTTCCTTTGTATTTTTCCCTAAATTTGTGAATAAATACTCTGATAAGTTATTGAAAGAATAGTAAAATGTTCAATTAGTGTTTGCTTTCTAGAATAATTCATCTAGCGCCAAAAAAGAAAAGAAAACAATGAAATTATTGCACACGAGCATGGTGCATGCATACAAACTAGTTTTTCATTCAGCTGGGATGGGTTCCAAGAAATGAATATGATAATGTTCAAAATTATACATTTGTTGAGCAAGAAATGTTTATAGATCCATTTCTTTGGAGAAGATTTTTATTATTTTTATTTGCCTTGGGCCTGTAGAGATGATGGACAAAGGTTCTGCCTTCTATGAAAGTACTAATAAAAGCATCTCCACCGTGAGCTATCGGGATACGAAACAATTTGGTGTATAGATGATGTCTCCAACCTTCATTAAAAAGTTGGGATGGTATGTAGGCAATAAAAGATATGCTCTCTTAATCTTGAAAGCCACAGGAAATTCGTTCTTCATGAGATTTAGGAAATGTTCATTAATTATAGATTCTTGAAGCGTGAACTTATAGCATGATGCTTTGTGTTGCTGACCTTTTTAAGCACATTATGATAATGCTTGAGGTGAAAACCTTTTATGCAACTCATATAAAGCTTTTATTGAAATGGCTGTTGGTTGACAGCTGGAGAAAAGTTTCAATTGCGCAAAAGATTGTCTGTGATCATATGCACCTTGTCTATAATAGTGTCCGCCCCTCTGTTGGTCAAGATGTTTACTTATCATAATATCTGCTGTTTCAGGGGGCTCAAAGCCTAATTTGGCTGATCTTGCTGTCTTTGGTGTTTTAAGACCGATCCGATATTTGAGGTCTGGCAAGGATATGGTGGAGCACACTCATATTGGTGAATGGTACTCAAGAATGGAGAGTGCTGTGGGAGAGTCCTCGAGGATTAAGGCTTAAACTGGAATTCTGTCAGATTCAGGAGCACGCTTTCTGCTTTTTAAACTGATGCTTGCTAATTGGTTCTGTATCCAAGTATGGCCACCTGTAGGAAAAGAGGAGTCCATATTATTCTTGATTTTTTTTTTCCTCCAAGATTTATGATATCTGGTGGTACTATATGTCTTATCAAAAGTTTTGGGATTTCTTCATCATTGTTTCATTATGTAAGGAGGAGTTTTATGTACACGGTTATTTAGGACTGCTGCAACAATGGTCGTTTCTAGTGTATAAGCTATTCATCTGGTTCGACTATCATTCACCTAGGATCCAGGAATCGCGTCTATTTTTATTATGAAAAATGAGAAGTTTGTTTCCTTTCTTCTGTTCTTGGACAATCCGCTAATTGTAACTCCCACGTTTTTGTTCTGGTACATGGGTTTGGAGTTTATAGCATCGATGGTATGAGACATGAGCGGGTAGGATCGGGTAGGATCAGGAATGGATCATTCTTCAGCTGAGACGACATATTGCGTTTGGATGTAAATGCATTTTTCAGTTTGTCCTCTTGGTTGTTTCTTTCCGTCTGGACAGGCGTGTTCATTCCCGCGAAAACAGTCCCTTCTGTGGCACACTAACTGGACATTGGCCGAGTTGGCGCCATGGCTTGGCATTTGGCATGGGGGTTGCCACGCCTGGAGATCGGCTTCTGCTCGAAGACGGGATCGCCTTTCCTGGTGAAACCATGCGGTACAGGTGAAATCCCGATTCAGGTGAGGTTGATGCTGAGGCGAGTTTGCAATCGTACGAAGGTTTGGGTATTGTAGAATTACCGTCACGGGATGCTCCTCTTTCTCCTTGAGCATACGAGGATGCAGGCAAACCTTGGTAATACTCCAAACCAAATGAGGTTGATGCTCAACCTCCAGGGTACATTACTCCTGTTGTTCTAGTTGGAACTATCAATTTAAACTTTGACATTTTCCTTAAAATTCTGGCAATGAAACAATCTTAGCTTTGGCTTCGCACAGACTTCAATCTAACAAGCTAAAAAATCTTAGTCAAGAGGGAAAAAAGTCGCCTTCAACGGCTTCATTTAGTTTACAATCAATACCAACAAAATAGTGCATTACCACCCCACATCCCCCCACCCCCCCCCAAAAGGAAAAAGGAAAAAACAAACAACAAAAAGGGCTCCACCAACAAAGATAATAGATAACAAGGAAAATGCCACCAAAATCCCTGAACTAGGCCCCTTGGGACAATTTTACCCTGAACTTTTTTTTGTGTCATAAAAAACTCCAAACTATGCCACTTGGAACAATTTTACCTTAAACTTTTTTTTTGCCACCAAAAACCCTAAACTATGCTACTTGAGACAATTTTACCCTGAACTTTTTTTTGTGCCATGAAAAACCCTAAACTATGCCACTTGGGACACATTTAATCCAGACTTTTTAACTTAAGGGCATTTTCGTCTTTTCACTTTTTTCTTTTTTTTCTCTTCCTTTCTTCCTCTTTGCCGGCCATGGCAGAGGGAAGCTGGCGAGGGTGGCCCCCGATCGGGTGAGGGCCGCCCTCGGTCAGGCGAGGGTCGCCCTCACCGGATCTAGCGGGGGCGACCCTCGCCTTTTGGCCGGGGCGGCCCTCGCCCGACACCGGGGAGGGTTGCCCCCGCCAGATCTGCCAAGGGCGAGGGCAGTCCTCCCCGATCTGGCGGGGGCGAGGGCAACCCTCGCCTTCTGGCCAGGGCGGCCCTCTCTCGAGGGTCACCTCCGCCGAATCAGGCGGAGGCAACCCTCGCCCGATGTCGGGGAGGGTTGCCCCCACCAAATTTGCCAAGGGCGAGGGTGGCCCTCCCCGACCCGGCGAGGGCGACCCTCACCCCACCTAAGCCAGGCGAGGGCAGCCCCTGTGCGATCCGGTGAGGGCGGCCCTCCCTCGACGTCGGGGAGGGCCGCCCTTGCCCCGCGCCAGAGAGTGTCGCCCTGGCCGGACGGTGCCACCGACGAGGGCCCTCGCCGACTTCCCCTGCCAGGAAGAAGAAGAGAAAAAAAATAAAAAGAAAAAAGTGAAAAGACGAAAATGTCCTCCAGTTAAAAAGTCTAGGGTAAATGTGTTCAAAATGGCATAGTTTAGGGTTTTTCGTGGCACAAGAAAAAGTTTAGGGTAAAATTGTTCCAAGTGGCATAGTTTAGGGTTTTTGATGGCACAAAAAAAAGTTTAGGGTAAAATTGTCCCAAGTGGTATAGTTTAGGGTTTTTTATGACACAAAAAAAAGTGCAAGGTAAAATTGTCTAAATGGGCATAGTTCAGGGTTTTTGGTGGCATTTTCCCCATATAATATGAAGAAATAGCGAGTTTAGAATTATTTGAGTATGGGCCAAATCAAATAAGTGAACTTAACTCTAAAAATCAATCTATCCTCCACAAAGAGACGAGTAAGGATCTTTCTAGTTTTATTCGACTGAAAAGTGCCGTACCATACACAGAAATATCATCATCTCTTCCATCGCCTTTTGCAAATAATGAGCTCCCAAGCACTTAGTTCATTTCCTTTCTCAGCAATGGGGCTGTCAGTCAAAAGGGAGCCGGCGCCTTTCAAAGCACTTTTTAGGATGCGCTAGCGTTCACGACCTGTGAGCCTTCTACCTCTACGTGGCATTGCTCCGTCAGGCTTTCGCCTATTGCGGAAAATTCCCCACTACTGCCTCTCGTAGTAGTTTGGGTCGTGTCTTAGTCCCAGTGTGGCTAATCATCCTCTCGGACTAGCTACTGATCATCGCGTTGGTGAGTTAATGCCTCACCAACTAGCTAATCAGACACGAGAGTCAAACTAAAACAAAATGCTTTTTCTTAGTAGGTGTGATCCGTTGGACATAGATCCAATTTTTTGGATTCCTTAGAATTTGTTTTTCCTGTTCCTGGGGTATCAGGATGCCACTGTGAATAGTAGTATTTTAATAGGACGACGTACCATGATACTTTCTATTTTGTCAAGCCCTGCTTTGGTCTCTGGTTTGATGGTTGCACGTGCTAAAAACCTGGTACATTCCGTTTTGTTTCCCAGCAACGGGCACTTTGTCACCCTTGTCATATATGTCCCAAAGTTTCGTTTGCTACAAAATGGTGATATTCTCATGTTTTTATAAAAATGGAGGTGTTCGAAAATTACATAAAAGATCCGATTTGAAATTATGATAAAGTTAAGTAAAATAAATGAATTGAATTATATCGAAACCGAGCATTGCATCTTGTAATTTTTAGACAGTCTCATTATCTATATATGTTCAAAAACTTGTCCAATTATTAATGATTTTAACTTTTAAGCCTAATTTGCTTATTTTTGTAAATTGGAGTCGAAATGGTTTGATTTTAATCAAATTCTAGACACTACACGAGCTCTATGTCCATCACTCTTTACCCAAATCACCTAGTTGCAAATTTTAGGATGTGTGTTGATCTAGATGTGGCATAGCCAAATTGGTCACAAGTAAGTACTTGGTAAGCCATTTTGAATAAGCTTAATTGGTGATTGATATTTTCCTGATTTTATGAGCGATAAGCGTGGAGTTTGAGCACAGTGCAATTAAACCAAGAATTGACTATAATGCAGATCAATTCTTTTCACTTTTCTAAGAAGAACTTTATTTGGTCCAATTTGAGAAAATAAATAGAGCGAGAGAGCAAGGTGTAGGGGAGTATAAGATTAAGCCAAGTCGAACTAAATTATTGGTGTGAAATAATTAAAAAAAGTCAGACCCAATTTTATTACACCCTAATTAAGAATGGATTTAAACAGATTTTAAGAATTTATCAGATCCATTAAACCTCTCAATCTATCAGATCCATTTCAGAATAAATAAAAACTCAATCAAACCTCCTTTTTCTTCAAAAAAGAAAAAAAGAAAAAGCCAAGAGCCATTCTTCACGGAAAATTTTGAAAGTCTCTTCTTCATGGCCGATCGTCGCGCTCCATCATCATCATCGTCGTCGAAGATGCTTCGTCTCTCGAGTGAGAAGTTTCGCGATGCTCTGCTCGATTTCAATCCATGTCATTGCCGTCGATGATTCCGAGTTTTCGTCTCGTTCGTGTTCTCTCGTTGATGTTCAGAGCCGAAGAGCCGAAGAGCCGGCTGCAGATCACGGAAAGTGAGGACGTCGACGGGGAATTTCGAAACGATCGACAAGCGTAAGTTTGTTCATCTCATCGCTTTCGTTTTCTCGTCGATGTTTCAGTGCGTCGTTTGATTCCGAGATGATTTGATGGAGCTATGACTGTACGTCTCTTTGAATGTCGATGATTAAGTGACTCTGAATGCTGCTGAGGGGATGAGCTCGATTTTGCTGGAACATCACCGTGAATCCGTTACTGTTTTTACATCTCGGCCTATCTCTCGAACTTCTTGTGATTTCCTGCGCGTGCAATAGTTTTCAGTTTTGTCTTCTGATCATACAAGAGCAATTTCAACCTTCGTCATGTCACGTGACATAGGAATTGCAGCATTGGATGTCTTATTTTCCACTGTATCCGTGACATAGCTGGACTAATAACGAATATCCTAAGCTTAATTCATCGATAGTCACTGTTGGGACGCTAGATTGTCATTGATCATCTAGGAAATGCTTTTGTCCTCACTTTCTACATTAACCAGAAAAACATGGAGCTTAACACGATGGTGAGTTGTTCTCATTTTCTTTCTCTGAACTTTTTCCTTTATTTTGTTTGCAGTTATTTCTCAAGGAATAAATGCTGGAGATGTGAAAAAGCTCCAGGATGCAGGAATTTGCACTTGCAATGGCTTGTTGATGCGTACAGAGGAGGTATATCTGATCTTTAGTCCTGAGAATTAAGTTGAGGAAAGTATTCTTATTTGGCTAAGTGATTTGATTTTTCTTTGTTTTCGTTTCATTCTTTTTGTAGGACTTAACTGGAATAAAAGGATTATCTAAGGCAAAAGTTGACAAGATATTGGAAGCAGCCGAAAAAATAGTGGTTAGAGCTTAAATTCTTCTTGACCTGAGATGGGGGCTCCAATCAATTTGAACTTCTATAAGCATCTCCCATTGACTTCCCTTCGTTTTATCAGAATTTTGGCTTTATTACTGGAATTGATGCTCTGCTCAGAGTAAGTTCTTAATTCTGCAACCTTCGAGCTAAAATGGTTCAGAATACCCTTGAAATAAAGCCTGCAAATTAGTATATCTGTTGCTCAAGGTACTTTCAATGTCTTCGTTTTTTCCAGAGAGTGTTGGCAGTTGTTCGCATCACAACTGGAAGCCAAGCCCTTGATGAGATTTTAGGCGGTCATAGACTTTCTTTTGCACGCTGTGTCTTATTCTTCATGCATTTCAACAACAACAAATTTGACTGGTTTGGTGATTTTAAAAGGTGGTATTGAAACTCTGGGAATTACAGAAGTATTTGGCAAATCTGGGTGAAAATCACAGCCCAACAATGTTACTTTGATGAACTTTTAGTTGCTTTTGTTAATTGGCTTTCTCAGTAAAATTCCGCTGATGTCACTTTATGTCTGGGAAAACACAACTTACACATACCTTATGTGTTATTACTCAGGTTGGTCTGAATTGGATATTAGGTTTCTGTCATCAACTTCTATTGCAATTTTGTTCAGATGAATAATGCCAAATGGTAACATAATGATTGAATTTCTACAAAGAATAAAGATGTGGGTGATCTTGGCATCATAATGTGTGTATTAGGTTATTCTGGAAGTATGGCACTCTCATTTCTGTAATCTGTAGTCAGTATACTCGAACGCATATACAGTGGCTCAAACCAAGCAGGAAAAAGGCCAGAAAAGTTTGTAATATGTCATAAATCATTATCGTCGGACTTAGGCTTGGGTTGATCATTAGTGGAATGTGACACATGAAGATACTCTGCTTTATTTGCAAATCTTACAATCTGTTTTCAATCATTCTTTATTTATGGTTTGTGTATTCCATGCTTGTAAAAAATTTTCAGCTGCCAACTCACCTGCGAGGAGGAAATGGCAGGGTAGCTTATATCGACACAAAAGGAACTTTGTATCCTATTATAATCTTTCTGTATTTTTCTCGATCTCGACAAAGCTGCTTGTGTTTCATAAACGTTGTCTCTCCATGTAAGCACATGTGTACTTTCTTAACTTAGTACATCTGCAGTTGCCCTCATCGAATTATACCGATTGCCAAGAGATTTGGCATGGATCCTGGTGCAGTCCTGGATAATCATAAGCTAAGCTTTCTATACCGGGGACACGTCTTCCTTCTTTTCTGGCTGGTGTACTTGCTGTAATCTAGTCTTTCCATAAATTTGCAGATCATTTATGCCTGTGCCTATACTCATGAGGATCAGTACAACATGCTTCCTGATTTGGCTGCCAAAATGTGTAAAGAACCATTTAGATTACTGGTAAGAGAGTGCTCAAGAATCAAACTGCATGCATTTTGTGAGGTGTGGATGGTTGACCATAGGCGAGTAATATCTTTGAGATTTTTGATTCAGTGATCCCTCTCTTTCAAATGGGTATTATTGGAAGGAGAGAACTAGCAAAGAGCCAGGTCCATTCAAACCGTCAAATCATGCGAGTTGTGAATTTTCAGCTCATCTTTTTTGACACTAATATATTCCGAATTGCAGCAAAAATTTGCACAAATGCTCTCAAGCTTATGTAAGATAGCAGAGGAATTTAATGTGGCAGTGTACATAACTAATCCAGGTACCGCATCACATCTCATTTCTCTCACATGGTCGTGCATCCATTAAAAGTTTTAATCCAATTTAGCCCTTTGATGGTTGCACGCTGAAAAATAGCAATGTGGGGATAGCACTAAGCTCATACTAGTTCTTGTAAGTCTCAAGAACTAGCTATTTTGTGTAAACTAGTGATGCATACAGTAGCTGAAGTCCACGAATTAATGAAAAAGATGATTATTGATGACTTTGTCTTTGATTTATTTGTTTCAGTCATAGATGATCCAGGCGGTGATGTGTTCACATCCGAGCCAGAGAAACCTGCAGGTGGGGATGTTCTGGCTTATCTAGCTAAAATTAGGCAAGGCAAAGGTGGGCAGCGTGTCTGCAAGGTGTTTAAGGCCCCACACCTACCGAATGCTGAAGCTATATCCTTTTTGTGCCAGATCTTCCTCCAATTATGTACTTTATTGAAATTTAAGATGTCATACTGCAGAGACTGAGTAAAATATATAACTCTACATCAAAATCTGTGAGAAAGTCGATAGTGAGTCTACATATAAATAGGTGGAGACCTGATTTAAGTGATGCATGGTGCTCACAGGATACTTGATGTTGTATGGAGAACCATGAACACGTTGAATACGAAATTTGTGCCGAGGAACTAAACAAAAAGTAGTGGATATCGAATTTTTCTAAGCAGGACTAGTAAGTTAGCTGTGCAGCCCGTGCTATGTAGATGGCACATCTATCAAAACCATCACTTATGTCAGAAATTTTAGCGAGAGCTCATATGTCAATAAGATGAGGCTGAGATTTATTTCATCTATGTTGAACTTGACAAACACATGCTTTTCAGATAACAACAGGGGGCATAGCTGATGCGAAGGTCTGAAGAGGTCTCTCCAACCAGGATGGGCAGGCGAAATGTTTTTCTTTTTTTCTTTTTTGTTAATCTGCAATTTGACGTTGGTCATCGTATTGATAGCTACTCTATCTTCCGTCATGACGTCGGGCAACCTTTCTTTCAGAAATGGCATACCATCGATGGAAAAGGCACTGCATAAAATCGACTTTTACCCTGAATATTCATTTTGTGGCCAAGTGTTAGTAAATATAGCCACGAATTATGTCTCGCCTATCGCCACGAAACTTCGTGATAGAAGGTTAAACCCGTTACCTAGTAAAAAAAGTCGTAGTAGTAGCTTTGACTTTTCGCCACAATTTTTTTGCGTTTCGTGCTGAAAGGAATGAATTTAGATTCACTTTTAGCGATTGATACTATTTTCACGGGGAATGATTGGACTTTGGCCAAATTTCCATGCCAATACGTCTCATATTTAATTGCAAAAAAATATTTTTTGTCGTTAAAAATATCACCTATCGCCACACACAAATTGTGTCGTGGCAAGAGGTCAAAGTTTTTCAACATGAAAATATATTGTGGCTGGATGTTAGTGATGATAGGTCAAATCTTGTGCCATGAAACATTTTTTCTGGCTAAAGATATGATTTTTTTCTTCATGAAAAGAACTTCCGTGTCAATTTGAAGCATTAACGGTGTTTATTGGCAAATTTTTGGTGATATCTTCTAGAACCATATTTAACAACGAAAAGAATTCTACGTGGCTGAAAATAAAGCCTATTGGCCACGGAATTTGGTTTAGTGGTGATAGAGGATATTTTGTAACAAAATTGATTTTAAGGCCGACTGTTTGTGGCAATGCATAAGATCTTTAATGACAAGATAGTACGTAGCAGTGAAGTAAGCATCGAACGAAACTTATAACATATATGATGTTTTTATTTTCTAAAGTTTTATTACAGCACAATTTCACAGTTTAACAACCCGAGAATGAACCAGCACCTAAAATGCAATCTATAAATGAATAGTGACTCCCAATCCTTACTGAGCGCTAAAAAATGGAATTAACCGGACATGTCGAGACTTTCGGAGTGTGCATGCAACGGCCTTCCTCTCTCTCGGATTCGTTCCGCCTCGCTTTTCCTTCTTTTCCTTTTTCGTTTTGACACAGGAGCTTTGTAGAGTAGCTGCAGTCCATGAGCTAGGAAAATAGATGATTTTTTTGACAACTTTGTCTTTGATTCATCTGCTTCAGTCGCAGCTGATCCAGGTGGGTATGTTCTGGCTCATGCAGCCACAATTAGGTTGATGCTTAGGAAAGGCAAAGGTGAGCAGCGCGTCTGCAAGGTGTTCCATGCCCAGAAATCTACCCAAAGCTGGAGCTATATATATCCTTTTTGTGCCAGATCTTCGTCTAGCGAAATATACTTTACTTCATTGAATTTTACCCGATTTTACTGCAGAGACCAGGTCAACCATCTAGGAATCTATATCAAAGTATGTGAAAAAGTCGATATGGAGAGTACATATGGATGGGTGGAGTCCTGATCCAAGCGTGATATACTTGCAGTATACCTAATGTTGAACGGAGATCTGTGAACGTGTCAAATATGAATATGGTGCGGAGGAATTAAACAAGAAAATGGATGTCGAGAATGCTTCTAAGTGTGATTGTTTGATTAGCTGTGCAGCCTGTGCTACATGTGCAATGCACATCTATCAATTCCATCACTTAATTTCACTTAGAAAATTTAGCGAGAGCTCATCGTGTCAATAAGAGAAGACAGACTTGTTCCATGCGTGTTAGACTTGACGAACCCGCAAAGGACTAAAGACTAAAGAGGTCCCTGCAAGCAGAGCAATAAGGCCAGGCGAAGTGCCCTTTTTGTTTACCTACAATTTGACGTTAGTTATTGTATTGACAGCTTCCTCGTCTTCTTTCCTATTAAGTCTGTATCCGCACGGGTGGAATTCCCGTTGACATCTTGAAAAGTGCAAGATTGACTGCTGCTTTAGCCCTAGTGTCTAACATGCTATCATAGTTCTCTATCAAAGTTCAGATGACCCTTCATAATGCGTTGGGTTAACTCGATTTCCATATGAGAACCAGCATGTTCGAAGTTATTTTGCTCCACTTTTTCCTCACTTGACAATATCATCCCGGTCTAATTTCCTAGTAGAGATAATAGTAACACAATAGACATCTAAGCGAAAAAACATAACATAAAATAAACTCTGCACGTTGGCTAACTGAAATGCTAGAAAGATATTATTGCACATAGCATGATCAGTTTCTGTAAAGGTTTGGTTTTACAAGCAATATATACAGCTGTAAAAAACAATGTCATCTCAGACTCAACATAGAGCAACCGACCATTAGAGCTGAAAATTGTCAATATATGAGAAAGGGTGACTGGGTTATAAGCAATAGAAGGCAATTCAGTAGCTAATGGCCTAGGCAAAAAAGGGCTATAAACCAGAAAACTCAGTAGTGTGAGGACCAGCTCGCAGCACTCCCAACTCTAGGCATGGTGGACTCCTTAGAGTCAGCATCCACTTTGAATGTCGCGCTGCACACTTGGCCAGAGCTGTCCACCCTAGGAACACTAGCTTCATCTCAGTCAGTGGGTGCTCATATCTCCACGAAACCTCTAGAGCTATTAAAGAAGCATCTTGAGTGGAAAAGAAGGCAATGTTAAGAGGTGAATAGTTTGGTACTCAAACACTATCGGAAGAGCAACATTGTAGGTGAAAATGCACATGTCAAAACATGCATATAGATAAAGATTGCCAATTCAACCCTAGATCAACATTTTAGATTTGAAACCAATTTTTCCAACTCATGCCAAAGCTTATTCATCTTTACTTGATATACATCTTCCAATATGTTTACCCAACAATGTAACATTCTCCTCTGAACTCTGCTAATTATCATCAGAGCTCATCCATCCTTACTTTCACATTTCAATGCGTAGAGTAAACTCCAGTGAAGTTGCATCAATAATTCGTGAAAATGGTTACCTTTCAGGAATGGTGCAAAGGATTTCCCACAGCCCTTCTTCACAACTTCTGCATCATCCAAGAGGATAGATTACCTTTAGAATCACTTTGCCAGAAGAAAGGAACACTTCCATCAACATCTGGCATAATTAAGACAACAAAAAGGATTAGATAGATCTCAGGTGGAGGGAGAGACTACGAGCGATATCCTAGAATGAAACCAATGAATATTATTATTACTCACAGAAGTGCAGCTAATTTCTCATAAATTATACCAAGACTGTAATCCAAACTCAGTTTTTAAGCTATTAGCAAATGATATTGCATATTCAATGTCAAAAACTTAGACTCATCCTTCCACGAGCCCTAATCAATTGACAAACATTGGCCTCTATAATTGTGAGTACATCCTGTATATTAGCAACAATCCTCTCTGTCCTTTTTTGCTTTCTCTTTGTAGCTAAGCCTCGTTATATGTTTTGTAAAGTACTTTGACCCTTTTGAACCACTCTTGGATGACGAAAAGAACAAAACTTGCCTAATTCAACAAGGACTAAAGTATCTTCTTATGATCCTGGAAATTCCCATGGAAAGGCATCGCCTTGCCTTGAGAAACCGCCTAGAGCTCATTCACACTTTCAGCTATTAGATGCTCATCATGACTAACCTGCAAATCAAGGTGAAAAGAGGGCCATTAGCTATGAAGACAATCGATCATTGGTCAAATTGAAGTATTTTGGCAAGAAAATCAATCTCACCATCAGAATTCTTCCTTGGAGCAAGACCAAACCTTGAATGAGCACCTCAACCGCATCCAAATCCTGAAGTTTGGGATAGTAAAAAACGCAGAATCATACTCTTCAATCCTTAGACAAGAAACTAGCAATTTAAAAAGATAACACTTTAGTAGTTACTGGTCATTAAAGTAGAACTTGAACCAACATTTATAAACAAAGAGATCTTTGCATAAAATATGTGCAAAATCCAATACGACCTATAGGCACAGATATGTGAACTACTTGGTATTATAAATTTCCGTAATACCAGGCTAGCATAACTATTATGTTTCTAGTATTTTGCAAGTTGGAACAATTACATTGGTTTCTATTCCAAAATAAGTTAGATGTCATCACCGATTGCTTCTTCAATATTTTCATTGTAAAGACTAGATTCAATAAGTTCAATTAGTGCAAGACAATAACAAGCTAATTGAAATGGTAATATAAGTCACAAGGTGGAGAAAAATGAGTTAACTTACCAGATGATTGGATGGCTTGTCAAGCAAAACTATGTGAAGTTTCTTCAAAATAATCTCAGTAGATGCAACTCTAGTTTTCTAACCACCTATTTATATGGTCGAAGCACCATGTTATATATGCAAAACTCAATGCTGCCTATAGGATATGAACTATCTGGTATTATAGATTACTGTAATACAAAAACACTGATCATGCTAGCATACATGTTCGATTCCCAATATTTTGCCAATTGGAACAATTAGAGTAATTTCTGTTCCATTATGAGTTAGAGGTAAGATGGCAGAGGCTCCCTGTTGGGATCACTAATTGGTTCCGTTGTATTTTCAATGTACCAGATTCCTATCAGTTCAATTGGTGCAAGAACAATATAACGAGCTAACTGAAAAAGTAATCAAAGTCACAAAATGGAGAAAAATGAGTAAAACATACCAGATGATCGGATGGCTCACAAGCCAAACTATGCGAGGTTTCTTGAAAGTTATCTTGGCAAAAGCAACACTGCTTTTCTGACCACCTATTTATAAGAGCAAAGCACCATGTTACACATGCAATGACATCCAAAAAGCCTCAGAGAAAGTACACGATGAACTGCAATTTAGATTGCAAATTAACTAACCTCTAATAAAGCTTCACAATCTCACACGAAAATTGCTTCAACCAAAAATTCACACAGGCAACTGTAGCGAGAGGGAGATGTATCAGACAAGGTTTGCATTTGTCGAAGTGCAAGATTTCTAGTTACACCAAAAAAACACAAGTGAGCTCGAAACTTTTGTTCCGGAACTCCCTGCAGGAAGAATGCCACATAAGAAGGTATTTTCAGATAAAATAACATAACCTGAGACAAAATAATATTCCACAGTAGAGTAAATGCACACAACTGATACTTTAAAGGACTGAATAGATTTGCCCCAGAGGTCACTGCTGACAACACAATCACAAAAGCAGGTAGCATATCATTTCATTCTCAACCAAACAAGCCTAAGTAAATTGGTTAAAACTTTCTAGCAAGCTTCTAGTAATAGTTCCTAACCCACCAAAGATCAAGACCCAAGCAGAAGGTGATTTATGGAATATCAATGCTGTCATGAATTGGTGTGGTAGTGAAAGGTTGGAGCCATGAGGTGCCCCAGAATTTTATCTCAGATTGACTAGTTAATACTATGAAGGGAAGTGCATCCCTTTTCTTTGCAATCATATTACAGCATCCACATTATTAATCATGTTGTTAGATTTAAAAAAAGATTCTTCTTATTTAGATCATATTCACTAGAAGAAAATTTAGAACATCTCATTGCACCAAATAAAATTAAACACTTCTTTTTTCTTCTATTAAATTGCAAAAAATGAAACTTGACATTGACAACATTAGCCCCACCTCAACAGCATTCACAAGTGATACTTCCAAGAGATTTTACCAGTACAGATCACAGTGGTATCTGCAAAAAAACCACGGTGAATGAGCTTTAAGGGCATAATTAAAAGGTGTTGGGAAGAGAACATAGAACAAATGTTGAAAATGCAGAGGAATATGATTGTGAAATACTATGATCTTGGTGATTCTCACACAAAGCATAATGCATTTTGATTCACAATTTGTTTGGTGGGTCACCAAGTGCAAAAATAAGCATAGTTTTTGGGCATCAAAGTTCAAGATATGTCTTCAATACAGCAAGATGCAGTTTTGTGAACATTTCTTTCTACAGAAATCAATCTTTCACCTTCAGTGGCTGGTTTTTGAAAATTTATGTGAAAAATCTGAATGAGGAAAATCAGTTTGTATCAAGCATCGAATTGAGGAACTGGCTTCACCTCATTTTGGGGGTGCTCAACTCCTCAAACCTCCAGAGCTGGTGAAGCAGCATCCTGAGTTGGAAAAGAAGGCAACGTTAAAAGGTGAACAATTTGGCGCTTGAAAGCCATTGGAAGAGCAACATTGTAGGTGAAAATGCACAAATCAAAACATGCATACAGGTAAAGATCACCACTTTAACCATATATTCTAAATTTAGGTTTGGAACCAATTTTTCTAATATGATGTTACCCACCAACATAACATTCTTCTCTGAACTCTGCTTAATATCAGCAGAGCTCATCCATCCTGACTTTTCACATTGCAATGCATGGACCGAACTCCAGTGGAGCCACATCAACAAACCAAAAACATAATTACCCTTAGGGAACAGTACAAAAGATTTCCCACAGCCCATCTTCATGACTTTTGCATCATCTAAGAGAACAGGAATGCCTCTAGAATCACTTCCCTAGAAGAAAGCAACACTGCCACCAACATCCTGCACGATTCAGGGAACAGAAAGGATTAGACATAGATCACAGGTGGAGGGAGAGATATAGAGTGATATCCTAGAATGAAACCAATGAACATTATTATTACTCACAGAGGCTTGAAAAGCAATTTCAATAAGAGCTATCGAATAGCACAAAACCAAACTTCCTACTAATGTCTCTCGCAACTTGATCAGCAGGGTAAGGCCTCCGATCCCTTAGAGTTCTAGAAGCTTCTATGAAGATGATGACCTCATTAGCGGTTTTGTTCGATCCATATTGTTGCTTAAGAAGAGCTACATTCTCTACGTGTCCTTGGAATAAGCAGGAGATATCATCAACAACCACAAACAATCTGCCACAGAGGGTAAGACATGTCAAATCTCGATGTGGGATTAGCTGATTGAGAAGAGAAAACAGTAGCACAATTCACATCAATTAACAATCCAATAAATTTCATTTTCTGGCTTTCAAAATGACCTAGAGACTCGAGTTCCAATCAGTTTGTATTATGCATCAAATTGAGGGAGCAGAATCAAAATTGATGCCTTGAAAACAAAAAACTTACCCGAATCCATGAAAACTTACTATGCATCGAAGAATGAATCCAGGTGGTTAACAAATGAAAGCGGAAAGAACAAAAGAAGTTGGAAGCATTACTTGAGGAAGAAAAATCAGTCAGTGGAGACAAATTCTTTATCATGGCTCGGGCATGATCGATTTTACTTCATTGGATTTGAACGCCGTCAATGCCAATGAAAAGGGATCTCTTGGATGAGGGGCTAGTAGTCGCCGATGAGATTCGAGCATCTCTTTCAGAATCTCACATCCATATATGAACACAAGTCTTGGAGGGAGGGAGAGAGGGAGGGCCATCTTCTGGCTAAGTACCTCAACTTCGCGTCCATATATGAACAAAAATTGTCGAGATTGGGGCCAAAGATGAAACAGGGGAGATGGTCGCCTGCAGAGGAGGCTATTCGAAAGAGCATTGTAGGAGTAGAGATGGATGCAGCTGTGGCATACAAGAATGTCATCATCAACTTTAGCAAGCCAGTGCAATAGGAGACTAAATGAAGCTCTTGCTGAATATTCAAGCAGCTAATTATAGATTTTTCGCACTTCACGAAAAGCAAACGCTCGTGTGCGTTGGAAGAAATTACTCCGTATTAAGCATCGAACTGACATAACAGCTACATTTGCGGCAGTTCGCGAATGAAAGCGCAAGTGGATCGACTTCACTTCATTGGATCTAAGAAACCAATCAATGCGAATGCCAGGATTTCTTGGATTTCCGGAAATTTGTGCGAAGCTTCTTCATGGAGAGTTTCGATTTTTCGAGTTGAGGAAGTAGAATGGGAAATCGACGGCTTCAAAACCATAAGCTTACCTGAACCCTAAGAAAACCTTGCCGTTCATGGACGCATCAATTCAATGGATGTCTTAGCCCCAAATCCAGAGTTCAGGGATCTCTTGGATGAGGGGCCAATAGTCGCCGGTGAGTTTTGAGCATCGATCTTTCAGATTCTCGCATCCTTCTATCCCCAATTGTTGGAGGGAGGGAGGGAGGCCATCCTCTGGCAAGTCCCTCAACTTCGGCCAATCTATAATAAATAAAGATTCGAGAGAGGAGAGATGATTTTGAAGACCGTTTGACAGTCTTTCAACATTCTCCATACCGTAAATGGAAAGAGAGGTAAGAGAGGAAGGAAAGAGAAGACTCCAGGCGTTCTCCTCCTCCTCGTCCTCATCCCCCGAAGGAAACAGCACCTTGTCTCTCTCCCCTCCCATGCTCCTTCCATCTATAACCAGATACGTGAGATATGTGAGCGTGGGTAAGCCCCATTCTCTCACACTCACTGGCTGCTTCATATTCTCGCAGTCCCTAATTATAAACCACTGCAAATTGGGAGGCAAACCTCCTTCCGGAAGGCATTCGATATTTTCACACCTCGAAATTTGTAGCCACTGGAGGCACGTAAGATGATGCCACTCTTTTGGGAGAGACTTTATCTTCTAACAGAAGTAAAGTATAAGTTCGGATAGGGTGACGGGAAGGGGAGGAAAGTCCTCCATCTCCAATGCCGAACACGCGCATATTTCCAATTTAGTGAGATTGTTACAGCCGGCAATGTTACAATTGGCAATAGACTTTATCTTCGGACACCACTTTAGCGAAAGACTCAATAAGGTGAGGGGAAGGGGAGGGAAGTCTTCTATCTCCAGTGCTGGACAATTGATTATTTCCAAACGAGTGAGATGGGTGAGGATGTGTAGACAATATGGTAGGCTTCCTAAATTCATACATCTGCGAATATTCAAAGATTTAAGCGATTCTGCTACAGTGATCTCTTCTAACAACTCTACTCCCTTGCAATCCTCAACAATAAGCATCTTCAAAGCAACAAGTCCAAATTTAGCAAACGGAAAGGATATCCGAAAATCATAATCCCTAATATGCAAATGTTCAAGTTGTGACATCATGACCTTAGCATTGGGGTCATCTGAAGGAAAGGTTAGTCCCATGATTTTTGGACAATTCTTAATGCTCAAATGCCTAAGCGCATGCATCTTGCTTGGAAGCCTTTCTAAACTCGGGCAACTCATCAATTTCATCCTTTCAAGATTACTCAATAGCTCTATCTCTCCTTCTCCTGCCACAAAAAATGTGAATTGAGGACAACCTTCGATGGCTAATTTTTGGAGGCAAGTGAGATTTCGCGTCCCATCTCCATCTTGCAACAGGTATGTTAGCTTGTCACACCTTGCTATATGAAGCTCCTTTAGCTTGACCAAGCGGCTCATAAATCCACTATCAAAGCAAATGAGCTCCGCAAGACCCTCAATTCTGAGAATGGTTAAAGAAGTTTGGTTGACCAAGCTCTTTAAGATCTCCTTGTTACAATTCTCAATGTGTAACTCACAGAGAGATGGAAGATGAACCACACCGGTTGAGTTATTTAAATGCAAGCATGAATGAATTTTTAGCTTTATGAGATGATCTAATTGACAAGGCAATATCCCCGTCAACACTGGACATCCTCGGATAACAAGATGTTGAAGACAAGAGAATGGTATGTCTTCTGCTCGGCCACCAACATAAAGAGACCATTCTTTCCATGACAACATCTCTTTAAACTTCAATTTTTTTAAGGACGGAAAAGGCCTTTTAGTTCGGTAAAATTCAGAGCCTATCATGCTTACTGCATCTAGACCTTCAAGAGATAATTCTCTAAGTGAAGGGAGTTGTCCAAGTGATGGTAGCAATTTAACATTAGCACACCCACGCAAGCACAAAGACACTATCTTAGAGTAAGATGGATCACCTAACCATGACGGGAACATTCCACCTCCATAACCTGAGATAGTGAGATTTTCAAGATTAGTGTAAGGTCGCAAAGAGCGAAGAATTTGTGCTTTGCGCTCATCATTTTGGGGATTTCCGAAATCTTCATCCCAAAGCAAGATTAAGTTGCTAAGGCCCTCCTTTCCAAACAAATTTGCATTAGTTGCATCTCTAACTTCTTTCAACTTTTCCAATTTTGATATGAGTAACCCTCCTTGAAGATGTGGCAAGTTCTTTAGCTCCTTTAACTGTGACCCTTTCTCTAGTCCTACCACAAATTTGGACAAGACAATAAGATTCTTCAAATTACCGATTCTTGATGGCATCTCTTCTAGACTACTTGTATCTCTAATGTCAAGAAATTGTAAGCTGACCAAGTTTGTTATATTTGAAGGCAACATAGAAAGATTCCAACAACCTCTTAAGATCAAAGCTTGTAATTTACATAAGGCACCAATTGACTCAGGTAACCTTTTGATATCGGTATATGAGAGATTGAGATATCGAAGATGTTTTAAATCACCGACACAATTTGGCACCTCCATGATGCCACAATGACATAATGATAACACCCGCAAGTACTTCAAGTTTCTTAGTAAGTCAAGCAACACCTTTTCAAAATTGATATGTTTTATGTTAGTCAACAAAATTAAACTTCTTAGTACCTTCATTCCAGCATATGCTCTCAAGTTATTTGATGTAACATGCCATCTTGAGACAAATGATGCATAACGAGCTTTATCTTTAAAAGAGGCATCATCTTCATCAACCACTAGCTGAGACTCCCCAGAGGTAAAGTATGTTGCATCCGCAATTGACTTCGCTAAGTCATTCAAAAGATCGTGCATCAAAAACTTCGATGTGTCAACACTGGATTGTTGAAAAAAGGATCGGGATACTAACTCATTGAAGTAATTCCGTCCTGAAGTCAAGATATTCTCTTTTGCTTTTCGTCCATCTAGAAAGCCCTCTCCTATCCATAAGAGTGCTAGCTCGTCCCTCTCAAATTCATAGTCCTTTGGAAATATTGCGCAATAAGCAAAGCATCTCTTCAAATAAGAAGGAAGATGCACATAGCTCAATTTCAAAACTGGGAGAACCTCACCATTTTCTCCCGTCGCTACATCCCATACTCTATCATTTAAGATAGCTTCCCATTCGTCGACATTTTTATTACGTAGAAGACTACCTAATATCTTCACTGCCAAAGGTAAACCTCTACATTTTTTAACTATTTTCTTGCCTACTGTTCTCAGATCTGGGTGCCCTTCAAAATTTTTTACTCCTAGAGCATGATAGGCTAATAAGCGGGTACAATTATCAATGGACAACTCATTCAAAAAATATGGCGTGGCCCCTATCATGGAATAAACAGGATGGTTGCGTGTCGTGATGATGATCTTGCTTCCCCTAGCCCCTGCTTCAAATGGCTTTAAGAGGGAAGTCCATTCTTCATATTTCTCATTCCAGACATCATCTAAAACCACAAGAAACTTCTTCCTAGATAGATCATCTTTCAACTTAACTTGAAGCCAGTTAAGATCTTTGCCCTCACAGGGCAACTCAGTGATCGAATGCAAAACAGTCTTCGTTATGTTGAGAACATCAAAAACATCCGAAACACAAACCCATGCTCTCTTCTCGAAATAGCTACTCATTTTGGGATTATTGTATAGCCGTTGAGCCATGGCCGTCTTTCCAACACCTCCCATCCCAACTATGGGGACTATGCTCAGCCTTGCATCAGCATTTTCAACCTCATTGATCAATAGTTCCAATATCTCTGCTTCTTCCTTCTCCCTGCCAAAAAATTGAGTCTCCGACAAAGAAGTGCTGGGGAGCCTTTTGTTGGTGTAGTTGGATCTATACATGGCATTCTCTCTCAAGCTTAGACGAGCCTTCCTGGTGACAATATTTTCCAACCTATCATTAATCTCTCTTACCTTATCTTCAGACACGAGTGAGCATGGGTTCGGATTCAATCCGGAGGATCCATCTTGGCCAAAGAAAGAGAATTTCCTTTTCTTCTGACCTTTGCTTGTACTGGATTCTGCCCCAGACTTAACTTGAGCAGCTTCAATTGCGAACTCATCGAGCAAGTCTTCCATGTCATAGGCCAAGTCCCTAACATCGTCCAGCCACAACTTCACTAGACGGTTATTGCCCGATTGCTTGTCCTCTGCATCATCCAAAACTGCATTGATTGTTTCCAACATCTCCTTCCACTTATCGAGCAAGGCAATGCTGATTCCTTCCCATCGAGCATAGTCCCATCCTAAAGTAGTCAACTTGTCGAAGAGGACCTGAAAGAAGGAACCCAAAAAGATCTCTCCAATGGCCATTGGTGAATCAATCACTGCAGAGAACAACAAGGGCAATGGTGAAGCAAAATGACAGTGAGCTAATGGAGCGAGAAAACTATGAAGTCTAGGAAAACTGAGACTTTTTACCTACCAAAAAGATTGAACAAAGACGAAGACTTTTGAGGACGATTTCTGTCCGCAAGTGCTTGTTTCACCTCCTATTCGTATTGTTTTTTTTTAGAGTTAGGCCTAGATATCCTTAGTTTCCACAATCATATATTTATTCATGTAATTTAAAAATAAACTCAGGAAGACCAAGGCTTTTGTGGGCATCATGTAGTTTTTTTTTCCTGGTCTAGAAAGTGAAGCAAAAGTCAAGACGAAAGGCAATAAAATCTTGGAAGACCAAGATTTGCAGGACGCGAATGGCTTGGTTGCTTCACTTTTCACATCCCTCCTTTTCCATCCTCACGTGAATATCTTGTTTTCCATTACTAGTAGAATTTCCAAGCATGACAGGTAAAATTTACAACACTATAATTTTCAACCCTTTTCATGTTCATTCATAGTGTGATTTTTCATCATTAATCTCTATTGTACTTGTCTATTAGAATGGTGTCTAGATTTTCAGATATCTTTTCAAATTTAAGTTCAATAAAAGAAAAAAAAAGCAAAGAGAAAAACTAAAAGAAATATGCAGCAAGAAACTACAAAAAAGAAAATGCAGGAATGGAGCGAGAGAGAGAGCCACCCTCTCACGATCATTGCCCCGCCACTAGGCCNAAAAAATGCAGGAATGGAGCGAGAGAGAGCGCCACCCTCTCACGATCATTGCCCCGCCACTAGGCCGTCTACTTCTGACGTTCCATCTTACAGTGACATCTGTAGACAATATTTTTCGTCAAATTCTGTTCTTAGAGTGGTTTAGGAGTTAGGGATAATCACATAGTAAGCTAAGCTTTTGCTCAACCTACAATCGAATACGTAAACTTTTTTTTAGGCGATATTTGTTCTACAAACTCATCCTTTCGATTCATTGCTGGTCTCACTTTCATAGTTTTTGTTTTTTTATATATTTTTTATTCTTTCATGTAAAAGAAAATAGGAAATAGTTTCGTTAATTTCAGGCCATTGCAAAAAGATTTCAGTGGCCAAATGTCAAGCACACTTGGAGACTATAAAGTTCTCAATGTTAATTTCTTTAGATTTCCTTCTAGAATATTTTCGATCATAAAATTCGATAATTTCATTGCTTTTCCTATGATCTCCTCACCCAAATCAACAAAAGTATATGATCACGTAGTTTGGTACACACGTGCATGTATTTGGAGATTTAGTATATATACGAGCCTAAGAATCTTCTTTCCTTTCACTCAAACTATATAAGTGGATTACCAAACATTTTATTGAAGTTAGTGTTTTTTATGTACCTGATTTTCTGTCGGTTGAACATTATGTTGATAAATAATGTTATTATTATATGGAAGTGCTCAGGCATACATAATTTAAAACTTTACTGTGATTTCTTTTATTCATCTGAAAACATTGGCGCATGTTCTTCATTTGTCTGTCTGGTCTACCAATGACAACTAATATGTCCAATAGGGTTTTTTCTTAGATAATAGTTTGTATATGTTTTTAAGCCAATAAATATTCCCTGATTTTCCTCATCATATATTATTACAAGGCGATCATTAATGATAGTTGTGAAATCATAGGATAATTATCCAAAATATCCTAAACCCATAGTACGATGGCCAATTCAATCACAAATTTTTCAATTTGATTAATTTAGTTATAAACTTTTGACGATTTGTCAATATAGTCATTTCAGCCAATTTTGACCAAAAATCACTTATATAAGTGTTGGTCATCCTACGCAGCATGATCGTGAATTCAACATGTTCTAGTAAAAAAGGATTACATTGGCAAAATTAAAAAAAAAAGGATTAAATTGTTCAAATTGAAAATTTTAGCGAATTAATCATTGCACAATAAATTTAAGATTTTTTAGACAATTTTTCCATAGAGCTATGTTCATATGTCAAAAGTATTGAAGTACTAATGATGTTTTCTTGGGACAAGGCTAGGCTAGAGCAACGTTTGGTTTAGCTTTCCCAAAGGGCTTTCAGCCCCAAAAGCCCATTGGAAAAATTTTTAAGTGTTTGGTTCAGCATTTGGGAACCTCATTGGCCAAATGCTGAAAGCCCAAAGTTGGTGGGGACCTACTTTGGGCTTTCAACATTTTGAGAATGCAAGTCAACCTCCTTTGATTTTTTTTTTAAAGAAATTATGAAGGTGGAGGCTGGCCACCGCTGCTGGGGTCACACCGCTGGAGGTCATGCGCCCCTCAACGACCGTCGCCTAGGGTCGCGCAACGCCTGGGTTCTCACGACCTAAGCATTGTGACCTCAAGCGCGACACTTAGGTCGCGTGAACCCAATTTCACCGCCGATGCCTAGGTTGCGACCTTTGACCTCAAGCGCAATGCTTGCGCGACCCAGGCATTGGCCCTGAGGTCGTGACCTTCGGTGGCGATGCCTAGGTTGCGACCTCCGACCTCAAGTGCGATGCCTGGGTTCGCACGACCTAGGTGTCGTTGCCGGAGGTTGGAGGTCGCCCAAGTGGCGGCGCCTGAGGTTGGGTGACCTCAGGTGATGCCACTAGACAACAACGCCGATGGCTAGATCTGGCCGGCAGTTGGCCGGCGGCGATGAATGATTTAATTTTAATTCTTTAAAAAAAATAAGAAAAGTTATTGTAGATGTAAGTTTACCAAATGGTATTTACATTAAAGTTATTTCGGAAAACTCAATTTGCCAAACACTTTTACTTTCACCAAATACCAATTTAGCTAAAGATACTTTGGGAAATGACCTTGCATTCCCCAAAAGTTGAATCAAACGGGCTCATTCAATTTTGGGTGCTTTTCACATGCATAGCAGTAGTTAAAGGAATGAAAATGAAGTACTTTTTGTCCACTAGTGCTTGTTTCGTAATATTCAGAGAACATCACCAGAGACTTTAACGGATACCATGTGCTTTTTTGTCTAGAAAGTGAAGCAAAAGTGGAGAAGAGACGGAAACTTCAATAGATTCCGGGAAGACCAAGACTCTGTCCATACGAGTGTCTTTGGTTATTTTATCATTACTAGTAACACTTCCATGCTTCATGTCAGGATTAATCTCTGTTTTTCTTTTCTTCAAATTTTGTTCAATTCGAGGTATCCGTCTAATAAATTGCTATTCCATAATGATTTTGTTGACATGGTCCGCTTACCTGCAAGTTGGGTGATGAGGTAAGAGAGCATGCGTTGCTTAGACAATCTTAGCATCAATTGTTACTTGCTGAAGTGACAACATCTCAATGTACCATATCGACACCAATATGGACTTTTAATGGCTATTTAACAAAGATCACAAATTAATCCATATTTAAAAAAAAATGAGGTAATTGATTGAATGAAAAAAAGTTCAAGTACTTTATTGTGAAAGGGACAATAGTTCAAATACTCACGATATCATTGTCCCTAAGAGTTTATCGTACAATCATTGGTCTAGGTTCAAATCTCATGCATACTTTTGTTTACACAATAGTCGTTCTACAAACTTATCCTCTCCATTCATTGCTTGGTTGCCCTTTAATAATTTTCCGTTGTAAGATTATTCATTCTCTCATGTGAAAGACAACAGGAGATATTTTTGTTAATTTCACGTGCCAACAGATTTCAGGGGGTAAATGTTAAGCACATTGGGATGTACAGAAATTCTCAATGTCGATTTTGTTTAGATTTTCTTTCTTGGAACCATTTGATCATAAAAGTTCAACCTTTACCCTCGAAATATTTTAGTGGATTATCAAACATTTTATTGAAGATGGACTTTTTATTAGTCCTTGATGTTATTTCAGTTGGAATTTATATGTATAATATTTTCATCAGATTTAACTGTATGGACACACATAATATAAAACTTTAATAGGATTTCTTAACCATTTACAACGAAATTGCCTAGATAACATTTTTTGCAGATAATTTGTTCCAATTCTTTGAAGACGGATCGATATCATCTGGAAAGTACCACAAGAGACAAAATTGATACCACAAATAACATATCAAACACCAATATAGGTAGTCAACTCCTATTTAATAATGTTGGCGTCAATATCTATACTTTTTGTTTACGATTTCAACAGAGGTCTCACATTGACCCACATTAATAAATAACGAGGTAATTGATTGAACAGAAAAAGAAAAAAGAAAAAATTTAGGTACAATTACGAGCACATAGGTAAGAAATTTCATGGACCTCATTATCTGGTATTATTTCAGTCAATTTAAATACTTTTTGGAAGCCCAGGATATAGAATGAAATTGATGGGGTTCCTTCTATGGAGTTTTTTGCTTCAACCCCTCGCATGTAAAATTCAATAAGCGTCTCTTGAATGTCTTTTGTCTTTTACTTGTTTAGCCAGATCCCAAATGCAAGACATAGTGCACAATCAAAATGTATATTAATGTCGTCTGATTTTCTTTGTCATGTATTACCACTGGGGGACTACAAATGATAGCTGGAAAGTTGTATACACACGTCAAAAGTATTGAAGTACTAATGATGTCTTCTTGGGACGAGGCCATAGCACTCTATCTTTTATTTAATTTTGGTGCTTTTAACTGGCTTTATAGTAAGTCTTGTATTTATTTTTTTAAAACTTTTAACAGTCAATTAAAATCGACATTGCTTGCAGTTGAGGCCGCTACGAACCCAATTATATTAGTGCATTTGAAGATTTTATTTTATCATGAGTAATTATATTTGGTTCAAGTATGCCAAGTTCTAAGGTTTAAGTAATATTTGGAAACAATCAACCACCGAAAGAGTTCATTTTATTCTAATTCCTAATTTTTAATTATAAGTAATCTGAAAATATGTCTTTGTCTATGCGTAGCACGTATATGAACATTAGTAACCTGATATAATTTCATATTTCATAACTAATTGACCTCATTAATTGGGTTCATATCTAAATAGATTTTAGATTAAATCATCTGTTCTTTAAATTAATAACGTTTAGAAAAGGGCAAGTAAATAATTGACAGAGCTCATCCAGGAGGACTGACCAACTTTATATGATATATATATTCCTTGCAGAGTACGCATGCCACGCACTGGCTTATAATCAGTGTGTACGTATTTTTTAAATTGAATCTTTCAATTTAGGAACTCATAAGCAACAGTCGAAATTGTCCCCAACTTGTTGAATTTTTCTATCTTTTTGCTTAGTTCTATCTTATTTAAAGCAGACGTGACCCAATGGAGAGAGGATACTATTTCGTCCAGGAAGACAAAGACATTCATCTGCCAAAAACATTAGACAAAGACCAAGAACAAGGTGTTTTTTTTTTTAGGTATCCGTACATTCTCAATAACCTTATAATTTCAATGTCTTTGTTTAATGCATTATTGGTGAATATGCGATCAATCTAGGCTTTTACGTGGCAGTTATAGTGCTATAGATTCGCAGCAAGCTGGGCAGTAATGATCTACTGAAAGGTGCTGAAGTAGTAGTTGATGATTAAGAACTGCTTGTTGGGAGAATCATGGTCCTTTGAATGATTTTCCTATTCATAAGTGTAATGCCTAGAGTATATCTACTACATTGCACATTGTTAGTTGGTGATGCCTAACTCTTTTTCTTGTCTAAAGATGAATAAAGCCAACCACAATTGATACAATTGACAAATAAGCATCATTGTACAACCTGCACTAATTGAAATAAATGTTGACAATTCACCTAATAATTGCATCTTACTTTCTATACATCTATAGGTCATTAAAGACAACTAACTTTGACTGTTCGATAAGGAGGATGAAAATACGTGCCTTGGGCTAAACAAGAAAAAGAGTCAGGTACACCAACAAATCCATGAAGCATTTTTCTTGCTTTGGAAATAGTAAACGATTCACAAATCACCACCTAATCCATCAAGCAAATTGCTTTAGGCTAACTTTTCTATCTTCAAAGGACATGATTCTCCTATCACATGATTCACAATTATCAACAACTACTGTACCACCCTTCAGCAGATCATTGCCTCCCATTTCACTGCAAATTTTTAGCACTATAGTTGCCATGTAAAAGCCCATACAAAAAAAAACCAGCAAAATATTTGTAAGTTATAAATTTTTATGAAGATATGCATGCCCTCTAAGTTGGTCACGCGAAGAAATATCACCTCTTATCCTACGTCGTGGATGGCCACAAGAAAATGTCCTCTCTTTCAAATGCCAACCAAAACTTTTGATTTGGAGAAAAAGGTGAACAGTTGATTTATCTAACTCAAGGACACAATGTGCAACGAAATGTGGTCTCTTCGGTCTAACTCAAATTGCTTGTCGTGATAGCGTACTCATAAAGGACTTTTCATCAGGAAGATGAAGACTTTACTTGAAATCATATACTTTTTGTCTAGAAAGTGAAGCAGAAGCGAAAAAGAGCAATTGAAAAAAGACACTTTTCAGGACGCAAATTGGCTTTGATGCTTCACTTTTCACGTCCCTCCCTCCTCTTCCATCCCTCAGTGAATGCCTTTGTTTTTCCATTACTAGTAGAATTCTCCACGCGTTACATGCCATGCTTAAAATCGACTATAACTATAATTTTGATCGAACTCTTTTTTATGCGAAATCTTACTGTGATTTTTCATTCAGTAATATCTCTTGTACTTGTCTATTAGATTATCTCTAGATTTTCATGTACTTTTAAATTTATGTTCACTAAAAGAAAAGAAAAGAAAAGAAAAAAACATATAGAAAAACAACAAGAACTTAAGAAGGGGAAAAAAAGAAGCAGCAAGAATGATGTATTTCTTCAAGCAGTTTTAGAGTTAAGAATATTGATATTGTAAGTACCTGAGCTTTTGTTCAATTTACGATCGAGTACCTGAACTATATATTTTTTCAATCAAGAACCTCAGTTTTTTAAATATGGCTCAATTTAAAGCATCAGTTAAATAACTTGCCAGGTTATATAATTTATGCTTTCTTGAGACAAGGCTATAGCACTCCATCATCCATTTAATTTTGAGTGCTTTTCACTCGCACATTAGTGGTAAAGGGAATCAAAATAAAATACTGTTTATCCACATGTGCTTGTTTGGTAATATTCAGAGAATTTCTCCAAAGACTCGTGGATACCATGTGCTTTTTTGTCTGGAAAGTGAAGCAAAAGAGAAAAAGAGGTAATGGGAAAGAAACTTCAATAAATTCCAAGAAGACCAATACTTTACAGGACACTAATTGAAGTTTGTTGCTTCGCTTTCCACATCCTTTGTCATGCATCCCTATGAGAACGTCTCTTTTTTCCATTACTAGTAGAACTTCTATGCTTTATGTCTGGATTAATCTCTATTGCTCTTTTCTTTATAAATTTGTCACAATTTGAGGCATTCGTTAAAAATTACCACGTTGCAATGATTTTATTTACACGATTGGCTTATTCTGCAGATTGGATGATGTGGAGAGAGAATTTGTATTGGCTTAGATAATCTTAATGTCTCTGCTGACGTTGGCAACAATATTAAAATATGCAATTAATTATAAAATTGCAGATAAAAGCATACATGCATCTTACTATTGTCCCTAAAAGAAAAATGCAACACAAAACAAAGAATCCTATTGTAAAGCTCTAAAGATTTGTCCAATTTTAGGTTTCAATTTTTTAGGAGTTTTCCAATTTTTCTATTTTTTAATTCCTGATTTTTCTGGAATTTTCCTGAATTTAAAAACCTTTTATTAATACTTTTGGAATTTTCTGATTTTCCTAATTTTTTTGAAGTTTTTTAAGGATACGGACCCGGTCAAGAGACCCGGCCTGAATCAACCGACCCGGACCCTATTGGTCCGGGTCGGACTAGCGACGGGCCGGCCCTAAAGCCCACACGAATTTCCGATTAACATAACCCATAAAAATGTAGATTAGCCCGTTTCCTTTTTTATAAAAGTTCGGCCCAGCCCACCTTCTTTAAACCTAGCCCTGACCCATTTAACTATTTTTCAGCCCATAACTAAAAACCCTAAGCTTATTTCCCTCTTCTTCTTCTTTACTTTCTTTTTCGCTTTCTTTTAGCTTTTTGTCTTTTTTTTTTATCTTTTTTTTTTTGCAAGTTTCTTCTTCCCCGCACTTCTTCACCGAAGCACGTCCTCATCCTGCAACCTTTTTCCTTCTTCCGTGACCAGAAATTCCTCGACGTGTCACTCGAACGGGAATTATCACTAGCGTATAGAGGTATTAAAAAAACCCATTCAACACAATCCGAACATGACCCGAACACGAAATAAGTATGGTACATGTTTCGGGTCTTAATACTATTTAAGTAACAATTATAAACACAAATGAAATACATGTTTTGGGTCAATGTTCCGACCTAAATACATTAAAGGCTTCAACCCAAATATATCCACCCAAGCTATCTCTTCTACAATTCCTTATGTTCACTATTTATCCAGCACGTCTCATCTCACGGGTTCATCGTCGTTGCCCCTCAAGTTGGCCCCCATCAATCTCTCTCCCTCTCCCCCTCTCTCTCCCCATCTTCCATATAATTTGCTTCTTTTTTGCGGCCAACGCAGAACTTTTAAAGGAGAGAGTATTATTTGTTTGTAGAAATGTTCATGGACTAATTAGACGAGGCCTCGCAACGTCACGTAAAAGCATTTCGAATTCCCTTTGTCATATTTTTTTATTAAAAAATTATCTATGTGCGGAGATATTAACGGACAGGTTGGACGAGGCCTCGTAACATTACGTAAGAACATTTCGAATTCCCTTTGTCATAAGTTTTTATTAAAAAATTATCTATCTACGGAGATATTCACAAACAGGTTAAACGAGAACTCGCGACGTGACGGTTCACGGACGGTTGAACGAGGTCTCACGGTGTTACGTAAGAGTATTTCGAACTCCCTTTATAATATTTTTTATTAAAAAATTGTAATATTTTTTTAATAAAAAACCCGAAACCCGAAACCCGAAACCCGACCTGACCCGAACCATTTTTTTGCTTCATGTTTTATGCATTTCGGGTCGGGTCGGGTCGGGTTGGGTCAAATGACATTACCGTTATTGTTCAGGTTGGGTCAGGTAACATCAAGACCCGACTCGACCCGACCCGTTGACACCCCTACTGGCGTCTACACTACCGCCGGATCAAGCCCAACCGCTGGTCGTCTACCCACGTTGACACTTCTGACCGACCACTTCGGCCACCACCGAAAACAAAAAAAAATGGACACATCACCGAACTCGAATCTCTAACACTAGCAGACTCAGCAAAAAGACAGGCACAAGCACATTAGAATAGGGATAAACGCAGACTCGAATGGCCTTAGGCTGTGGGAGGGTTCACTGGCGACGTGTTCCGGCGGGGTATTCCTCCTAGGGGAACTCAAAAAGATGATGGACATAGGATGAGACCGCAAGAAAACATAGGAGAAGCAGGATTACACAAAGAGATATCACAATCTACGCACAAACACGCATTAAAATGGACTACCAAGCACAGATCAGACAATGAATGTCTCGAGACTTCATTGAGGCATTTTATAGAACATTTGATAGGCGATTTACAGAATATGTTCCAGAACGAGATCCGTTGCGATTTTCGAAAAAAACATGATGTGTAAAGGTTAGAATCAACATATCTCACGCCGACTCAGTCATAGATTATCATTATTCGCTTGAAATCTCCCATTCAAGTTCGGGGTCCTTAAGTGTTCTACGTTTCATCCAGACAATACATCGAACAGTTGGCACGCACAACAAAACGAATTTCAGGTACAGGTTTGAGGCGTTCCTTAGTCCTAGCATAGTATAATGACGTTTAACTATGACAGATACATGATAGACATGGCTCGGTTTCACTTGGTTCGCTCGAAGACTCAAGGATTCAATTCGGTGATATCACACCTCATGGACAGAGCAGACCAGGGCTTATACAGAAGGGAAATTTTTTTACCTGGCTTAAGGATCGGTTATGGCGGACGGTGGACTGCAGGCTGGCCTCTGGTGGAGCTTGAGGCATACCGGGAGGGACCTTCGTCAGATAAAGTTTTCCCACCAGCGAGCCTCTTCTTCTTTTCCTTGTTGATCCACCAAGAAACGGGAAGAGAAAATCTCCCTCTCTCTCAGCCCTTCAACCCAGAAAACTGGAAACGGGAGGATCAAAAACCTGTGGCTTCCCCCTCTCTCCAAAACCAGAAAGCCGATCAAAAAACTCTCCCTCTCTCTCTCTCTCTCTCTCCCTGTTCCTTTTTCTCTCTTTTCCCGTTCCCTCTGGTTTCTCTTTTCTGTTTTCTCTATCTTTTATCTGTCTCGAGCTTACCTCTTTTCTGCAGAACCACCCCAGAAGAAGAAGAATGAAGACGCTACCCTCCTCTCCCTCTTTATTTATTTATTTTTTTTTGGCTCCTCTGTCTTCTCTCCCCGGATGGTCCCCTCGCCCTCCTTCTCTCTTTTTCTGCCTACCGCGATAGCCACCTTCGCTCGCGCCTTCCTCGCTCCCTCCCTGCTTCCTCTCTTCGCGCGACAGCTCAGCAGGTAAGATTCCCTCGCTGGCGTCCCCGTCCGAGTATGCTGGCGTCGCGGGTGTTGGAGCGGCTTCGTCTTGAGCGCGCATGTGAGTGTCAATTGATATTTATTTTTACCCTTTTATGTGATTTTACATTTTTGTAAAATAAATTGATATTTAAAAAAATATCGATAAAAATTCGGGTGTCAATAACTTTTCTTTATGCGATATTCATCGCTCGATCTCACTTCAATAATTTTCATCTTTTAAGATCACAATACATAGAATCATATTGAGCAAGGCAATTCTGACTCCATCAATTTGCACATAGTCCAATGCCAAAGAACTCAACTTTGTCCAATAGATCCCGCCATGAGAGAATCTGTCCACTGTAAAAGTTATGGCCAAGTTACAGCAAAATGAGCTAACGGAGAGAAAGAACCATAAAGTCCAAGAAAATAAGGACTTTCACCTACTAAAGACGCCATGTTTTTTTTGTCCGGAAAGTGAAGCAAAAGTACAAAATTGATTGTGCGAATGAAACTTTAATTGATTGCAAGAAGACCAAGACTTTTTGGCATGTCTTCTGATGATAAGATGGGAAAGAAGAAAAGAAATTTTAATAGATTCTAAGAAAACCAAGACTTTTGCTCGTCTTTTGATGTCACGATGGGAAAGAAACTTTAATAATTTCAAGAATATTAAGACTTTTGTAGGTCTTTTGATGGTGGAAAAGAAACCTTAATAAATTTCAGGAAGACTAAGACTTTATATGTCTTTCTTGCCATTACCAGTAGAATTTTCAGGCGTTACAAGTCTTGCTTAAATTAATTTTCCTCCAACTCTTTTTGGGTTCAATAACTTTGGAATTTTTTCATTATTTAATCTCTATTGTACTTGTCTATTAGAATTATGTCTAGATTTTCATGTATCTTTCCAAATTTGAGTTCAACAAAAGGAAAAAAAAAAAGCAAAGAGAAAAACTAAAAAGAAGAAACAGCAAAAAGTTAAAAAAGAAAATAAAGAAGGAAAGGGACGGGATAGAGCATCGTCCAAGCACAACCACCGCGGTATTGTTGCTGTCAGCACCGCCACCATGGTGACCATTTCCATCTTTGCCACCTTACAGTGACCTTTGTGGACAACATTTTTGCTTAGTTTACAATCAAGTACCTAAACTTTTCTCCTTTTTAATCAAGTACCTCAGTTTTTCAAATTTGACTCAATTTAAGGTCGTCAAATGAATTGTCATGTCATATAATTTTGTTGACATGGTTCACTCACCCTATAGAATGGATGATGCGGAAAGAAAAAGTCTTGACTTAGATGATCATAGCACCTAATATATCTCGGCTGCTGTGGCAGCATATTAAAGTACCATAGCATAGCAAATGCTAATGTGAGCAGTTAACGACTATTTAACAAATCGAATTTTTTTGTCCGTGATAAAAGTTGAGCTAATTGACTGAACGAAATAAAATTTAGGTACTTGATTACAAAAAGGGCAATAATTTGGCGCTTATGCATTGTTGTCCAAGAAATTATCATTTTGTTCCATGTGAAAAAAAATGTTAAATAATTTAGTTAATTTCAAGCCATTGCAAAAAGGTTGTAGTGGTTATATGTCAAGCCCATTTAGAGACTATAAAGTTTCTCAATATTGATTTCCTTTAGGTTTTCAGCAATCATTCGATCATAGAGCATTGCTCTTCCCCCTTTTTCTTGGCCAATTCCATTGCTTTCTCTTTGTACTATTCATCCAAAACTAACCAAGTATGTGCAAGTAGTTCGGCCAAAATCAAACCGAACTAGTTTGAACACCAGTTCACTATCTAAATCAGAGAAACATACTGTATTTCAAAATTGGATACACCCAGTTTTAGAGTCCCACGGGTATAGCACTGGGCTTTTGGCTACTGTTGCACATGGAGGGACTCGAGCACTCAACTCCTTGGATCACTGGCACTTCACTTTAACAACAAGGCCGAGCAATTCATGTGTTCACTTCACGGACAATCAATAACATTACATATCTATAATCGTTTACTCATGACATCATCACCTGTTCAGCCCTAGTCCAACCGCTTGGACTTGTTGTTAGTATGCTAATAAATCTTAGTCAAGAGGGAAAAAAAAGTTAACATCTACCACTCCTAGGAACCTCATATGCTCTTGAGAACTTAGGCGAGCATGGCATGCTATTGAGAGGTTGTAGGACTTCATCAGGTTTGAGAAGAGATCTAGTCACCGCAATCAAAAGAAATGAAATCTATCAACCATTGGATTTTGTTAAAAAGCAAAAACCAGAAAATGATGCAGTGCAATATATTTAGCTTGACAGTGGCAGTTTGATTTGTCACATGCAGTTTTGGATATCATGGTTTTTATGAGCACGACAAGAAATCTACCCATGACATTTGGAAGCAAATTACTCAGCATCATCTCCAGTAAGTTTGCTAAGAATCTACTTTTGATAAGCAAAAGAAATTTATTGCACAATGGTGTCAAGCAGATGCTAACCCATGTAACAAATCATAAACGCAAATTCACGTTATGAGGTATAAGAAAGAATGAACATTAGTAATGTCATTTTCACACAACCAAAAGCTGTGGAAAGTCATCTAGTTTTCAAATTAAAAAACCAGTCCTGCTATTTTCAAAGGCTCTCCTATTTCTTTCTTCAGAACAAAACAGTAAGCTAATGAAAGGAATCAACCATAAACACTGCCCAACATAAACAAGGAGTACTAAAAATTACTTACCGTTTGATGTTGGGTTCTAAAATCCAACTAAAGGAAGTTCTCTATTAGACCCCCAAAACAGGAGTGTGCCATAGTTTCATGGAGATTTTGAACAGAAATTACCGGACCTATGAAACAGGCAATCAGATAGAAAGCAAACGAAAGTATGTTGCAAAAGGCGGTCCTAAATATTGTGGACCTGAATATCCATGCTAAGTAATGCACAGTGATGAAATGAAACTTTGAACTTGTGAAGAGGAAGACTGGAAAGCAAGTTAACTTGACAACTCAAATAAGAACGTACAACCTAAAAATGAATCATGAGGCTGGTATTCATAGTCAATTTCATGTACATCCATGGAGGAGCTGTCTCCAACTGCAATATTCTCCAATCCACTGATTGTTTCTATTTGGTCAAGTGACATAGCAATGCCTCCATCCTCGGAGCTACCCTCTAGAAAATAGTTATCTTCCATATCTGATAAATCCATAAAAGTTCCTATCTTTTTATTCCTTCCTTTATAACCAATAAGGCTTAGAACCTTCTTCTTCCAAATAACAGATGGACATTTCTGAATCAGCTCCACACCTTCATAAGGTATTAAGCCTCCATCCCTAGATAGGGAAAGCAATCCTGGAGTAGGAGAGGCAGATTTTGATACCCCCAATACAGCTTTCTCCAACTCTGTGATAGCCCAAGTAGGATTCCACTCCACGAGCTCGAGATAATCAACTTCATCTGGAGATCTAATAATTTTGAAATGCTGCAAATACTCGTGTATCCACTTGCTCCTAAAATCAGCTGGCAAACAAAACTCTCACCTGAAATGAACAATTTGTCCAGAGGAAGCCGTTTATCGACCGACATCATCAATATCCTAGTCATGTATTCAACAGCCGTGCCACAGTGGCCCCTAATCAATCTCTCCTCTTCCTCTAACAAGTTTTCAGCTTCTTCATTCCAAACCACAATGTCCCTTTTGATCCTTATACAACTCAAACAGTTTTGGTGATTTCTGAACAAAATCCACTATATTGTCTGGCTTGAGATCGATCCATCAACCTCAAACAGATTATCATCTCGGGTTGCTTCTTCAACATTTCCATAAGAACCAACACCTTAGACACCACGTTATGTTTCTCAGTGGCAATTTCGAAATCATGGACCCTCTTGTTCTTGCTCCTATCTTGCACTCTCTTGCTAGTAGTCATGAATCAACGCTGCAACCAAATAAGTAAAACCTCGCCAAAACTCCAGCTTCTTCTCAGTTTAGGCAGATGCAAGAGCAAGGTGACAATGCATCCAAACTGTCTTGTCGCACTCCATTCATTCTAGGAAGCTACGGTTTTACAGATCATTTTAAGATGGGTCATCTCAAGATGCTACTGCCTTGCTCCAAATTCAAGAAACAAGCCCAAGAAAAGCAAACACCTCTCACTCAGGACAGACATCAAACAGCTTGTGTGCAACACAAAGAGGGAGAACAAGACACCGAAACGAAAACATTCGAGAAGATCACCGTAAAATGCACGATCACCACCTCCTTATGTCCCACGATCAGCACCAGTTTTGACTTCGACAGAAGCCGGTTGGATTTTGGACGGGTTCTTGCGAAGACGAAGAAGAAGAAGACGAAGCGTGGCGCGAAGAAAGGGGAATGGGGCGGTAGAGACTCGACCATCACGCTTGCAATTTTTTGTTCTTGCATTTCTCGTCGTAGTAGAGATGATATTTTGATTTTAAATAATTAAAAGAGCTCGACGGTCTCATAAACGGTGATATTCTTGCGTTTTTATAAAATTGAGGTGTTTGAAAATTATATGAAAAATTTGATTTAAAATCATAACAATATTTAGTAAAAGAAATAAATTGAAACCAAACATTGTATTTTGTAATTTGTAGATAGTTGAACCTCTCCCTAATTTATATACGTTCAAAAATTTGCATAAAGGAATAATATTTTTTAGGAAAAATGTTCAAGAGATTACTAATGTTTTTAACATTTTAGTCTGATTTGCTTATTTTTGTAAATTAGAGTTGAATTGGTTCAATATTAATCAAATTTTAGACATTAAATGTGCTCCATATCGGTCACTCCCAAACTAAATCACCAAGTTATAAATTTTAGGATGGGTGCCAGTCTAGGCACAACACAACCGAACCTACTACCCCCAAGCGTTTGACGAGCCATTTCAAATAACTTAGTTGTTGGTTCATATCTTCACAATTTTATGAGTGGTAAGTATAGAGTTTGAGCACAATGCAATTAAATTAACAATTGACTATAGTGTAGATTGATTCCTTTTTTTTTTTCTAATAAGAACTTTATTTGATCAAATTCGAGAAAATCATAAATCAAGTGAAACTAAATTGAGTATAAAATCGAGTTAGATCAAATCAAGTTATTTAATGAGAAATAAAAAAAAGTTTATAGTCCTGAGTTTTTTCTCACCCTCTTTGGGAATGGATTTAAAAAGATTCGAAGGATTTGTCAAATCCATTAAACCTCAAATTTATAAGATCTATTTCAGAATAAACAAAAACTTAATTGAATCTCCTTTTTCTTAAAAAACAAATAAGAAAAATAAGCCAAGAGCCATCGCTTACCGCCTCTCTCTATAAGATTCCCTCCAAAATCCACAGAAAATTCGAGAAAATTACGGTAAAATATGCTGGAGCTGCTGCGTTGTACTCTGTATCCAAGAACCTGATGAAGAAGTACAATACTACTGATGAACGTGCTGCCCTCTGTATGATGCTGCGGAGACATGGGTTGATGCCTTAAACGGCAGGGAGTTCTTGGGTATGCACTCTAGATATGGAATAGTTGCTCGAAACATGCTTCTTTTAATAATTAAATCAGTCTTTTACTTATCTACTGACCTCTGTTGATAGATTGTGCAATACATATTTGCAATGCATTTAGTGTATTCTTCCTGCATTCTGCAAGACTATTGTGAGGTAACTACCGCTCCCAATAAAGGGGGAAATTTTGTGAAAGGAGGCAGATTTTGTGATTATACATTTCTGTATCACCTTCGTCACACTCCACCTTGGATGGGCCACTGGCTTTTGCACTGATTGCTTTACTTGAATCACTGGTTTCATTTGTTTTGCACCTCACATAGGTAACCAACTCTAATGGATGAGCTGAATGTTCATCATCTCCTGGAATAAGCTTCGTAAAGTAAGTAGCATATCACTTAATTTGTGAGAGAGCACGTATCAATATATTTAAGCCAAAATAACCTAGCGTAACTCTGAA
>CM026411.1:7436980-7550618 GCA_014858505.1 Corymbia citriodora subsp. variegata
AGCCCTCGCCACCACCGCCGTCACCGCCCCACCTCGCCAGGAAGGGCCGGCGACGGTGGGCAAGGGTCGGCCGGGGTCGCCGGGCCCCGGCCAGTGGCCGGCGACCCCGGCCGGCCTCCGGCGAGGGCCTGCGCGCCCTCGCCCAGCCTGGCCAAGGGCCGTCGGCCGCCCAGACCAGCGCTGGTCTGGGTGGCCGACCCTCGCCGGATCTGGGGGAGGGTCGCGACCCTCGCCCCAGATCTGGGCAAGGGCGCGCAGGCCCTCGCCGGAGGCCGGCCGGGGCCCGCCGACCCTGGCCGACCCTCGCCCACCGTCGCCGGCCCTTCCCGGCGACGGCGGCGGCGGCGACGGCTGCACAGCCCTCGCCGATCCCCTCTTCTCCACCTTTTTTTTTTAAATAAAAATAAATAAAATCGATTTTAATTTTTAAAAATCTGACGTGGATATTTTTATAAAAAAATTGCCACGTGGATTTTTTATTTTGAAAAAAATGCCACATGGATTTTTTATTTTGAAAAAAAATGCCACGTGAATTTTTTATTTTAAAAAAAATGCTCCGTCAGTAAATTAAGTCGCCGAAAAATTGACACGTGGCAATTTGGCCGGAATTTTTCGCCGTTGGCATTTAAGTGATCCATTTTGCTCCGATTTTGGCACTTAAGTGTACTTTTTGTAACTTTTGGCACTTAAGTGTCCCTTTGTGCCAACTTTTGGCACTCCAGAGGTCGGCACATCCATTTTAGCCACAACATTTCACAAATCCCATGGGACATTGCTTGATATTCAGCTTCTGCACTACTTCGCGCCACCACATTTTGCTTCTTACTTCACCAAGTAACCAAGTTCCCCCATACGTATGTACAATATTCTAATGTCAACCTTCTGTTAGTAATGGACCCTGCTCAGTCTGCATCCGTGTATACTTCAATCCCATGTTGAATAGACTTTTTGAATAGTAGACCTTTTCCAGGTGCGCTCTTTAGGTATCTTAGGATTTTTATACCGTCTCTAGATGTTTTTCATTCGGAGAGTGCATAAATTGGCTTACCATACTTACAGTGAAGGCAATATCTAGCTGAGTATGCAACAAATAAATAAGTTTCCCTACTAACTTTTGGTATCTCAATGTATTAATAGGAGCCCCATTTTTGTCATCTCCAAGTTTCTGATTGGGATCTATCGGAGTTTCTATTGGTGTACAACCACTCATTCCCGTTTCCTTTAGAAGATCTAGGATATATTTCCTCTGCAAGACCATAATTCCCTTATTCGATTGGGTTACCTCCATTCCAAGGAAATACCTTAGAGTTCCCAAATCCTTGATCTCAAATTCAGAAGTAAGGCATTCTTTCAACCTGTTCATCTCAACAATATCATTCCTAATGAGAATGATGTCGTCCACGTACACTATTAGAATTGCAACCTTACAATCACAAGAATGCTTTATAAACATGGTATGATCACCTTGTCCTTGAACATACCTTTGTTTCTTCACAGATTGAGTGAACTTCCCAAACCAAGTCCTCGGTGACTATTTTAGTCCATATAGTGATTTCTTTAATTTACATACCTTTAATCCAAATCTTCCTTCAAGCGCCTGCTTGAGCATGCAAATCATCCCTCTTGATCAGAGAACTCACATTGCAAATGTTCATAAACTTGTGAAGGTAATGAATTTTTACAGCAACTTGAATTGAAGAAAAAGATGAACTTCATGGCCTCAAGCTGCCTCTTTGTCTAGCTCTTATGTTGCACTCGACGCGATGTATATCTCACGGCTGTCATGTGGAGGAAATAGGCCTCAAGCAATGCCTGAAGCAAGACGAGGGCTCCACAGAAACATGCTGCATCGCCCTTAATGCAGTGATTCGGGAAGGATTCGACTGCTTCTGCTCACTGTTCACATCTTCCGAACCACTCCTCGGGGATGGATACTCCTTGCTATCGTCTAACTGCTATGTGTCGATACCTCCTCTGGCCCTTTGTCGAGGTGAATTTTCGCATGCTAGGCCCATCTTACTGCTGCCAAAGGTCTGGTTTTCGCAAGAACCTAAGCTGTCTAGCTAAAACTGACGTAACGTTTATGCATGATATGATACTTGCAACACCACGGATCTAATCATATCAGTCAAGAAAGAGAACTGCTATTGAAGCAAAAACAATGTTCTGCTTTGAAATCTTTCTCATTCCATAAATCATTATATATATATCCGGGAGAAAATTCAATTACAGGAACAAAAGAATACTTTCTATAGCTTATTAATTTTGCATGCATCACGACCTGAACATAATGCAATTCCTTATTTTGTTCTTCAGGGTCTTTTTACTTCCTCAGCCTAAGTCGACCCATGATCCACAAATTCAATTTAGTCGATTCCATTCAAGCACTTATTCCTCTCAGTTTTTATTTTTTTTGGGTCATCGCTACTGGTTTTATATGTCTAATTTCTGCTTCTTTTTATTAAGGCTATGAAAGTCTCTCCTTCTTCCTGGCAATTGCAGATCGCGCTCCGCCGGCAGTGTTTCCACCGATCACACTGAACAACAGCGAACTATCTCCAGCTTTTGGAGAAGCCAACTCTGCAAACATCACACTGCGCCAAAACTCAACCGCAAATCAAAACAGTGCTGAGAAATTTGATGCATTTGGAGAGCCAATTGATGAGACATCAGATGGGAAGGAAGATAAACCCACAGAGCTGCTCTACAATCTGCTGTTCCTGTTCTTACTCTTCAACGTGTTATGGCATTGACATTGTCCTAGCGCATGTTTCTGCTCTGTCTATGCTAAGATCGACTATGTCCATTCATGAGGAAATCTATAGAAACTATGCTTGGGGAACGAGAACAGCAATTTGTTACCAGCTGAGATATGGTTCAGCTTTTCAGAACTATGACTAGTCTTGATGAAGAAAGGCCTATGGTATGGACAAAACCATTAGACCAATCCGGACATAGATATGATATTAGGGACCAGTACTGTTAAATTGGATGGCAACAACAATGGAGGAATTAATTCCAAAAACTTGTTAAGAGTACTTTATTTGTTCATCTTGAATATTTGATAATTGTACTTTCACATCAGAAAAATCCAAAAGCAGAGCAATTTCGATAATGAGGTCCTCGTTTGACAGCGCCACTGCCGCTGGGAAGGAAACATGGGGCCTCGTAAGAGAGAAATGGTATAACTATCCTATAACAAACCCAAACTTTAGTTCAAATCTCACTTTTTTATCTAAATTTTTTTTTGCCTCTTTAAAAAGCACCAGTTTTAGCTCGACCCGTGTTTTCGGTCACAATTTTCTTTTGTGTCATGGAAAAGCACAAACTTTTGCTTAAGTATTAAAACTAGCCGAAAATTTATTTTGCTTATAAAAAAGTACTACTTTTGGTCGGTGCCTAAATTTGACCCCCGAATTTATGGCACAAAAAAGAGTTTGGGCTAGAATTTAGATATGGGGTAAATTTCACACTTTTTTATGAGACCAAAACTGAGCTAAAAGTTAATTATTTTTTTATGAGATAAAAGACTGGACCCAATCTAACTTGGTGCTAAAATTTGACTTTTTTGGGAAAAATTTTAAATAAGAGTCTGAAATGCCCTTAATTTCTTAATAAAGGATCTAAAGTAAACTTTATTTTAAATAAAATTTTCAAGTGCTTTCATTTTCTTAAATAAGAACTTGAAATGGTTATATCAGTATTAAAAAAGGACTTAATCTCACCGGTGGTCAAGAGCTTTTCTATCTTTCATATTTTTTTTCTCTCCTGACTTTTGGCAAGGGCCTACTGACCCTTGTCTCTAGTCGACAAGGGTCGCCGATCATAGCCAACGCCTCACCAACAATGGCGTGACAACCATGGGGCAGGTAAGGGCTAATAGCCTTCTCACTTATTTTTGTTTTCCTTTCTTTTTTAAATTTAGCCTTTTTTTCTTTTTTTGAGTTTGCTTTTTTGAAAAGAAAACAATAGAAAAAGGAAAAAAAGAAAAAAACTGAAAGAAATTCAAAAAGTAAAGGACAGAAATACCCTTCATGAATCAATAAGGTTAGGCCATTCTTTAAAATGATATAGTCACTCCAAACATTTATTAGAAATAAGAACAATTCAAGCTCTTATTAAAAATCTCTTTTTTTTTCCTTTCCGTGTTATTTCAATTTCTGAAGTTGGTATCTGGTGGGATCGGTTTGAATTTCATCATATATTAGTTATTATTATATATTCTAATGCGGACTCTCTAACAACCTAGATCTAAGTTTGATAGCCTGTCGACCGCCAACGAAGGAGAACTTCGAAAGTCATCGCGCTCGCATGGTAACGTGTTGGATCGTTACAAGGAAACGTTGTGCCTTTTCTTCCGCACGACGAACTCCCTCCGGAGAATGGCCCTTTCGCTGGCTCATCGCCGGCCGCTCGCCTCGGCTTCTGGTGGCTCGGCCTTTGCTCTCGGAACACCGAATTTTCAAGTTCTTTTTCCCAACTTCATTCCAGAAAAATAACCTTGTTTTTAAAAGGAATCAATGCCAAAAAAAACTATTTAATTTGCAAATTTGTGATAAATTTATCCTAAATAACTTTTTTATTAGGTTTATTAATTTAGGGTTTTTATTGATAAAAAATTATATTGGAGTATATTTGTTATATATGTTAAGGGCAAGCGGCTCCAAGTTCCATCCAAGTTCCGTACAAGTTTTACTTGAAACCTTAAATATTTTAGAAATGGAACTTATTATGTATATCTTGAAACCCAAAACTTACTCTATCACAAGTGTTATAGGTTCTAATATCAGTTCTAGCTTTCTAGGTTATGCCAAGTTCCATATATACTATTAGTTAAACGATTTTAATTAATCATCACTTATAATGATTATCACTTACTATTATAATTAACTAACCATAACTTATATTTAGATATATAAAGAATATAAGGCATTAATGGTGTAAATGTCTTAATCATAAAATGAAACTCAGACTAATGACTTTAAATTATATACTTATCATTGGATGACGTAAACGAAGAAAAACTTTAAAAACTTATTTTTGATTTTAGGTTCTATCTATCTAGAATCTACAACTTACTCGAGTTCTTCAATTTTTGAAATATAAGACCCTAGAAGTTAGAATCGAACAAGTTCTCATCATTATAATTATTCGATTCAAAGTTCTACTCCACAACCATGCTTATTCTTATTAAGTGTATCAGTTTTGTGTTTATCGTGACATTAGTATTTTTCTGAAAAAATTGGAATTCTTTTACACAAGCTTATTCAACGATCATTTAACAGCCATGTCATCTAGTTCTTTCATTGTTTAATGGCGTGACGAAAATGAATAAACAAAATTTATAATTCGAAGGATACGACATCGTATGAATACAAAGAAGTTCGAGCATATTCCCCGGCTTCATTCTTTACACCCGGATCGGCTGATCGTCCGGCGAACTCCCACATGCTTGGGCAGCCGCCGAACTCGGCGAGCGTGAAGCGGACGTCTTCTCCTCTCGCGTCCTAGTTCTTCCGACGTATTCTCCATCTCTGAAAATCGCGGTCAAACCTCAAGAATCGGCGACACCCTTTTCGTTTACCGGAAGTTTCGTCTGTAAAATGGAGTAAACTCGCGAGCCCACGAATTGTATCACCACCAACGGCGATCCCCGCGACCTTCCATGGCTGCTGCGTTGCTCCGGCGGCGAGTCTCGGCTCTGGGTGTCTCTCCATTTCTCAAAGGTCTGACCTTGAACTCGTGTTCTGGCTCAATTCTTCGTTGTTCGGTATCTCTGTTGTTGTTGCTTCATTGGTTTGTGGACTGTAGTTCAGATTAAAATGCTTTTCTTTTTTGTGGGATTTTCTGGTTTGGGTTAGCTGAGCTGCGAATGCATTTGTTGAGGTAGGAGACTTAAACCAAGGAAATTTTTTTTTTTTTTTTTTGAGCAGGGAGTTTCTGTTTTATCGATATGGTATTGAATTGTTCAGTCATCTGTCAAGAAATGGATAATGTATCAATTCTATGCTGGATTTCTAGCTCTTCTGTAACTTGAGGTGAATTGTGAGAAGTAGGATCTTTTCTACTAAAAGTACATCTTTTTTTTTTTTTCGGATGTTAGGACAAGAGAGGTATGGATATCCACCAAAATATATGTAGTTCTTATAATTGGGTAGACCGGTCTTCGAATTTTGATACTTTGGTCAATGTCTTCACATTGCGGATATCCTGTTTCACTATTTTAGTTTGCTGGTATAGGCTATATCTTTGCTCTTTCTGAAACTCACTGGCAGAGATTTTTGTTATCCAATATAACTGAAGCATATATCTGTGTCAGTACTTGTTTCGGGCATCCAAAGGATATTGCTGATTGTCGCATTCACAAGTAGGTATTTGTTGATCAATATGGTTTTAGATAACAATTTGCGTTGAAAGCATTACTCATTGATGATTGTGGATAACTTTTGTATTGCATGGATATTATAGAAACCCAAGAATCACAAGGTATTCTAGTGCAACTTCCTACTAAATGAGGTCATGTGAGCACTGTGCAACAGGAGACCATAGGCTGTCATTGTCAACATTGATACATTATAGATTTTGTCCCGTGTGTTCATTTCCACAAAAAAAGCATCAAACTTTATGAAGGCACTTGGAGTTAATTGTATCCTTGCACCATTGGTATGGTGTTTCTGTTGATAGATAATGTGGAGTCATTTTGGCTGTGGCTGGAATTGAAGGGCAGATGTGAAACGGAGGAATTTAAGACGAAAAGGTACTATGGAAGCAGTAGCAGCACCAGAAAGTTTGATTTCACAGACCTGAAAGATGGAAGTTGCAGTATTTCCAACAAGTTGGATCTCACGGACCTAACGTACGATTTCATGTGCATGTTTCATCAGTTCATTTTCCTTAATGGAAAAGTTTTCGGTGCTTTGTTTGATGTTACCTTTCTTTTTGTCAATGCCATGCATCACTGTCTTCATATTGTTCTCCAATATATTTTAATATGTGATGAAGCTACTTTTGTGATGGGATAAATCTTTTTTTAATCATTGGCTTTTTGGGGCTACGAAAAGTTATGTTCATCGATATATCTAATATTTGGTCCATTTATATGTGTCTGGTATGTCAAGCAACTTTGACTGAAAAGTTAATCTTTTCAACTTTGCTATTCAACTCATACCCTCAATATGCATCTGCAATCTTTTAATTTCCATCATTATGAAGAAGTGCAATTTTCCAGTCGTCCTCATACATGGTACCCTGTGGCACGGAAGAAAAGGCGCAAGGTCATTCTCCATGTAGGTCCCACTAACAGTGGTAAAACTCACTCTGCACTGAAGCAACTGGAGCTGAGTTTATCAGGCAAGCTTTTCCATATGTTTTGGAGTACTATGATTAGAGGAAAAATCGCATATTGCCCACCCATGTATAGAAAGGCAGGTTTCCAAAGCACTTACCTTTCTTAAAACAATTTGGCACAAATTTGTATATAGTAAGAAGTTTCCCTCTTTCAGCCAATTTTAACACAGGTTATCATGTAGTTATCATGCAAAAGCCATTTGCTGCAAGTACACATATGTGGAAAACCAGTCTACTTCTAAAGCATGTGAAACTTTGTTTTGTTGGAATTGGAAATGTGATAGTTGACTTGTATGCGAGGAGTTGAGGGAGCCTTGTCACTCATATTCTTAGATTTGCGTGGAGAATGTGTTTATAACCCTCTCTGCAGGTAGGGAATTTATCAATTCACAAGATTAATATGTATGCCTTACTTGCAAATTTGCCCCAGATTTATTGTTTTTCTGAATAATTTTACAATCTTTAGGTGTGTACTGTGGTCCCTTGAGGTTGTTGGCCTGGGAAGTGGCTACACGAATGAATAAAGCAAAAGTCCCTTGTGATTTGATTACGGGACAAGAGAGGGAGGAAGTTGAAGGCGCAAAGCACAAGTCTATGACAGTTGAGATGGCTGATGTTACAGCAAAATATCATTGTGCCATTATTGATGAAATTCAGGCATGTTGTTCACTGGTTCACGAGACAGTTTGCTGTGAAACATATAACTCCTGTAAGAAATTCACTAAAAGTGCATCATGCACATGGTGGAATGTTGATTTGATGGACAGTACATAAAATCAATATAATACCTCATGCCTGTGGCATAAGAGAGCTAATTTAGGACTCAAATCTGAGCACACATTAGAAACATCATGCGATTTGTGGTCGCTAAACGTTTATCAATCTTTTCACCTTTTGCCTCAGTATAATTCATACCAAATTCACTGATTTTGCTTCTTCTTCACCTTATGAGCTTTTGTTTAGAATTCTAACTTTAGGAACTCATTTTCAGATGGTGGCATGTAAGACAAGGGGATATTCGTTTACACGAGCGCTACTGGGACTTGCTGCTGATGAGCTCCATCTTTGTGGAGATGCAGCGGCAGTTGCTCTTATTGAAGATATTGTGAAAGTGACAGGCGATGATCTTGAGGTACTGACATCTTTTGTCTTATATTTAGATGGGATTTTTCTGCTATAGCTTTTAATGGCAACTGAAGGAAGATATTTCATATTAGTGACGCAAAATTTTCCAGTCAGTGTGAAGAATGGAAGACTTTGTAGCATTTGATTCTCAGTGTCAATGGCTTCAAGAAAAGCATTGATGGTGTCAATAAATTCAACTCCCTAAGTAACACTTACTAGTAAACTGGATGTACTATTTAATGAGATTTTATGTATGACATCTCTTGGAATTTCATCCTTCTGTGAGAGATGTATTATCATATGATTCCAAGAAACACAATTACCTTTGTTGCTCAGGAAATAATGCCTTGGCCATTCCATGTAACTGGTAGTTGGTATAGAATCTAGAAATCGTACATCTCAATGACTTTTGCTTTCAAATATTTTCTTATGCAAATAAACTTCCTGGTAAACTTAAATCTCCGTTTGTTGCAATAGATGACCTACCAATATGTTGATGTCTTCTTGCTTTGGCCTGCTTTGAGCATATTGCTAAATTACTTTTTCTGCTTTCTGCTGTCCGTTAGATTCACCATTATGAGAGACTTTCACCTCTGGTCCCCCTGAAAGTCCCGCTGCAATCTTTTTCTGAAATACGAAAAGGCGATTGCATGGTCACCTTTTCCCGTCCTGGAATTTACCGATTAAAGGTTGTGAATCTCTTCCCTTTATATGTCTTCAGCTCCCGTTCATCTGGCTGTAATTAAAATATCAATTCATTCTCATAACCCTCCTTTAAAGTGTAAGCGTATCTTTTGCAATGTAGAAGCAAATTGAAAGAGGGGGAGAGTGTCGTTGTGCTGTTGTTTATGGTTCATTGCCACCTCAGACTCGAACAAGACAGGTAGTATTTCACTCCTGTGAACTTTTGCCTGCTTTGAGAGGCCCAACTAGGCTACTGGAGTCCATTAAACATTAAGATAAAAAGAAAAGCTTATTTGTCACTTGAGCAGGTTGAATGATTGGTAGTCCTAATTATGTTTTCATTTTCCTTAAAAGCATAATTGAGCCGTATTTGTTATTTTAATGAAATGCCGATTTTGGTATTCTATTATCTATATATTTATTGATAGTCTTGTTAATGAGTGCTCCAAGGGTACTAGTTAAGACCACTAAAAATGGTAATAAGACGCACCCACACACTTTGGTCATTGAGAAATTACACATTTCAAAAAAGTCGTCTACTCTAAAACAGAAATATTTTTGTTTTCAAAGCCCAATTAGTGACTCTTAATGAGTTCTCTAGAGGCACTCTTTAACATTTTCCTATTGATATAGAGTAACTAATGCGAATCTGAAGCTTTCCTCCCCACAAAATCTTTGTGAAGTTTTCCTCACCACGAAATCTCTTGTCAAATTTCATGATCAGTTGAATTAATATCAATCAGCTCTTTTTACTCATGGAACTCTTGGGGGTTTCAATTTAAAGTTCAAGCTCATGCTCCCTCAGAGGTTCACATATCGAGGTTCAGGAGCAAGTCATTCCAAAAGCCACAAACAAGAAGAAGATAAAATAAATGCACCATGTGTCAGTTGATGCAATTTGTCAATTGCAGTGTTGTTAGAAATGGCTCTAACAAGGCCTTGTATTAATATTGAGGACTGTTCCTGAAAATTTGCTAGTAAATGTAACTAATGTTTTGTTGAGATATAGCACCTGCATAAGAATTGTCTTAATGGTGATGTAATGCATTTTTCGTATTCCATATAATATGTTCCTATTCCATTCTCTACATGAAAATATTTTCTCATCTCTCTCTGTTCTGCCAGAGCTCTAAATGAGACCTCCCAGCATGAGCACTTTCTGACATTCTAGAGGTGCTCATGCACTGTAGATTCTATATCTATTCTCCTTAATGATAGTCACATTTTGTGGCTTTAAAATTCTAATTGTTGTTCCTCTCTCTCTCTCTCTCTCTCTCTCTCTCTCTTGCTCGCTCGCTTGCTCGCTTGCTCATAGAGAATGCAGTATTTTGAAAGCATTGGATAATTAAGATGTTCTGATGCATGTTCTTTAGGACTGCAGGCAACCATGTTCAATGATGCAAATAGCGAATTTGATGTTCTTGTTGCTAGTGATGCCATTGGAATGGGTCTCAATCTGCAAATTTCCAGGCTCATATTTTCATCGATGACAAAATTTGATGGTGTGGAGTTTCGTGAGCTAACTGTACCAGAGATTAAGCAAATTGCAGGTACATATGTCTTTCATGTTGGCAAAATAAAGACATCACCTGTTAGCCTTGTATGCTTTGCATCTACTTGAGGGTTCATATCAGTGCAATTTTTTTTTACCCTTATTTTATGCCAAAATTCTGCTTGCTTGATTTTGTTTCTACTTTTTTCTCATGTATGAAGTCTATTTATGAAACAATTTTCAATGATCAGGTGTTGATATGTTGCTATTTAAATGTGTTGTGATGGTTGAACATCATTTTCGCTGGGAAAATACACGCCAATGCCCAAACCACACCCAGATGTTTGATAAGTTCACTGAAAAAGCTTATGCATTGCAGATGTTTAATATTTAACCAATAAGCAAAAGTTCATCAACAGAGCACAAAGCTGCCAGTACCCATCAACATAAAGCATGAGGGTACCAAAGCTATCATTTAAAATATCAAAAGATATATAGGTCATTGGATCTAATGGAATTTTGATGCTTCAATAGCTTAGGTAGAGGCATGTTATTGGATTTATTGTATGAAAGTCATGCCGTGGACAGGAATATGCACCATAGAGTTGGAGTCTTTTGGTTGATCAGTTTAGAACCCAAGGCTCACCACTTCCAGATGAGCCTAATATTGTCACAAACTGTTAGTTTATAGGTTGATTGTCCTGCTTCTTTTTAGCCATATCATTGTCCACCACGGAAAATAGGCTTTGGAAATATTTCATTGGAATTTTTTAGCCTTATGGATGGTGTGCCGAAAGCCATCTTCTATTAATTTGCCCTTTGCCCCAGTTCTTGCTTAAAGGTCACTACATATGGTTTACTTGTGAAATTGGTTACAAAGAATGTGTGCTTTGTAAGTTTCAAGTAGTCAGCTTATTCACGTGAATGGGGGTAATAACACTGTAAAAGCTATCCAAGGATAGTATATTCTCCTGGTGACAGCTGGTTGTCAAATGCATGCTTTGTATGTCATGTCTGTACATCAATGCGCAAACTCTAATGTGATATTGTTATTGATTACTAATTGTGTGAAACATTTTGGGAGTGATGCTCTATATAAAACCATCTGTAAATTGGCTTTAACGTAGGGAGGGCCGGCAGGTATGGATCAAAATATCCTGTTGGTGAAGTGACTTGTGCAGATGAAGAGGATTTACCTTTGCTTCATGCAGCTCTGAATGCCCCATCTCCAACTCTAGAGGTGACCTTTTCATGCTTGGAGAGATATAACTATAATACCTACGTGCCTATGCTTAATGTGGTTTTAGGGCCAATTATAGTCCCACCAGAATTCATGGATATTCATAACATACTTATTTTCCCACATGTTCCATTTTGCAGCATGCAGGATTATTCCCAACCTTTGATCTTTTACTGATGTACTCACGTTTAAACCCACAATATGGTTTTCGGCAGATATTGGTAGGTTGATTTTCACTATATTTGGTTCTAGATGTTCTGCCTACTAGTGAATTAAACCTTTATTGCCTTCTTTTAATACTGATGTCAAGTTTCTCATTTTAAACTTTTGGACTCATGTTTCTGGCTGCTGGGATGGTTAAAGGCAAGGCAAAACAATAAATAACCTACTTCTGTCTAGTCTTAGCTAATTTAAGGTTACTTGGGTTCTTGAGGGCACTTTATCCTTTTTTTCCGTCTCCCACGTCCATTTTTAGCTGTATGGGCAAGAGAATCAATTGAGTGATTTACATGGGGCTATCCTAATCTATATTTTCATATCATGATGTCCTTCCCTGATAAACTGAAATCATTGATAGTGGATTGGATAACGTTGCTGATGATTGTTCTGGTACGCAAATTAGTAACATGAAATGCATTACTAGCCGAAATGATAGAATGCTTCAGGTACTGCTTATACATTGTAGTAAAAAAAAAAAATTGCCTGAAATTTAGAAAATGATTAAGCTCACAAGTTGAAGTAAATCATCTCTTATGCTCTTGACCGCATGATATCAAAGTATCAAGAGAGCGGAGAAAAAGACAAGTGGTACTAATGAGCATCATGGCGAGTATTACCCAAGTAGCAAATCACTTTACCCCATCATTATTTTGGATGTGTAGTGGATGGATACAAATTTTAGCTTCCATCAAATTAACTTAGATTTGGCAAAACACAGGCACATATGATTAGTACCAGTTGTCTAGTCCTGTTGTAGCCTGCGTTGCAAAGCTAGGAGCAGTTAATGCTATTGAAAAAGGTAGATGGTCAATCCTTAGACAAACCATCAGCACCCTGTGACATTTCTGTTTTGTCTTTAACATGGCAATCCATGGTGTGTAATTCTTTTTCATTCCGTCTTTTCTATTGCTTTTCAACTTCTAAATTTTTTATCAAACATCCTCAACAGGAGCATTTTCTAGAGAATGCCAAGCTATCTGAAAACTACTTCATTGCTAATTGCGAAGATATGTTGGTACGTTTTCCCGTTGTCCTTCATCTATAAGAAAGTGGGTGTTCTGGGAGGATAGAGTTGTTCTTTTAGCCAGCTAAGATTGTCCTCATAATTGATTTAAACCTTGTTTCAATACATATCAGAAAGTAGCTGCTATTGTTGATGAGTTGCCCCTCGCTTTGCATGACAAGTACCTTTTTTGTCTCAGGTAATACTGTTCACTAGCATAGTTGCTTTTACTCATGTTTTAACCTATTTTGTCAAAATGGAGTTACCTATAAAGAGATGCTTCCTCCCCCTTTTTGCCGATGCACGTATGCAAACATGATTGCACACTATTAAAAGGGAAAATATAATCCATCAAAGTTTCATTCACCCACCGGTAAAAACTCATTTGCTTGACATTTTGGCAATAGGCATGTGAATTGTATCACAGTAGTTCAATATTTCTAATTCATGAGGTTTGAATTCATTAGCATATGTATTTTGCAGTCCAGTTGACGTGAACGATGACATCTCAACCCAAGGTCTTATACAGGTTAGATGAACGTTTAAAATCCTGGTGATCTTTCAGGAATATTTATGGCTATTCCAAATCAGAAAACTAAGATGCTCAAACTTTTTTGGTAAATTAGTTTGCCCAGAACTATGCGAAGAGAGGCATTGTTCACCTCCGAGAAATATTTACCCCTGGGACACTTCAGGTGCCAAAAACGCATACAGCAATGAAGGAACTTGAATCAATTCACAAGGTTAGAATATTCACTTGCTCATCTGAATGTTGTACGATGTGAGTTTCTGCTGGTTAAGATGTTTCATCTCTTTTAGATTGAAAGCAGGTCTATTCTAGCTTGTTTAGATAAATCAAAGCTTTTGTAAGGTCTGAAATAAGAATTGAGAATGTCAATGTGTGGTTATCAATTTAATTGTCTCATTTTTTTTTATTAGTGATAAATTAGGAATTAATCCTAGGAAGTCAGTAAGCCGACTCATAGGCTTGTGCAACAGAGTGAGCGGATAAGAGGTTCAAGGCACGCCAAAAGGGGAGGTCTAGATGGCAAAGTTATCAATTTAAATAAAGCTTTGGAACTAGTGTTAAAAAACATTCCCTTCTAGAATTTGCGCCTTTAGGGATAAGCTGTCGATATTCAGCAGCTTCAGGACAATGTGCAACCTGAATTTCACTACAAGAGCAACTGGATGAGTCAAAATTGTACCTTTGTGTCATTTGCTTCAATGAGTATCCAGAAAACAAGCTGCTTGTTGATCAGATGATAATAGGAGGTTGTAGGCAAATTTTGATGATAGATGACTAAAAAAGGACAACATGATGTTGCTGTGATTGTTTGGAGAAAATGAGTCTAGCAGAAAATAAGATAACTCACTTAAGGATCTCTAATTTATCCCAGAATATTTGAGTTTAGGTCGGCTAATGGGCTATTTATGTTTCACTACTTCAACTGCTTATGTGGAAGCACCAAACAAAAGAAGGCGGATGTAATTAAATTATGTGAAAAACCATGATATTTGAAGCTGTATGTTTCTTCAGACCCTGCATAGAACCTATTTAGTTTTAGCTAAAAGCTTTCATCTTCCTTTCTTGGAAACGAATGATAGGTCTTGGAGCTGTATGTTTGGTTGAGTTTCCGAATGGAGGATTCATTCCCCGACTCTGAGCTGGCAGCTTCCCAGAAGGCTATCTGTGGCCTGTAAGTAGACCTGGGCTTATGGTTTTGGCTTTGGCTTGACTTTTGTTTATCATCATTGCCCCTCCAAAAATGTAGGTTGATCGAGGAGTTCCTGGAGAGATACGGGTTGCAGATGCCGAGGGGAAAAAAGTTGCCATTGCGCAAGAGCTCTAGTTCTATTCTCCAGTAAGACGACATATTTTAGATTGGATTGCCACAGTTCACTCAAGCCTTGGGCATAGATGCCTGATAGAGGTGGACTGGCAAGAGATCGGCATGTCCAGTAAGACAACTTTATCCCATCCCACCAGTCGGGTAGAGTTTCAACGGGTAAAAGCCGGCCAAGGACTGAAGAAAATGAAAATAACCTTGAAGATCTCTAACTGCCCTGTCGCTCCCCACACATACACCGCAACAAAAGAATTGATTAGGACCACATTGCAATCAAACATTACACTGTACACAGGCATAACATACAGTCCAACAATGTGTTTCTATAGTTATTTCCTTGGGAACTCTTCTTGCAATCTGGTGCGTATCATTTCTTAATTGTAAGTCGAGTTACAATGTACATTACTGCTGATAATAGTTTTTTCAATTAACAGTGATATTCATCATGTCAGAAAAATGTTCTTGAATTATTTGCATGCGCAGAAACTCCCATCTGTGTGGTTGTGCACATCTGCAGGAGGGGTCCCGTGTGTCGGTTTCAAAATAGCGTGGGCATGCTTGCGCCTGCATGCGGGCATCCACAAGCGTAAGTGGCAGTTGACTTTGTGGGGTTGAGAAAATACTGGGCAGAAGACTGCCCTCCTTAGACCCAAGTGACGGCCCTTTGTTGATGGAGGCACGTAAGACACATACGGCCCTTTGTTGTAGGTAAAATGAAGTTTGAAGCTGTAATATCTTGCTTTGGCATGTACAAAGAGATGCATCAACCTATACCTGATAAGTGCAAACATATCTCCATATTTAACGGCAGAATTTGCCCTATACCATGGATTCAAGTAATAGGTTACGGACAACAGAACAGCAGTTATAGGAAGAACAGAGCTTCAAAGAAAGCAAAATACTAGAGAACATCTGCTAAGCACTGGTGTCAACTGAACCAGCCCTCTTAAATCTGCATTTCCATCCATAATCCTCAAAAAGGTTGAGAATAAGATACGCAGTATCAGTAAAGAATAATAGCGATCCATGGGCTGTAACAGCATGGTATAAGTTGTACCAGAAGTTGGTTGAGTCTGTCAACAAGCAGATTGATTTATAGTGGTTCTTGTTACCAATTCCATCACTCGGCATATATCTAGACTCTGGCCAATAAATTACAGAAAATGCAGATTAGTGATACCAATTTTTGGCAATGGCCACGCACGTTTCATTTATAATCATATCTAAAAGCTGCCTTATTTATGGCACATTAAGTTTAACAAGCTGTAGAAAAAGGCCTTGAGGAGCAAAACAATTCACCATCAGAATAAATGTTCACAAAATTGTAGCCCTTTGTCGGCTTACTAAGGTAGTCTCCAACAGCATACCACTCATCCAAATCCTGTTGATAAAGCTGGAATTCTCAGTGCTCGATGTCCTGCATTAAATTTCCAAGAAATCATCATGGAGAGGGCAATCCGTTTCATGTCCTGTGCTAATTCATTCGGTGGATTCCTGCTGACTCAATTATCCAGGACCAAATTCTCTGAGATTGCCGTGGTGGTTGAAAAATCGTCTCTTTCGTTCTTGGCCTACCAAAAATCCCCACAGGAACATACACCTTCTTTGAAAAAGTGAAACCGATTATTATCTCTTATGGTAATTTCCCGATCATACACTTTTGACACTAGTTTAGCATATGTGTGGCAATCAGAGCATATTCTCAGGTTATTCACAACCCGGACTGGCATCTTCTGACCTGTGCTAATAAGAGTATAAGCTATGGCCAGCTTCTCACTGTGCCGGCTCAGCAAAAACTTCTTCTCATGGTCATCCACATTGAGCAGAACATTTCTCAGATCAGGAACATGGCCTGCATTTCGTAGTTTGCAGTTTATTTCATCCAGCATCTGGGCAATGCGGCTCATTTCCGGGTGAGATTCATCTCCTGAGGAAAACTCATAGACTACTCCATTTACCTCGGTGGAGCTCAATCCTGGAACCTTGTGCACCCCTCTCTCTTTCATTTTTAGCCTCACTTTTGCTACTTCTGACCATTTTCCCTCAGACGCATAAATGTTTGACAAGACCACTGGGATCCCAGTCCTATCTGATGATAATTCTGGAATTCTGCTGGCAGCATAAGCTGCAATCTCCACATTCTTGTGGGTCCGGCATGAAGATAGAAGTGAACCCCAGATGATGTCATTGGGTTCAATTGGCATGCTCTTTATGAAATCTAGTGCTTCCTCCAACAGTCCAGCTCGGCCTAGCAAATCAACCATGCATCCATAATGAACCACCTTAGGTGAAATATCATATATCTCCTCCATGGACTGGAAAAGTTGGCGGCCTTGTTTAACTAATCCACTGCGGCTGCATGCTGTAAGGAGTCCGATAAATGTTACATCATCGGGTTCAACTCCTTGAGTAAGCATCTCCTTGAACAGCTTCAGTGCTTGTTTGCCGTTTCCTTCCGTGGCCATCGCACAGATTATTGCAGTCCAAGATGACACGTCCTTTTTCTCCATCTTCTCAAATATTTGCAGTGCCATCCTTGGATCACCGCACCGACCAAACATGTCTACGAAGGCTGTGTCAAGGAGCATATCACGTTCAATAGCATTTTCTTCTGTGTAATGATAAATCCACTTTGCAAGACCTAGCGAACCTAAATTTCCACAGGCAGATGCAACACTGGGCACTGTCACTCTATCTGCTTTCACTCCCTCCCTCTGCATCATCCGGAAAAACTCAACTGCTTCCTCAAATAAATTCTCCTGAACTAGAGCACCAATCATGATGTTCCAAGACACCAGATCTCTTTCAGGCATCTCATCAAAGATCTCCCTAGTTGATCTCACATCGCCATTTTTTACATAACCTGCTAATAGTGAATTCCACGACACAACAGTTTTATTTGACATAGAATTGAAAATCGAGCAGGCCAGTTCTGATTTGCCACACTTCATGTACATGTCGATCATTGCATTGTTAATGTTATCGTCTTTTTCTTGTAATCCATTTCTCAAAATGTAACCATGGCAAGACTTCCCAAAAAAGAGTTCATTTAAAGCGGCACTTGCTGAGATTGCGGACAACATCGTTAACCTGTCTGGTTGTGGTCCCTGTTCCAGCATTTCATCCAGGACAGCTAATGCTTCTCTTGCCATTCCTCTTTTGACATAGTGCGACATAATTGTGTTATACAAGACCAAATTCCTCTCAACACAACGGTCAAAAATCTGCTTCGCAGTAACAAAAGCTCCACATTTCATGTACATGTCAACAAGAGCACTCACCATATGACCATTAGGCTCGATATCTAAACTGCCGATATAGGAATGAACCCGCTCACCCAATTTAAGATCCTGCAACTTAGCACATGCAGAAATCGCACACACCATCGTAACCGGGTTGGGCTCCACACCGGCTTCCACCATGTCAAAGAACAAAGAAACTGCCTCCTTCGGACAATCCCTCCGGGAGTAACCGCAAATCAAACTGGTCCAGGAAACGACATTCCTTTCAGGCATTTTATCAAACATCCTGTGGCCATCCTCAACATCCCCACATTCAAAGTGAAAATGAATCACAGTATTTGCCACAAACATATCCTCCGCGAATCCCATCTTCACTATCGCCCCATGAACTTGGACCCCCTCGCGAAACCACGAAGCCCTCGTGCAAGCGCTCAACAGGAACGGGAACGTGTACTTGTCCGGCATCACACCCATCTCCAACATCCGAACGAACACCAAGATGGCCCTATCGCCGAGCCCGGCGGAAGAGCAAGCTCTAATCAAAGAATTGCACACGAACAACGAGCCGGCGACGCACTCGTCCTCCTTCCACCCTTCAAACACCTTGAGCGCGTAGTCCAAGCTCTCGCGCGTGCCCACCTCGGCGCACTTGGCGATGAGCTCATTATTATGGGTCGGGCCTTTCTTGGTGACGCGGCAGTGCAATTGCTTGATCTCCTTCAGTTCCCCGCCGCTCCTGACGAAGACGTTCGGGGCAGCAGCGTCGTCCGCGGTGGGCGAGAGCCCATTGAGGTTAGAGACGGCCGGCGAGTCCTGGACCACCGAAACGGGAGGAGACGAGCAGAGAGCGGCGAGACTTGAGAGAGCCATGGCCGGCTGATGTAAAAGCGGCGGCGGCTAACGACTGCCTAAAGACACGAACTTTAAGGTCATGGAGCCGCGGACGGTTCTGTGCTCCGGTCTGCCACCACAACTTCGCCGCGACCCTCGCCGGAGTAGGCCTTTATCTCCTCCGACGCTGCTCGAACGAGCAACGGAGAGGCGAGTCCCAAGCGAGGTTGCAGAGGTTGCGGCCGGCGAGGACGATGAATGAGCAGTCTGAAAACTCTCTTTATAATGTTAGAAGAGATAAAAGCGCAGACCAAGCCCAAAATTTGTAGAAAATGCAATCAATGTCAATGTTTAAAAATTTATGATGAGGGTATAATTAAATTTTAATTTTTTAAAAAATTTACAATTAAATTTTAAATTTTAAAAATCATCATGATAATATAATTAAATTTTAAATTTTCAAAAAGTATAAGTGGACTTAATTGGATTGATAAATTTTATGACTTGTTTATATGTTTTAAAAGTTTTAAAATTTAATTATAATTTTTTAAAATTTTAGAACTTTTGCTGTAATTGTCCAGAAGATAATTTTAGGAATCCTTAGCAACTTTTTATAGGCAACTCAACTTTTGAAAATTGCACAAAACTTTTTTCCTTTATTTTCCATTTTGACCTAGCATTTTGATTTTTTTTTCTTCATTATTTTAGTCGATTCACTATTTTATACCCAAATAGGATAAGACAAACTGAAGTCATAAATTAATAGGGGAAAGCGAGAAACAATGCACTGGCCTTGGGATAATCATAATAATTAATATTATCAGTAACACAAACAACAGCAATGATATGGTTGACTTGCTGAAAAGAATTTAAAATTATCCCAATAATTTAAAATTATCATAGGAGTATCTAAGATTTTCAATTTATTTTTCCATTATATCCTCCAGTAGTTCAGCAATTAAAGGGGGAGTTTTGTCTACTACCGGATCGGCTGAAATGTTGGAGGGTAAATCTGTATCACCTTGAGAGTTGATGGAATTTTTGGGTAATTTTCCCTTGCTATCATTTCTCTCATACAATTTATTTGAGGAGGAAAGTTACACATGTGTAAATTTAGTATTGGACTTTGTCTTTTTATGATTTTGAGTGGAATTTTTTGTGAAAGAATATTGACTATGGAAAGGTGAATAGTTTCAAATGTAACTTCCATAATTGATCTAAGATGTGAACTCATTGTCACTGCAATAATTCTCAAACCCTAACAAAGGAATTGTTGGAATTTTCATGCCTTACCACCACAATCTGCGACTAGTGATGGTTGCACCAACCTCTTAGACTCTCAATGACAATCATAGTAACGACTCTTGTTAATGGCACACGTGTAATCGATATAGATGAGCCGAAGAGGAAGCGACTTTGTGAAAATAATGGTAGACGGACCTTTGCCGACAATTCAAGAAAAGAAAACATAAGGACCATGTTGAATCTTCTTCCTAATTAAAATTTTGAAGTTATCGGCTAAAATGATGTGATTATTATGTTCACAAATATTAAAGCCCATAAGGTGAATGATGAATTATTTCATAAATGGATTTCGTGATTATGTTTACCAATATTAAAGCCCATAATGTGGATGATGAACTGTTTCATAAATGGATTTCCCTAAAAATGTCTCCGCACATTCGTCATGCAACAAAGTAGTAATAAGCAATTCTTCAACAATGATCAGTGAACCTTTCTCTTTCTAAGCCCTAGGTTAGGACTTCATCTCTTTCTCTTGAAGCTTTCTGTCCTTTTTTTTATCCTCTCCATATATGTTTTGGAAGTTTGTGTGTGTAAATAAATTTCTATGGCTGATTTTAGGTAAACATGGAGACCGTTTGGCCATTCGTCTAGTCAATGGTCACCAAAGAGGATATTTCTAACGTGGCTTCACAACTTCTCCAAGATTAGGCCGCTCTCTTATATTGATTAAGATTTAGATCAAGTTTTGGGGGTTTTACTCTCTCAAACTAGATCAAAATATATATTTGGAAGCTCCTTATAGGTATTTAATATGTGTTCTATTGTTGTCTTTTGTACAACCATGGTGATGAGGACCTTGAACCTAGACACATATTGCAAACCATTGCAAATGGAGTGGGAGATATTGGCGTGTGTTCATCATTGAATGTGGTGATTGGCTACCGATTGTTAACGAGGTCAGATGTGTTCTTTAGCAAAAAAGTATGCTTTTAGCTACAAACTATGTTTTATTATTTGCTTTCTAGCTTTTAATTTGTTCTACAGTTATTTGGGATTTTATTTGATGTACCTCTTAAGTATTATTATGATATAATGTCATTTTTTTACCAAAAAGAATAATGATCAATTTTAAATAGAACTAATCACTAATGTGTAAAGCTAATCCTAATTACATATCGCTGTACCTCCTCGAGGAATAACTATTCCTTACTAAAGGCGTGGACAGAGAAATTTTCAACTTTCACTTTTCTTTAATCTAAATCTTGCAATGGAATAGCTATTTCTGAATTTCTGTTATATGCATTCTAGCACTTACTTTGTTTCATAGTTATATGAGACCAAACTCTTGAGTATTATTTTGAGAAATAAATGGAATATTTCTCTCGACCCGAAAAAAAAAAAAAAAAATACTCGAAGTGCTTGAAGATTTATACTGTTGATTCACCTTAAATTATTCTCAATTTTTTTTTAAATATAGTCATATTTTAATATTATCCAGGAGAGGAAAAAATTGTTTGTTGCTTGTTAAAAATCACAAACAAACAGGCCCCAATAGCCCTATAATGATAATTTCTAACAAACTTTGCGCTATTTAAAAAAATTGTTAGATATCATTAATAAAATTTCTCTAGTTTAATTAGCTCACATTTAAAAGATTAAGTAAAATCATTTTGTTATAAATATATGAATATTTAAATAATGCAAAGAAGCTATTATTGATAGAAGTACACAATATGAAGAAATTCTTTATGAAAGGAAAAACTATTTCGAGATATTTGAAGTTTCCCCCTTGAAAAAATGTCGTAATATGATAGAGAATACCCAAATTTAAGTATTAAAAAGTGTGAGATTTAGAACAAAATTATGAGTTTACGAATTTGTCGATGGACGTATTATCCGTAAAATTATTAATTAAGGATATTCGGAGAAGAAAAAAATGATCGGAATTCACCGTCATATAAAAGTGATCCAAACACGCACTCACTTTGGAATGATGCCCGTCAAGCTGCTTTGTAACCAATCCCAAATTTTTTGATCGGAGATTACACCGCTTTCGCTAGGAGTAAACATGATTTTAGAGTAGAATCCGTAATCAAAGAACAAGATCGATGAAAACTTATTCGATTTTACGGTATGCAAGGTATATTTCAAATTTCAAAGATTAGAAACCTATTTTGATACATATGTTTTAGGTTTTATGTAGAACTCGGGATAAGTTTGTGTTTCTTTTAATCTAGATCTTTGCGCGATCTTATTGTACTTCATGACCTCCACTGGGTTAATCTAAAAATACTAATCTGTGCTTCCTTTCTGTAATTGAGAATTTTGCTTTGTTTATATTTTATATTTTTCATGTATCTAAATATAAGTTGTGGTTAATATATTATACTAGCAAATGGTGGTTATCAAAATTGATGATTCACTACAATCGTTCTATTAATAATATATGTGGAACATTGATAAACCTCAAAACCAACCCTGAAACCTAAAACATTCCAAAACTTGTAATAGGATAAGTTCTAAGTTCTAGAGTATGCATAATAGATTCCAAGTTTCGAAAAATGAGGAACTTGTGTATGAATGATAGGTTTCAAATCTTGAAAAAAGAACATATTTCAATGAATAAGTTCTAGGTTTCAGATGAAACCTAATTTGAATTTGAAACCGTTTACCTCTGGTTTTCACTTCTCTCACTTCAAAGAAGCTCTGTGATTAAAGAATCGTTTCCTTGTGCAGGAGGATCTCAAGAGGAGAATGCTATTTGCCTAGTGCCCCAGATGTAGAACTCCCTCGCATATCCTGCCCTCACTCGTTTGCAAACTGTGGAATTTGATGGGGGCAGAACAAATTTGTACACTCAAGCTTATCCAAACAGGACAAACGACACAAACTGATTTCAATGAGATTGAAATTTGTACATACGCAGTTAAGCCATCTTAGCTCACTGTCAGATGCCCTTGCTGAGGGATTCAGTTCAGGAACATCGCCACATCGAATGAGTAACTCATAATCAGCATCAGATCCGAGTCGTTCCGGTCTCACCGGATATTGTAAAGAGCTATGCTTTGGTGCTCGTCACGAAGGAGATCAGACATGGTAACCTACCAACCATATAGATTTGACTACTCACCTCTCACTCTGTATACTCCATTGAATCATCTGTATACCAGCCTAAAAAAGCCCTTCATTCTCTATATGCCACTTACATTCAAATCTTTTGTCCCACTGTGTGTGCGGTGCTCACAGGATCTAACTCCAGACCTGATACTCTCCTATATTACCCCCAATTCCTTTACCAACAAGGCCACATGCCTATTGGCCTCTATACAATTCAACAAGCTATCTTTACACAACAAAATAAGATTGACACAAATCAAATGAGGATAGCTTTGTTCTTTAGCTTAGAATCTAAGCGAGAAGAAAGCCTTTTCCTTTCCACGAGGACCAGGAGATTGGATCTTGCCGTAAGAAGAATGATTCACTTGATTAGATAACCTAAATAGGAAAGAGTAATAAAACTTAACCCGGTTTCAGCTCTCTAGAAAGCACAACTACTGATCAAGCCCCTTTCGACCTAATTCAACTGAACTACAAATAGTTATGTAGAAATAACCTAATTAATGCAAAAAAAAGAGAATGGCATCTTTCACAATTTGATTCTCTGGAATTTAAGGGGGAAAAAAAATCAAGGACCACGAACCGGACCGAAACAGAAGCAACCACCGCGAGCCTGATCATCAGGAATCATCCCTCCGCCTTTGCTGGTGTCGATTGCCTCCAACAAACGGACCACCTCATCCATTTCCAGACGTTTGTCTGGGTTTGCATCCCAACATCTGCGCATGATGTTTGCCAGAGCGCTAGGGCAACATCGAGGAATTTCCGGTCGCAAATTCTATTAGACACAAAACCGCAAGCAAATTTAGTCATATGTTGGGATCAAATTAAATGTACAGAAACTACTGGGTTCAAACAACGATATAAAATGACAGCTAAACAGATTATCCAAAGGATTTCACTGGTCAACATATGTTTTTATTGAACATGCTAAAGAAAGAGTGCAAATATCGAAATTCTAAAGAACCAACCTGCAAAACTACTGCGGATGAGACATCAGCAAAACTTAGATTCGGGTATGGCATATCACAACAGTAAATTTCCCATAAACATATGCCGAAGCTGTAGACATCGCAGCTTCGATTATAAGGCTTGCCATCAAGAACCTACATCAGGAATAATATATCACTCATCGATAAGTTTTATATCGGCAATGCCAAGTGCTATGTCAGTTGTCTCGTAAAGTTTCAACAAAAGTTGATGAAGTAAATACCTCTGGAGCCATATAACCAAGGGTGCCAGTTTCACCGGTCATATCTCTTGGATTTTGAGCTTCGACACGTGCGACTCCAAAATCAGCAATTTTTAGACTCCTGCTAGAATCTAGCAACATGTTTTCCGTCTTGACATCTCGATGCACGATCTTCTTTGAATGAAGATAGCTCAAACTGCAAACCAACATTGTTATTTACTCATTTGTCAGGAGTCCTTTTTAAAGATAGTCCAAGCAAGGTTTGATGGGGAAGAATGTTGATGGTCACCCCCTGGAGAGATCTCTATTCTGATATTTTTGAAGCATGAAGGATGAAAAGAATGCCAACACTCACCCTCTTGAGAGATCTAAAGCCAGCTGGATGACAACCTTGAAGGCAAGTTTCTTGCGGCTATTCCGAATCAGGTATTGTTTTAGAGTCCCTCCTTGTAGATACTCCACAACAACACAACATGCTCTAGTCGGATGAGATTCAGAAGCCTCACCAGAAGCAGTCTTTGCAGGGACTTTAAGATTCGTAGTTCCCATCGAAGCTCCAACAAACTGCATCCAATGTGGTAATTATTACAATCATTTAAAGCAACAGAACAGATTAGCTTTTCAAATGTGTCATGGTAAACAGGTATGTGAAAAATAGGCTTTTGCAACATCATCTCTTTATTCAGTCTGATGTCACCAGAATTACTTTGTAAAATGAAAGATACAAGGTAAAGGCTGAGAGTTATGTACTTTTGTAACATTAGGATGGTCAAGCTTGTGCCAAACAGCAACCTCTTGCTGAAACGATGCCCGCAAGGCAGCAGTTTCAGCTGCTGTGTTAAGACCATCCTCGCCCCAGTCCAACAACTTCACTACAACACCCAAAACAGCATAGTGGTAAGGGAAAAGGACTCACATGATCATATAATACTAAAATCAAGTACCATAGCTCAAAATAATGCAACACTCCAGCACAAAACACAAGAGACATCAAAGTATATAAAGCAGCTCAAGCATAGGAAGGCCTGCGTCTAAATCATTATAAACATGTTTGCTGCTGACATTGTACCTATCAATCGATTTATATTGTCTTGTCAATCTTTTAGCATAGACCCAGAACAAGATCATTAATTGATTACATGATGATACCATATCAAGATGGCGTGTGGAAGAACAGTTACATAAAACCAAATGCAAGAAACTGTTCAATGTCACAAATCATCATAGACAAACAGAAACTGCAAATAGCAAATTACACATTTATATTCATGTCATTCACAACTTGTAAATCATGCAACCCCCATGCTGAGACAAGACTTAACACAAACAAACAGCAGTGAAGCCAACAATTCAATCTCACATCCTGTACAGCCGGAAAAACTTTGTGGCCATGATATAGGTGAATCAAAGCAATGATGAATGAGCAAAAGAAGGCGATGGACTCATGACAAACAGATTATGATGATGATGTACCTGCAACGTCTTGATCATCGTAAGTGCCCCTGTACACAGTGCCATAAGTCCCCTGAGCCACAACATATCTGATATTCAATTTGGCCAGATCGATCTCCCACTCTTCCTTAGGCCTCTGGTTCTCCATGACACTTCTTGACCAGACCCTGCTCAGATGCTTCTCCAATTGAATGTCCAAACTCCTCAGATCAAACTTGTCGGCCCTCAAAAACATGTCCTTGCTGCTCAAATTCCCTGAGCCCTTAATCTTTGAATCCGGCATCTCTGGTGTTCCCATTCCACCAGAATCAGCTGTTTTCGCCAAATCCATTGCCGATTGAGCCTCCAGATACCCAGAAGCTCTAACCCGGAAAGGAGTTTCAACCGAAAACCGTCGAAACCCTTTTACAAAAATCGAATTTCGAAATCAAGATCCTCCAATACTCCAACGATCTTTACCAACACAGAGATTTTCCGAAAACACCAGCTGAATTTCAGATAAAAATTACTTAGCGTTAAATAATGGGTAAAGAACTGGCACAAAACGAGACGGCTACTTATAGCAGAAAGACAGAAACTCCCGGTCCAAATTGTATTCCTATTCGCATGCTGATTCTGATTCTTGATTCTTGATTCTTAATTTTTTAATTAACTCCCTCCAAAATTGACTACGCAACGATCCAAAATAACATTCTTCGGAATAACCCCCCGGCAGGACCCAAAAAACAAATATAATTGACTTTTCGCAGCCCACAGCCTCCGATCGTCACCAGGTTTTCACGGGCCAGAATTCCATCGCAATTTGAACAGTAATTATCAAGAAAAACCAACGGGAAGACGAAAGTAAACACGTCGAGAGAGACCCACGATCCAACCCTTCACGCGATCGAGACCAAAGAACCACAATCATTCCCCCCCACGACAGAAAAAAATAATAAAAATTCGACCTTTAAACGCGACCAGACGCGACTGAGATCGAAGCCCGAACGGACACGCGTGCGAGACACATCATAGGCACGACCGGGAATGAAACAATTCAACGAGCGAGCGAGCGCGCGCGAGAGAGAGAAAGAGAGACGGAAAACTTGACTTTGAACCTGTCAGCGGAGGAGGAATCGGAAAAGTAAGAGGGTCGGCGGGCGGGCGTGAAGAAAAGCCTTCAAGAGTCTGAAGCCACGACGAAAGGACCAGGACCCCGTTCACGTCATGACCTCATTTCTCATCAGCTCCTGAACCAGCCCCAGACCCAGATGGAAACAGGGCAAGAAGAAGAACGAAATGGAGGCCAAAACGGAAGGAAACTTTTTAAGGCAGATGAATGAATGAGAGAGAGAGAGAGAGAGAGAGAGAGATTTGTGGCAGGACAACACCCAAATTTAAACAGACGAACGAAAGAGGAGAACAGAAAAGACACAGTAGAGAGAGAGAGAGAGAGAGAGAGAGCGACTGTTGTCCTAGAAGCGCAAGGTGGTTTTCACTTTCATCTGTTTAATTAATCTCATCGGTTTTCGGGGAATATAATGATGGCGAGAGAATCCAAGAAAGGAAAAAAATCGGGAGAATGTCGGGGGGAGGAGGCGAGGACAACATTAGCTTCCCGGGTGTCGAGGCCTCCAACGAAATTACCTGCCTTTTGCAGCCCACGAATGGCCGTGTCCTCTCTACTCTCTCTGTATAACTCACCATTGCTGGCAGAAATGACTCAGCACCTCCTTTTCCATATCTGTCCCATCGACCCAAAACATTTATCACTTGTCCCGAAAAGTGCATAGAGAATGAGGGCTGAGTGATTTCCAATTTAGAGAAACATAAGAACACATTTCAGCACACACGAATTGGAAAATTTCAAATGAAAATCTAAAATGGATTTTATTTCAAATAAGAGTATGAAATGATTATATCAGTATTAAAGAATGATCTGATTTCACTAGTTGGTTAAATGTATTTTCGTCCGTTATTATTATTAGCCATAGGTGATAACTAAAGAAGGCCAACCAAGATCATCCGGGAAATCATAGACGAGGGTTGGCCTTGTATGGGTGACCCTTGTTCCTTGTTAGATGCGAGCAAGGATTGCCTAGCCCACAACTAGAGAGGACCTAGGCAAGATGACTCTCGCCAGTAGTAGACGAGGACTTACAAGGCCTCACCCAAGACTTAATTTTATGTAAAAATCGAGTCTTTTCGCTAACTCTATCTAACATGACTAGCGAAAAATGTTAACATAGTTATTTAAATATTTTATCTCTCTAACATTAAGGTTAACTAAAGCACTACAATGTCATTTTGATGCGAATCCTAATTTTTACGCAAAATCTTAATAAAATTATGTTATAAAATCCAGCAAAGTTATCATAAAAAAGACAAGCTAAAAGAAAAAAGGCTAAAACTTAAAAAGAAAAAACTCAGGCCTTCCGCTTGTGGCTACTGGCCATTGCTGACACCATGCCATCGCTAGTTGGGTATCAGCCATGGTTGTTTTGGGGGGAGGGGGTTAATGGCCACGGACAAGAGGGTTGGGCCAACATTCTCACTCATATGTTTTTTTTTTTCGTTTTTAAAAACTTTTAACTTTTTAATTTTTAATCTAATTTAACTAAAATTTAAGTTTTTCTTTGAATGAAAATGCCCTTAATCGATCAGAGTATTCAGACTCTTATTTGAAATTATCATAACCATTTTTAGCTTTTATTTAAAATTGTCATAACTATTTAAGGCTTTTTTTTTCTTAAAATAAAGTTCACTTCGAACCCTTATTTACAATTTTTCTTACTTAGAATTTTCATTCATTGGAGCTTATTGTATTTTCAATTGACTGTGAAAGAGAATTCTATCTATAGTAAAGAATTCATTGGAATTGATTTTCTTGCATCGATGTTGTCATATGTTGAAAACAAAAACATAGGTCCCGAAAAGCATATCGAAGGAGATACGGTTCTTGTGGATTGAACTAATTTCATGGCATCTTTCTAATTTCATATTTAAATTAACAATGCGAACGTGGCTCCATCCATTATGGTGGCCACTCATCGATTAGTGGGTTTCCATAGGACAAGGGGAAGGTGCATCGTCCGTAGTGCCTTTTTCGTCACTTCTAGAGATAAAAGGTTTAGGGGACACGGCTATGTAGCCTGCCACAATATTTATACTTGTCCTATTTGGTGGCGTACTACTTATGCGTAAAATCCAAAAGCCGAAAGAGCTCCACAAAACATCCTCTGGCCAATCATTGAACCTTTGGGAATCATCCATCAATCTCTAATATAAATGAGTAGATTAGCTGGATAATGTCTATCAAATCTATACCAGACATGTATATTACGTATGAATATACGTTTGAACATGCATATACGTACCTTGTTATGCCCCCAAGGTGAGTCACTAACTTTAATGTTCCTGTTTTTTCTAATAAACTTATTGGTAGAGCCTGTTGTCTTTTTAGTTCATATCAAGGAAGTATCAGGATATATCTGATTATTCCATCTGGCAAACTTTCTTGTTTAGTTCAATGATAATAGCTGGATAATGCCTATCAACTCCTTGTGTGTATGTATATGAGCTACAATGTCTAACTGTTCTCCCTGAATATTTTTATGGGGTAGAGCCTGATGTAGTGCATACCTATTTGAAGGGCGAGAATACTACATAATGATTATTCCATCCAGCTAAAAATTTGGGGTAGAGCCTGATGTTATTGTAGTGCATACCTATTTGAAGGGGCAAGATTATTACATAATAATTAGGGGTGTTCAACCGCACTGAGTTTACTCGGCACTCAAACCAACCCCACCCGAAAAACAGGGTCGGGAACCGGTTCTCAATTAAACCGGTCCGGAAACTGGTTTTAATTTTTGGGAACTAGTTGAAACTGGTCCGGGAACCAGGTTCAAGCAAAGACCCACCCGGAACCATATCGGTTTTGGAACCGGTTTTTACCCTTTAAAAAAAAGAAACGTTTCTCTATATAGTGCTTTTAAGTCTCTTTGTCTTTGAATAATTGTTAAAAAAAGAAAACCTCATTCTAAATCAAGTTAAGGGATAATTGTTTTCAAATTTATTAAAAGAAATTATTTTCATGCATTGTTTTTCTTTTTTAATGGTCTCACCTTCAACTATTAATATAGTGATGGAACAATTGCTATTAATTATTATAGCACTAATTAAAGTATTCTCAGTTCAACTCAAGAAAGATATCATTTTAATAACAGCTCTGTCGCATACACATAAACAAACACATTAGATTATATTGGAAATATTTGTAGGAATGAGACTAATATTAAATCCATATTTGTTGCTAATGTTTATGCATTGTTAGGATTTTTACTTTGTCTTATAATGTAGGAAAATTACGTTGTCATTTTTTCACAAATTAATGTAAAATTTGAAGTCATATAGGATATCAAACGATTGCAAAACAAATTCTAATGAAAATAGGGTTGACCTTGTTCTCGGACCAAAAAATAGGGTCAGGTTCAAAACAGGGTCCAATAAAAATAGAGTAGGGTACAGGGTCCAAAAAAGGGGAACCGATTATAAGAGGGTCGGGTATAGGGTTTAGGTTTGGACCCTACCCACCCTGGACCCGATCACCCCTAATAATAATTATTCCATCCAGCTAAATGTGGTGTTTAGTTACATTGTTTTTGGGAGAAATTACACACTTGCTGAATTTGGAGGGAAGTATATATATACCCCTAAACTTTCAATTGTTAAACAATACCCCAAAACTTTCATTTTATTATAGCCATAACCCTATGTTATTTTATTTTATTAGTATGTCAATACACATGACTTGTAAGGTGTACAAGAATATAGTTCATCTCATATTTGGAAGGAAATCTCTCATTTAACCATAATGCTATATATAGTTTTTTTATTTTCGGTGATTCTACTCTTATGCTTTATTTCCTTATAGAGTGTGGGAGTTGAAACTCATATCCGAAATTAAATCATTTCCATCTTAACCTTCTTGAGAAAATAAAGATTTGAACCATTTTTCATGTAGAAAGGGTGATCACTATGACTAAATATTGAGTGTAAAAAAAAAATATCAATAATTACACGAAACAAAATCTAATTATAGCAACATTCATGAAATTTAAAAAATATTTTAAGAAAAAAATTAAAAGGCCTTAACTAAAAAAGGTGTAACAACAAGATTTGGTTAGTCTTTGTGATAATTAAGGACTAAATTAATGTAACTGAAATTGATTGACTAAACGTTTTTAGAAAAAAATAATAAAAGAACATGGTAACCTACTCATGGAAGGAAATGATTAACCAATACGTGATTTTTTAAAAATATTTTGTACCAATCAAGTCTTTTTTTCTTTTTTGCCTTAATTAACGGTTTAAAAGTACGCAATGAATATCCAACTTTTTGTTATTCGAATTTTTTTTTGTTGAGGCGTTTTTCCTTTTTACAAGATCGTAGTTCTTTTTCTTAAAATTTTTTATTAATTCTATCAAAATTTTCACCTAGTAATAATTTTTAGTGAAAATATTATCAATATCACCTTTTTACTAGATTGCAGTTCTTTTTCTTAAAGTATGTTATTAATTCTATCAACGTTTTCACCAAGCAATAACTTTTATATAAAAAATTATCACTGATATTGATTCTTTTTAATAATTAGATTTTAGTTAATTAAATTTTCTCCGAATTCTTTATATTTTTTTATTTTTTATAAAAAAGCAAGGCCGAAAGAGAAATTCCTGTAAATAACGATATGGAAAAGTCAACGAGATAGAAAGGCAAAGCACCTCAATAACAAAAAGGGGAAATGACCAAAGGGATTAACAAAAATGTCCAAAAAGAGTTACTAGAGAAAATGGTGTCCTCAACTCATAAAACAAAATATGATTAGCAGAAATCTGACGTGAATGGAGCCAAAATTCCGAGACGAGAACATTCGTACGGAGAACGGAAGTGGGTTCTTCGCAAGAAGCTTCCTTCGGACCTTTTTTTTTTTAACCGACTGAGTAAATTTAAAAGAAAAAAAAAACAAAACATGAGAAATGTCTGTTCGTGGTCCTTGTGAAGCCACGTCATGATGCGACTAGATACGATGTTTTTCCTTTTAGTACTTTGTGGGGTTGAAGGAGAATTAGATACACTGGTGTTGCTGCTGTTGTGGTTGAAGAAGAAAGAACTGCGAAGGTGCCACGAGTTCTCCGCATCTGCCCATCCAATCAAACTTGTATTCTGTGCCTTGAACCTTCCCCTCCTGTGAACCGACCTTCACGAGTTGAAGGCACGCAGGATCAGCATCTCTTAAAAGGCATGTTCGGTCGAATCCAATTTAGTGCCAAACTTTTCATTGCACCCACCAAAAATTTTTAAAAAAAGAAAAAGAAATGTCTTGCTTTGGAAGAGTCATAATTAGCAATGGCCATGGACCTTGCCGTGAGGCCTGGCATTGTTATGGGCATGGGCATGGGCCGGCACCGCCCGTGACAATGACGGGCCATGCTGGCTCATGTGCCTTGTCTGAGCACATTATGCTTGAGCTTGGTTCTTAATTTATCTTTTAAAATTTGTCGAATAATTAAAAGTACATTTTGTTAATGCAATCAAGTAAAGAAAATCTCAACAGTTGAATTCTTTGTATTTTTTTTCTTCTTGTTTGTCATATACTAACTCTCAATTTACCTTCATACTTTTATCTTACCTTTTTACAAAGTATAGAAGTTGAACTCCACGCTTAAAACTATGAGCTCTCTATCTACTCTTTCTTACAGGTGAAGGGTGACCATCGGAGCATCCTTTAGTAGTTAAATTCTTCCTACTCCATGGCTTTGTTTTATAAGGAGTCCAAAGTAGGGTTTATTGCTTGAAAAAAGAAGAACATAAAACCTAATTCATAACTCTGACTTAGACAAAAAAAAATCTCATTAGAAAATCAAATTACAGCACACAAATTGCATCGGTTTAGATAATAATTCATAAAGACTCAGACTTAGACAAATACATTTCATATAATGTTACATTATGAAAAAGAAATAGAAATTTAAATGCCACATACCGCTCTCATTAGAAGATTTTTTTAATAAAAAAAGAAAAAATTAAACCCAAAAACCCTCTACGAAAAAAATTGCCAAATACTATTTAGGCTGAAATAGCTTTGCAAAAGATTTTTTTTTACCAAAACATAATTTGCATTTCCCCGAGAAAATTTTAGGTCAAAGGCATTTATATTTCCCCAGCCTCATTTGCAAAGTCGAACCAAACTCATATGTTGTCTTTAGCACATGTGGGCAGAATTGCTCGCAATGTATTGAGCAGCGTATATATGCCCTACAGATTGTCCAGCAAGCTTCACACAATCGCCAGTATTTCTTGAACATTGACAGAATTACGAGTCCCGAATTCTCGCCATATTGGGCAAGTGCGCTACCAGCCCCTCTATCTTGAATCTCGGATCCAAACACGTAGATGCCATACAATAGAGGATGAATATCCTTGAAGAACTCGACCAGTTTCTCTTTCGCATTCTTTGACTACCCATTGCTGTGAGATCAAGAACAGGGAAAGACAAAACTCAGTTGGTCGATGGATGGTCGCTGGCCCCTGTGGCATCGTCGAACACCTCCAGGAAGTGCTTGGATGGTTTGGCAACCCTCCAGTCAACCTGTACTAATGGAAAGAAAACGAGGTCAACGCATCCATCTAATCGCAGGCCTTCTTCAACGCCAATTCCACCAAGTTTTGACATCTGAAGGGAGCTTCGCTGGGCCTCCCTTCCACATTCCATGCACATCATCTCCATCTCTTGTACCCTTGAGGGAGTGGAACCTTTGTAGCGAACCCACCAGATTATACAACTTACAGAATCATAAAAACCTTTAAGACTATGTTGCATGCAAAGATTGGTAACATTGCACACACCACATACAGGGCAGAAGCGGCCGTCACAAACTTGCCAATAATGGGTGATACTTTGTTCCATTTGCCAAAGTCAATCACTGGTCTCATAATTTCCATGCAAACATTTCATGATTTGTGGCGATATGGATGCTTAAATTACTGAGTTTCATGATGTAATTATACCCAATACGCCCTTTCTAGTGAACGTGACACGACAGTAGGCATTGGTCTTTTGGTTAGTCCATCAATCTGATAGCAGCTGCACCAATTCTGCTCTTTTCTCCTTGTATAGACCCTTCCAATTGCTGAAACGACCTTGTAATTGGACTGAAATCCCCCTTAGTCGAACTCAACGAGCCTTGGATCTTGGGTGAACTCAAACGGTACCTAGGCCTAGAGCATATACTGTTCATTAGGCATTGAGCCGGGGCCTTGATGTACTTGAACGGAGTTCTGGTGTGGCCCGACAGCAGAGCTCCCCTTAGGCTCGGCCATTTCAGCAAGACCTTTATCTTAGCACCTCCTCATGTGGCCCGTCCCACCACTAGACTTTGCAAGTAATTTCACACCCCATGCCATGCAAATGGCCTTCTTCTCCCCCCTGGGGAAAACCTTGATGTCGAACATTTGCCAAATCTTGGACCTTCGACACAAAGGCTACCCAGTATTGGTTGGATGAAACTACTCTTCATTGTTGGAGGTCTGGGTCTGAGAATTGAGTCGGTTGATACAGCTTAGTTGGGTTTATTGCATAATCGAAAACTTGAAATATCATATGTAGAAGTTGAGATTTTTTTAAGTGTTATAAGAGAGTGATAAGTAATGACAAGATGAAGGAGGAGGAATCCTTTAGATGCTCCTGAGACCTTAGAAAAAAAAAATGGGGTCATTTCTGGGCTACCCTATATGGGCCCAAGGGGATGGCCTAGGCCCAACTGGGCCATAGCCCAACCCAACTGGACTTTGCTGTGCTTGGGCTGACACGGTGGAGTGGCCATTACTAGTCATAATAAAATAGTAAAGTTAGTGCTATCAGGGTTCATTTGGTCAAACTTCTGGCAAGGTTGGTTCTGCAATATTGGAAGTCGAATGAACGTCTTGAGAGCTCATGTGTGCTAGACTTTAGAGGGGTTGTTGTGTTTGGTAAAATCTTTGGAGAACTGCAAAGGACATTGGTTTGACAGAGAGACAATTGAGATTTGAGGGAGAGTGATAGAGATGACTTGAATCACAATGGAGGCGAGTGATCGTGGAAGAAAGCACATCTTTGAGGTTGAGCATTCAGTGGACACATAGCCCTAGCCCATGCCTAGTCTTCTCATCTCGAAAACTCATTTTTGTGTGACTATCTTGATCACCATGCAAATAAGCATAATACCGTATTTATTGATAATGTTGGCTTGACTTTTAGAGCTATCCCTGATGAGTTGACGCAATGCATTGTCAAGTGTATCAAGATATTTATTACAGTCTTTAACAATTTGAGCTACATACTCTGCCCTACTTCAATAATTAAAATCAGTAAGCTACTTGTTATACATCCATTTTTCACACAATAAGGACCAAGAATAAACTTATGGATTATTTAACCCAACCAAACCAAACCAAACCCATGAGAGAGTGTTCCATTTGTACTTGTACTATGGGTTTCCAATGCAACATGAGAAAGGATGAGTTCATCGTGCATGTTGTTTCCGACTTAAACAGCGTTCACATGACACCACACACACGGTGGATATGATCAGAGATAGGGAGTGCTTTTCAGGAAAGGAACTCAGAAAAACAGCAGGAATCCACTCGCGGTCCTCCAAGTCATTGAAGGAGGCTGGACTCCTGATGTCGCAGTGCGCAGCTGATGCATACCTCTGATCACCATGAACGGCTGAATTGTTGTTTCTCATTACTGAGCTTCGAGTGATCAACCTCTTCCTTCCTCGTCTGAAACGAAACTTGGCGCGGGCCTACGATTTTGGCAAGCACATCATGTAGACGATCACAAGGCGAAGCTTTGTTAGTATGCATGCACGAAACGCCGAGGCTCGGCCCTGCTCCCTCTCCTCTTCTGCAAAAGGCTATCGGCATGAATGATATATTAATCTTCTTCTGGTGGAACAAAAGCTGTTTTTGAAAATACCCAAACAAATTTTTTTTCGCAAATCTCAATTATCTGCTTGTAGAAGAGCTGCGCAATCATCATCTTCACCTCTTCTTTCGTAGTTGTTGAGCCACTGGTTTGATTGGGCCTGTGATGCAGTCCCCCCCTGGTTGAATCCAAGGCCCAGTTAGCTGGAAGCAGGATTCGAAATTCGTGTTGACGATGAGTTAAAAACAGCATTCGCTCCTGCGTTTGGTTACTATGAATGAAATGAAATTGGTGGCATCATCACAGACGATTCAGAGTTGGCGGAGGAGGATCAAGTTAGCCTAAAGCATTTCAAGCTTCGTGGCCGAGAAACAAGTCAGAGCCGCTTTGTTGGTCTAGGATGACAAATGGCGATGGTCGGCAATGGCTCCGGAGGCTTGAAAAACGGTGAGGAAAGTGGTCGCTGGCAGTTGACACCAATGAACGAGCTTCCGGTGAACCCAAACTCTCTAAACCTTCTTCACCGGAAAAATAAACCATCAACGGGACGAACTGACTGCAACTTTGTCAGCGACCAGTGGGGGCAGTGAATGGCAAGCGGCTTCCATCATGGCCAACCTAAGATATCGGCAACCGGTGTGGGTTAATAATGGCTGCCAATGTCTCTAATCGTGCTCGGTCGGGTGATGCCTTCAGGAAAATGGCCAAGGTGGCATGATGATTGCTGATGGCCGTGCGTGGGAGGACGATGGTTGTGCGTGGTTGGTGGTGGTTGAGAGTTTTTTCTCTATGGAGGGGGGTGATGGATGGTGGGTGGTGAGCGACAGATGGTGGTATCGTTTGGTGGCGAGCGAGCGACGGCAATAGTGAGCATTGGACGATGGCATTTTTGGCTTGGGAGTGGTGCGGAGAGAGCCGGTGTAGGACCGAGTCGATGCGGAGAGAGCCGAGGAAGAAGACGGAGTTGCTTCGAACACCAAATTCAACATCGTTGAGCCCGAATCTGATCTTATCTTCGGACGACCTCAGATCTTGCATCGCTCTAGCCCTGTAACACCCTCATCGGCGAGGAGCTGAGGTTGCCGACGGGTTGTCAAAGGTCACGGCATCACTGGTAGGTCTGGTTGGTGATGTGGGAGCGTTGGTGAAGCTGTGGCCGAGCACTCTGTTCATTTGGTGGATACATAGCCCTAGCCCATACCTTGTCTTCTCATCTCGAAGACTAATTATTGCATGACTATCTTGATAACCATGTAAATAAGCATAGTACCGCGTTCGCCGATGATGTTGGTTTGACCTATAGAGCTATCCCTGATGAGTTGACGCAAGACCTTGTCAAGTGTGTCAAGATATTTATTACAGTTTGCAGCGATTTGAATTACATGTTCTGCTCTACTTTAAGGATTAAAATCAGTAAGTTACTTATTATACATATATTTTTCACACAATAAGGATAAAAAATAAACTTGTGGATCATTTTACCCAACCAAACCAAACCAGACCCAAGAGAGAATGTTCCATTTGAACTTGTACTATGGGTTTCCAATGCAACATGAGAAAGGACGAGTTCATCGTACATGTTGTTGTTTCTGACTTAAACAGCATTCGCATGACACAGCACACGGTGGACATGATCATAGATAGGGAGTGCTTTTCAGGAAAGGAACTCGGAAAAACAGCAAGAATTTGCTCGCCGTCCGCCAAGTTATTGAAGGAGGCTGGACTCCTTATGTCGCAGTGCGTGGTTGATGCATACCTCCGGTCACCACGAATGGCTGAATTGTTGTTTCTCATTACAGAGCTTCGAGTGATCAACCTCTTCCTTCCTCGTCTGAAACGAAACGTGGTGCGGGCCTACGATTTCGGCAAGCACATCATGTAGACGATCACAAGGAGAAGCTTTGTTAGCATGCATGCACAAAACGCCAAGGCTCGGCCCTGCTCCCTCTCCTCTTCTGCAAAAGGCTATCAGCATGAATGATATATTAATCTTCTTCTGGTGGAAAAAAAAGCTGTTGTTGAGAATACCCAAACAAAATCTTTTTGCAATTCTCAATTATTTGCTTGTACAAGAGCTGTGCAATAATCATCTTCACCTCTTCTTTCGCAGTTGTTGAGCCACTGGTTTGATTGGGCCTGTGACGTACTCCCCCTTGCTCGAATCCAAGGCCCAGTTAGCTAGAAGCAGGATTCGAAATTCATGCTGACGACAAATAGAAAATAGCCTTCACTCCTGCGTTTGGTTTCTATGAATGAAATGTAATGCCTTCTGGTTTCCACAAAAAATGCTCTTTTAGAATTTTAAAAATATGATAGTGGTATATTTGAGAACTATGTTGCTTCTTTCAATAGTATTTATAGATAATATATTAATATTTGCAAGATCTATAGAAGCATTTTAAGTATTTCACTATTTTTAATATTATCAATAAGAATAATAGATTAGTATTTTTAGCACCAAATATGAAGTTATTGCTAACTAAAGTAAGATTTTTAGGACTCGATAAATGTCAAAACACTATCGAACCTACTAATAAAGCTAAAGAAGTTGCAAATAACTTTCCTTGTAAAATCAAAGCAAAAAAATTCAATTGTAGAGATTCTTAGGATGCTTAAACTATGTTTTAGATTTTATTCCAAGTCTTAAAACCTTATGTACACCTTTATGCTTGTAAATGCCGATGCTTAATATTGGATGTGGAGGTGTATCAAAACAAACAATAGATTCAAATTCAAATGAAAAAAATAGGTAGATGATAATTCGGATCCGTGGTCAACCCTTTCCTTCAATGAAGGTCCTCAAAATTACTATCTAGCTATTAGAAAGGAGATAATGTCTGTTATTTGTTGTGATCCAAAGTCTCAAAGTGATTTTTAAAAGAGAAAAAGTTACAAATAGTCTCAAATTGTGTCCATTGTGACATATTTCCTAATTTTTTTTGTAACATAGAAAACCTCAAATTATATCTACTGTGATATATTTATTCTAAATTTTTTCTTTTGACATAATAAATCTCAACCTTATATTTATATGACGCATTTACCCTCAATCAAAGTTTCGTTAGATTATTTTTCAATTAAAATAATGTTGTTTTCATTTTAAGCCAAGTGAATGTCATATCAACAACATTTGCTTTCTGACAGCAATGTAAGCAAATTTTTAGCTGTCTTTATTGACGAAATTTTGACAGAGGATAAATTTGTCATACAACTACAAATTTGAGATTTTTAATATCACAGAAACTTTTTTTAGAGTAAATATGTCATAGTTTGTATATTTTGGGGTCTTTGGTGGCTTTTGTCCTTCTCAAAACAAGTTATTTATTTTATTGTATTTAATGAATTGATTGCAAAACACCACATAAATTCTGCATATATCTTAAAAGATAGAGGGTAGGATGGAACACTAGAAATGCCAAAAGTTATATTTGACTATCATTTTAGTGCAAAAAGTTTCTTTTGGATCACTTAGGCTACGTTTTGTCATCTTGATTTCTTATCAAGAGAGGATTGAATACAATAAAATATGAAATCCAGTAATTTTGCTAGATCTTATCAATTGTTTAATAAATCATTGTAATAAATTCGGATATATTTACATTATATCATGTACGTTGTTTGGTATAAATGGCATATCAATGTAAATAAACCTAAAAGTTGCACAAATGGAGATGGTAAAAATGCCTCATCACAATTTTGTCTACTTCATTTTTATTTGCTTTTTTTTCCCCTCTCTTTTTAATTATTTTCTTTTTTATTTGTTTTTTCCACTTCCATTATCCTCTAATAATATTTTATTAAATAATAATTATACTAATATACGTAAAATACCTAAAGTATGTAATAAATATAAATATATTTATATTTATATATTGAATTTGTACTATATGATAACATTAAATTCAAATATATAACTAAAAATAAGATTAAATTAAAAAACTAAATTGTTGTTTTTTGTTATTTTGAATTTCTTATATTAGAATTTGAATATTATTTATATTGAATTATAATTATAATTTTATTAATTTAGAAGTTTGTTATTTGAGAAAAATAATTTTCCTATTATGGATATTATAAATCTTATCTACCTTTATTCCACTATCCCATGGAATAATTTTATTTGGACTATACATCTCTTATATCTGACTTTATTATGTTTTGAGTAGGTAGTGTAGGATATGATAAATTTTATCTTATCATGAATTTTATTTTAATTCTCAAAAGTAGCCTCAAATGCCATTTAAAAAAATGATCATTTAAATATGAATTCCAATTTAAGTCGTCACAAATATGACATGGCCAAATTTTATTAATTTCTTGAACTGACATGGCTCGTTGGCATATCTAGTCAATATCTAACCCTTTAATAACTTCGTTTGCAAGGTTTGCTTGAAATTAAAACGCTAAATCGCCAAATGGAAGCAAATTCTTAAATTGAAGCTTTGTTTATACTTTAAAGCTTAACAATGGCTGAATCAACGACCCTCATCATCTCTCCCCGGCAAATCGTCATTATGAAAGCACCAAAAAATTGCCAGTCAACGCCAAGAACCGAAGAATAAGAAGGTGGAGGAAAAATCAGGGTCGCATGCGACAATCCAAGTCCCCAAATCACAACATCGTCTTGGGAGAACTTCTTTCGACTTCTTCGACTAATTCGAGCTTCGCTCATGCTGTTCCCTCGATCAGATTAAGCCGCGATTATGGACCATCGGCTCTTTGGCGATGGTGATGGTCTTGGCCCGTTTCAAAGTCAAATTGAAGTTTAGCAAAAGCTGCGGCATAGCTGTGACTTAGCCTTAGCCCATGCCTTGTCTTCTCATCTCGAAGACTCATTTTTGTGTAACTATCTTGATCACCATGCAGATAAGCATAATATCGCATTCATCAGTAATGTTGGCTCGACCTATAGAGCTATCCCTAATGAGATGACGTAAAGTATTATCAAGTATATCAAGATATTCATTATAGTTTACAGCAATTTAAGCTACATGCTCTGCTCTACTTCAAGGATTAAAATCAGTAAGCTATTTGTTATACATTCATTATTCACACAATAATGATCAAGAATAAATTTATGGATTGTTTAACCCAACTAAACCAAACCCAAGAGAGGATGTTCCATTTGTACTTGTACTATGGGTTTCCAATGCAACATGAGAAAGGACGAGTTCATCGTACATGTTGTTTCTGACTTAAACAGCATTCGCATGACATAACACACAGGGTGGACATGATCAGAGATAGGGAGTGCTTTTCAGGAAAGGAATTCAGAAAAACAGCAAGAATTCGCTCGCGGTCCTCCAAGTTATTGAAGGAGGCTGGACTCCTGATGTCGCATAGCGTGGTTGATGCATACCTCTGGTCACCATGAACGGCTGAATTGTTGTTTCTCATTACAGAGCTTCCAGTGATCAACCTCTTCCTTCCTCGTCTGAAACGAAACTTGGTGCGGGCCTATGATTTCGGCAAGCACATCATGTAGACGATCACAAGGAGAAGCTTTGTTAGCATGCATGCACAAAACGCCAAGGCTCGGCCCTGTTCCCTCTCCTCTTCTGCAAAAGGCTATCCGCATGAATGATATCTAAACGAAAATTATTCGCATTAATCTTCTTCCGGTGGAACAAAAGCTGTTGTTGAAAATACCCAAACAAATTGTCATCGACCAGTGAGGGCAGTGAATGGCAAGTGGCTTCCATCATGGCCAACCTAAGATATCGGCGACCGGTGTGGGTTAATAGTGGCTGCTGATGTCTCTAATCGTTCTCAGTCGGGTGATGCCTTCGGGAAGATGGCCAAGGCGGCATGGTGATTGCTGATGGCCGTGCGTGGGAGGACGATGGTTGTGCGTGCTTGGGGGTGGTTGAGAGTTTTTTCTCTATGGAGGGGGGTGATGGATGGCGGGTAGCAAGTGACAGATGGTGGTATCGTTTGGTGGCAAGCGAGCGACGGCGATAGTGAGCGTTGGACGACGGCATTTTTGGCTTGAGAGTGGTGCGGAGAGAGCCGAGGAAGGAGACGAAGTCGCGCTGGACACCAAATTCAACATCGCTGAGCCCGAATCTGATCTTGTCTTCGGACGACCTCAGATCTTGCATCGCTCTAGCCCTGTAACACCCTCATGGGCAGGGAGCTGAGGTTGCCGACGGGTTGTCAAAGGTCGCGGCGTAGCTGGTAGGTCCGGTTGGTGATGGGGGAGGGTTCGTGAAGCTGTGGCTGAGCTCTGTGTCCACATGAATAGTGTGAAGTAGTGAGGGCAGGGGGAAAAGTAAAAAAGAAGAAGAAGAAACAGAAAAAAGAAAAAAATTGACGTGGTGAGAGAGGAGAGAGAAATGTGGAAATGCCACGCGGACTTAAAAAAGAAATGTCTCTCTGTGGTCCTCGTGAAGCCAGGTCGCATGCGATTAGATACAATGTTTTTCTTTTATTACCTTTTTAAATTGAATGAGAATTAAATATGGGTGCCAAATATTCCAAGTATCAAAACTTCCTGTGGGTAAATATTTGAATGTCAAAAGTTCTAAACAACACGCTTAACTGTTAAAATCGAAAAATAATTGAACACTTAGTGCCATAATTCAAGCTAAATTGTTGGCGTGACATTTTCCGATAATTTTTTTTACCGATGTGGTAATTATTTAAAAATAATTATCTAAGTGGCAATTTTTTAAAACAAAAATTGTCCATGTGGCACTATAAGCTCAAACAACATCATTTTGCCCCTAAAATTAATTTTTAATATAAATATTAATTAAGAAACTAAATTAAAAAAAGGAGCATAAAGCATTCACTCTCTTTTTTTTTGTATAAGATTTCAAACCTTTGTTTTTTCTTTTTGGCTCAATGAGGACGGTGTCTCAATCCATGGGGCATAATTGCTTGTAGCATATCAGGCATCGTCTATGTTGATGTTTAGAGAGATCACACCAATAGAGAAGAGGGAAGAAGAGGTAAAAGTGTGCCATATTATAGAGCGATGGTAAATTGGGATTAATAGAAAGAGAAGATGGTGTATAAAAAGACAATAGAGAAGAAGAAAAATCTAGAGATGTATTGGACATTGTTGAGATAGAAATTGGAGCAAATGAAGTATCTATTTGGGGAACAAATGTTGAAGAATTTGATGCGTTTTCCTGCTCTTATGCCATGTTGATGTTTAGAGTCAGAGAGAAAATAATGATAAAGTATTTATGGTGGCTCAACCTCAATAGGGTTATATGATATATATTTATAGGAGCGACTAATTACAAAAAGAGTATGGATAGAAGCATAATAACAGAAATACCCTAATTACATATAAATTACATATTGAAAGCCTATGCCTTGGAGATTGTCCAGGCAGCTTCACAGCATGGCCAGTATTTCTTGAACATTGACGTAATTATGAGTCCCAAGTTCTCGTTATACCATGCAAGTGGTGCTACCAGCTCCTCCATCTTGAATCTCGAATTCAAACACGTATATGCCATACAAAGAGGACGAATTTCCTTGAAGTACTTGATTAGTTTCTCTTAATGGCAATAATCGCTCACGGATGAAGCTTCCATGGCATGGTTGGCCACCTCCAGGAAGTGCTTGAATAGTTTGGAAACCCTCTAATCAACCTGTAATAATGGAAAGAAAACGAGATCAACACATCTATCTAATCGCAGGTCTTCTTCAACATCATATGGGTTGAACTCCACCTACCTTTGACATATGAAGGGAGCTTTTCTGGGGCTCCCTTCCGCGTTCCTTGCGCATCATCTCCATCTTCTTGAACCCTTGAGGGGGCAGAACCTATGTAGCCAACCCACCGGATTATACAACTTATAGAATCATAAAAATCTTTAAGACTATCTTGTAGGCAAAGATTGGTGACATTGCAGGCACAACATATACGAAAGAATTGGCCATTGCAAACTGGCCACATCTGTGCAACCATGTTCCTAGCAACCACATTGTTACGGTGGCTTTATTTAAAGTAACGGATAATAATTTGTCCCAATTGCCAAAGTCAATCACCGATCTCTTGAGTTCCATGCAAATATTTTGTGATTTGTGGTGATATGGATTCTTAAATGACAGAGCCCAGTGATTTATTACCCAATACGGCCCTTTCTAGTGAATGTGACACGACAGTAGGCATAGGTTTTTTGGGTTAGTCCACAAATCTGTAGCAGCTGCACCGATTCTACTCTTTTCTCCTTGTATAGACCTGCATTTCCTTGAATGCCCTTGTAATTCTACTCGAACGCCTTCATGCGAACTTAACAAACCTCGGATTTTGAGTGAGCCCAACTGGTACCTCGGCCTGGAGTGTATACTGTTCATTTAGGCATTGAACTTGGGCCTCGCAGTACTTGAACAGACTTCAGGCGTGGCCCGTTGCAACGGCGGCGGAGCTCTCCTCGGGCTCAGCCATTTCAACGAGATATGGCAGCTCCTCATGTAGATTGTCCCACCACTAGATTTTGTAGGTAATTCCACACCCCATCCCATGTAAATGGCATTCTTCTCGCCATTGGGGAGGACCTTGATGTTCAACATTTGCCAAACCTTGGACCTTTGCCACATAAACTACACGATTGTGGTTGAAGTAGGCTACTCTTTGTAGTCGGGGGTCTGGGTCTGGGAATTGAGCTAATTAAATGCAGTTGAGTTGGGTCTGTTGCCTATTCGGACACTTGAAATATTGTATGTAGAATTCGAATTTTTTTTTAGGAATTATAAGAGAGTGACAAGCAATGAGAAATGGATAGTGTGATGTTTTGAATTTTCAACTTACTTTAGATTGTATGAATGAATATTTTGTTAATACACTATTAATTAAGTCTCGTTTTGAATTGATTATTCATGAGATACTAATCAAAGGGGAAAAGCTACTAATGACTCAAGTGTGTGTACTAGCAAAGAATTCGACCATGGATGGCAATTCAACCATAAGGATTGACGAGGGTATCCCACGCAATTATATGACAACCAAGGTCATTCCTGAATCCAGTTTGCCAAAATGTGGATTAATATTATTTTAACCATGGATCGAATGCGCGTAACTTATAAAAGCTGTTTGTTAGTCTGAGATATATTAAAGTTGCAATTGATTGACTTAGCAGTTACTTTAATCCAATCTCGAGGATGAAGCTTTTCGGGATGTCAAGACTGAATTGTTGGATATTGTCACATTAATTTGTAAAATTTTCTGTTCGCTCGAGAATGTCAGAAAAAGGACCGATGGGTTGAAAATAACTTTCATATGTAGAAGTCGAGATTTTTTTAAGTGTTATAAGAGAGTGATAAGTAATGAGAAATGGATGGAGGTGATGATGAAGGAGGAATTGAATTTGTAGGAATTTTTTTTCTTTGCTTTTATCTCTGGGTGTGGCTGAATAGTCACATTCCGCCATATTCATTTTGTTTTCCTTTAGATGTGACTGAGACCTTTGAAAAAAAAATGGGGTCGTTTCTGAGCTAGCTTATATGGGCCCAAGGGGATGGCCTAGGCCCAACTTGGCCATAGCCCGACCCAATTGGGCTATGTTGTTCTTGGGCCGACACGGTGGAGTGGCCATTACTAGTCATAATAAAATAGTAAAGTTAGTGTTATCAGGGTCCATTTGGTCAAACTTCTGGCCAAGTTGGTTCTGCAATAATGGAAGTCGAATGAACGTCTCAAGAGCTCATGTATGCTAGACTTTAGAAGGGTTGTTGTGCTTGGTAAAGTCTTTGGAGAAATGTAGAGGACGTTTGTTCGATAGAGAGGCAATTGAGATTTGAGGGAGAGTGATAGAGATGACTTGAACAAGTGACTGTGGAATAATGCACATCTCTAAAGTTGAGCATTTGGTGGACACATAGGCCTAACCCATACCTTGTCTTTTCATCTCGAAGACTAATTTTTGCATGACTATCTCGATCACCATGTAGATAAGCATAGTACCGCGTTCATCAGTAATGTTGGCTTGACCTATAGAGCTATCCCTGATGAGTTGACGCAAGGCCTTGTCAAGTGTTTCAAGATATTCATTACAGTCAGCAGCAATTTGAGTTACATACTCTGCTCTATTTTAATGATTAAAATCAGTAATCTACCTGTTATACATTTACTTTTCACATGATAAGGATTAAGAATACACTTATGGATCATTTAACCCAACCAGACCAAACCAAACTCAAGAGAGAATGTTCCATTTGTACTTGTACTATGGGTTTCCAATGCAACATGAGAAATGATGAGTTCATCGTGCATGTTGTTTCCGACTTAAAAAGCGTTCACATGACACAACACACACGGCGGACATGATCAGAGATAGGGAGTGCTTTTCAGGAAACGAACTCAGAAAAACAGCAAGAATTTGCTTGCGGTCCTCCAAGTTATTGAAGGAGGCTGGACTGCTGATGTCGCAGTGCGCGGTGGATGCATACCGCTTGTCACCATGAACGGCTGAATTGTTGTTTCTCATTACAGAGCTTCCAGTGATCAAACTCTTCCTTCCTCATCTAAAACGAAACTTGGTGCGGGCCTACGATCTTGGCAAGCACATCATGTAGACGATCACAAGGCGAAGCTTTGTTAGTATGTGTGCACAAAACGCCAAGGCTCGGCCCTGCTCCCTCTCCTCTTCTGTAAAAGGCTATCCGCATGAATGATATATTAATCTTCTTCTGGTGGAACAAAAGCTGTTGTTGAAAATCCCCAAACAATTTTTTTTCGCAAATCTCAATTATTTGCTTGTACAAGAGCTGCACAATAATCATCTTCACCTCTTCTTTCGCAGTTGTTGAGCCACTGGTTTGATTGGGCCTGTGACGCAGTCCCCCCTCGCTTGAATCCAAGGCCCAGTTAGCTCGAAGCAGAATTCGAAATTCATGCTGATGACAAATACAAAAACAGCCTTCACTTCTGCGTTTGGTTACTATGAATGAAATGTAATGCTGTTTACACCCGAATTTTTCGGTTCATTTTGTTTTAAATTTATAGAAAAGATAAAAAAAGAGAAAAAAATTAAAAAAAATTTATGAAAAAAATCGAAAAAAAAAAAAAAAACGCAGAATGTGAGCCGTATGATGCCAGCAAGGGGCAGGAGATAATATGGTTATGAAGAGCGGGATCGACGGAGGGGGCGCGGGGATTTTCAGAGAAAAAGGAGGAGTCGGTTTCGGGGTTTGGGGACGGAGAGCTTGAGGGTTTTTCGGCGGTGGTTTTAAGAAAGAGATACAAGAGATGGCAGGAGCGTGTTGCCGAGTTGGGGGGCTGGTTTCAGAGACAAAAGAGAAGAAATCAGGGAGAGAAGGCGGGGGAAACGACCGAAAGAGAGAGAGCAAGAGAGAGCGGAGTGCGGTTCTGAAAAAAAAAGATCTGGGAGAGGGAAAGAGGAACAGAGAGCCCGAGACCGCGAGAGAGAACAAAAGAAAAGGAGAGAGTGAAATCGAGACGGCTGACTGAGAAAGAGAAACCGGGAGAGAGGAGGGAGAGATAGCCCAGAAGAAAAAACCGAGACAGAGGGGAGGCTCGAGTGGAACAAAAGAGGAGCTCCCGCAGCCACCGTGCCTCGACCGCGGCCGACGAGCTGCCGACGCGTTCTCTTCCTCTTCGCCAAAGCTCCCGGATCCAAGAGAGAAGAATCCGGAGAGGAGGCTCGAGTGGGGAGATCAGAGTCCGAGCAAGGCAGCAACTGAGGGAGAGCGAGAGAACTTCAGCTGACGCCTCGGCCGCGTACAAGCTCCGCCTGACAGCCCTTCAGTCGGCGCCCTCAAACTGTACCCGGTAGGTCCTTCTTTGTGTTCTGCTTTCACCTTGTTCGCATACACCTGGCTGGAGTTCGCGGCCGTCCGGCTCACACGAACTCCGGCCCCGTCGGTTCCCCGTTGAGTTGGTCCGTGTTCTGGCTTGCTTTGTCGAGAGTCCCCGCCAGAGTTCGAGTCCCTAATACACTGAGAATCACTCTTTTCCATAGCGCACATTAGGTGTTCGACAAAATGTCCCAAAGAGATCCGAAAAATCAGTTCGCATTTCAACTTGGGATCGATCCATGTTTGCGTCCATGGCTGCCAAATCATGCTTGCTGTTTGTATGGTTATTGTGTCTTGGCGTGGTCTTCGCGAAATAATCGTGCGTCGTCGGGAGAGTGAGTGTTTTCTTTGTTCCGACGAACGGATTATCGGTCGCCGGAATAGGTGGCCGGATTTAGTCGACGCCGGTCGGAGTGAGTGGCTAACGCGTGGGGGCAGTTCAGCAATTGCAGGAAGAAGTATGGTTCGGTAAAAATAAAAATAAAAGAGGAAAGAAAGAAGAAGTTGCAGAAGGGAAGATGGGGAAGCGTCGGGCGTGCATGGGGGGAAGAAACCTGCAGGGAAGAAGACCAAAAATAAAAAAAATTAAAGAAAAAAAAAAGGGACAAAGGGGAAAAAGGAATAAAAAAATATAAAAAAAATCAGAAAAACAAAGAAAAAGACCGAATAGAAATAGGGGGCAAGGAGATGGGCTTCGCCGCGGGCCCGCTTCCATCGGGCTGAATTTGTCACGAGCTGGGTTTTTCAGCTAGGCTAAAAAAATAGGAATCAAGGTTGGGCTTTTTAAGAAAAAATCCGTGTGGGCCTTTTTGTTTTTTCTGAGTGGGCTTAGGGCCGGCTAGACTTATTTTTAGCCCAGCCCGGACCGATAGGGTCCGGGTCGGTTTAGTTCGGGCCGGGTTTCCCGACCCAGTCCGAATTAATTTTTTTAATAAATATAAAAAAATCGAATATTTTCAAAAATTCCAAAAAAATAGAAAAATTTAGAAAATTCCAAAAAACATTAATAAATGTTTTTTTTAATTCCAGAAAAGCCAAAAATTTTCAAAAATCTTAAAAGCTTGTTTTTAATTTCGGAAAATTCGAAAAATATTAAAAACTATTAAAAATATAAAAAATATAAAAATTCAGAAAAATCAGAAAATTTGCAAAAAGTCAGAAAACCCTTAAAAATTAAAAAGACCAAAATTGAATAAGCCTTTAGAGCTTTACAATAAATCTTTGTTTTATGTTATATTCTTGCACATTATTTTGTCGTAATTTTTAGGTGTTATTTCTTTACCTTAAAACAGTTAGAACGGACCTTAGATTTCTCGAATAGGTTGCCATGACATTTTGAAACACACAATCAAGTTTGGTACCGAAATGACGTTAATCGCATGATTAACGTAATCAAAGTCCCCGACCCTAGATTTTCTTGTTGTGTAAAAAGTGAGACACGCTCCCATGTCTCGCTTGGTTCCTAGTTGACCTCACTAGACTAGTGGCGACTCCTACTTGAAAATTTTCGTGAATATCCCAACGTCGCGCGGGGTATGGGCTTGGGAGAGTCCAAGTTAATTAAGGGCCGTCGGCTTGAAATTAACAATACTCCTAAACTCATTATTTTTCAGAAATTTTAGGTCGCGACAATGCCTTCTGATTTTCATAAAAAGTGCTCTTTTAGAATTTCAAAAATATGATAATGGTATATTTGAGAACTATGTCGCTTCTTTCAATCGTATGTATAGATAATATATTAATAATTGCAAGATCTATAGAAGCATTTTAAGTGTTTCACTATTTTTTTATATTATCAATAAGAATAATAGATTAGTATTTTTAGCACAAAATAGTAAGTTATTGCTAACTAAAGTAAGATTTTTAGGACTTGATAAATGTCAAAACATTATTGAACCTATTAATAAGCTATAGAATTTGCAAATAACTTTCCTTGTAAAATCAAAGCAAAAAATTCAATTGCAAAGATTCTTAGGATGCTTAAACTATGTTTCAAATTTTATTCCGAGTCTTAAAACCTTATGTAGACCTTTATGCTTGTAAATGCCGATGCTTCCAATATGGGATATGGAGGTGTATCGAAACAAACAATAGATTCAAATTCTAATGAAAAAAATAGGTAGATGATATTTGGGAACCGTGAGTAACCCTTTCCTTCAATGAAGGTCCTCAAAATAACTATTCAACTATTAGGAAGGAGATAATGTCTATTTTTTGTTGTTGCGATCCAAAGTCCCAAGGTGATTTTTAAAAGAGGAAAAGGTTACAAAAGTCTCAAATTGTGTCTACTGTAACACATTTACTAATTTTCTTTTGTAACATCAAAAATCTCAAATTATACCTATTGTGATACATTTATCCTAAAATTTTTTCTTTTGACATAAAAAATCTCAACCTTATATTTTTATGACACATTTACTTTCAATCAAAGTTTCGTTAGAAGATTTTTCATTTAAAGTAATGTTGTTTTTATTTCATTTAAACTACGTAAGCGCCATGTCAACATCATTTGCTTTTTGACAACAATGTAAGTAGATTTTTAGTGGACTTCATTGATGAAATTTTGACAAAGGATAAATTTGTCGTACAAATACAAATTTGGGATTTTTGGTATCATAAAATTATTTTTAGAGTAAATACATCATAATATGCATATTTTGGGGTCTTAGGTGGCCTTTGTTCTTCTTAAAACAAGTTATTCATTTTATTGTATTTAACGAATTGATTGCAAAGCACTATCGGAATTCTACAAATATCTTAAAAGATAAAGGGTAGGATTGAATACTAGAAATGCCAAAAGTTATGTACGATCCTTACTTTAGGGCCAAAAGTTTCTTTTGGATTACTTAGGCTACGTTTTGTCGTCTTGAATTCTTGTAAAGATAGGATTGAATAGAATAGGATATAAAATCCAGTAATTTTGCTATATTTTATTAATTGTTTGATAAATTGTAGTAATAAATTTAGATATATTAACATTATATAATGTATATTATTTGTTATAAATGGCATATCAATGTAAATGAACCTAAAAGTTGCACAAACGGAGATGGTAAAAATGCCTCATCACATTTTTTCTACTTCATTTTTATTTGCTTTTTTTTTCCCTTTCTTTTTAATTATTTTCCTTTTTATTTCTTTTTTCCACTTCCATTATTCTCTAATAATATTTATTAAATAATAAATTTTATTAATATACCTAAAATACCTAAAATATGTAATAAATATAAATTTATTTATATTTATATAATGAATTTGTATTATATGATAAAATAAATTTGAATATATAAATAAAAATAAGATTAAATTAAAAAAATGTTGTTTTTGTTATTTTGAATTTCTTATATTAGAATTCAAATATTATATTGAAATATAATTTTCATTCTATTAATTTAAGAAGTTTGTTATTCGAGAAAAATCATTTTTCTATTGTGAATATTAGAAATCTTATTCGACTTTATTCCACCACCCCATGGAATAATTTTATCTAGGCTATATATCTCTTATATTTGACTTTATTATGTTTTGAGTAGGTAGCACAGGATATGATAAATTTTATTTTATCATGAATTTTATCCTAAATGTCAAATGCGGCCTTAAGTGCCATTTAAAAAAAGAATGATCATTTAAATACCAATTCTAATTTAAGTCATCACAAATATGATGTGGCCAAATTTTATTAATTTCTAAAACCGACATGGCTCGTTGGCGTGTAGTCAATATCTAACCCTTTAACAACTTCATTTGCAAGGTTTGGTCAAAATTACAATGCTAAATCGCATATGGAAGCAAATTCTTAATTGATGCTTTGTTTATACTTTAAAGCTTAACACTGGCCGAATCAACGACCCTGATCATCTCTCCCCGGCAAATCGTCATTATCCACGACAAAATCCGGACCTTCCCTCGATTTCTTAATTCTGAAAGCACCAAAAAAATTGCCAGTCAACGCCAAGAAGCAAAGAACAAGAAGGTGGAGGAAAAATCAAGGTCGCATGCGACAATCTAAGTCCCCAAAACACAACATCGTCTTGGGAGAACTTCTTTCGACTTCTTCGACTGACTTGAGCTTCGCTCATGCTGTTCCCTCGATCAGATGAAGCTGCGATTATGGACCATCGGCTCTTTGGCGATGGTGATGATCTTGGCCCATTGCAAAGTCAAATCGAAGTTTAGCAAAAGCTGCGACTTAGCCTTAGCCCATGCTTTGTCTTCTCATCTTGAAAACTCATTTTTGTATGACTATCTTGATCACCATGCAAATAAGCATAGTATCACATTCATTGATAATGTTAGCTCGACCTATAGAGCTATCCCTGATGAGGCGACGCAATGCCTTATCAAGTATATCAAGATATTCATTACAGTTTATAGCAATTTGAACTACATACTTTGCTCTACTTCAAGTATTAAAATTAGTAAGCTACTTGTTATACATCCATTTTTCACACAATAAGGATCAAGAATAAACTTATGGATTGTTTAACCTAACTAAACCAAACCCAAGAAAGAATGTTCCATTTGTACTTGTACTATGGGTTTACAATGCAACAGGACAAAAGACGAGTTCATCGTGCATGTTGTTTCCGACTTAAACAGCATTCACATGACACAACACACAGGGTGGACATGATCAGAGATAGGGAGTGCTTTTCAGGAAAGGAACTCAGAAAAACAGCAAGACTTCGCTCGCCGTCCGCCAAGTTATTGAAGGAGGCTGGACTCCTTATGTCACGGTGCACGGTTGATGTATACCTCCGGTCACCATGAACGGCTGAATAGTTGTTTTTCATTACAGAGCTTCGAGTGATCAACCTCTCCCTTCCTCGTCTGAAACGAAACTTGGTGCGGGCCTACGATTTCGGCAAGCACATCATGTAGACGATCACAAGGCGAAGCTTTGTTAGTATGCATGCACAAAACGCCAAGGCTCGGCCCTGCTCCCTCTCCTCTTCTGCAAAAGGCTATCCGCATGAATGATATATTAACCTTCTTCTGGTGTAATAAAAAGCTGTTGTTGAGAATACCCAAACAAAATCTTTTTGCAAATCTCAATTATTTGCTTGTACAAGAGCTGCGTAATAATCATCTTCACCTCTTCTTTCGCAGTTGTTGAGCCACTGGTTTGATTGGGCCTGTGACGCAATCCCCCCTTGCTTGAATCCAAGGCCCAGTTAGCTCGAAGTAGGATTCGAAATTCATGCTGACGACAAATTAAGAACAGCCTTTGCTCGTGCGTTTGGTTACTATAATGAAATATAATGCCTTCTGGTTTCCACAAAAAAATGCCCTTTTATAATTTCAAAAATATGATAATGGTATATTTGAGAACTATGTCACTTCTTTCAATCGTATCTATCGATAATATATTAATATTTGCAAGATCTATAGAAGCATTTTAAGTATTTCACTATTTTTTTATATTATCAATAAGAATAATAGATTAGTATTTTTAGCACTGAATATGAAGTTATTGCTAACTAAAGTAAGATTTTTAGGACTTGATAAATGTCTAAATACTATTGAAACTATTAATACAGCTGTAAAATTTGCAAATAACTTTCCTTGTAAAATCCAAGCAACAAATTCAATTGTAGAGATTCTTAGGATGCTTAAACTATGTTTCAGATTTTATTCCAAGTCTTAAAACCTTATGTATACCTTTATGATTGTAGATGCCGATGCTTCCAATATGGGATATGGAGGTGTATTGAAACAAACAATAGATTCAAATTCTAATGAAAAAAATAGGTAGATGATATTTGGGAACCGTGAATAACCCTTTCCTTCAATGAAGGTCATCAAAATAACTATTCAGCTATTAGAAAAGAGATAATGTCTATTATTTGTTGCGATCCAAAGCCTCACGGTGATTTTTAAAAAAGAAAAAGTTGCAAAAAGTCTCAAATTGTGTCCACCATAACACATTTCCTATATTTTCTTTTGCAACATCAAGAATCTTAAATTATACCTACTTTGATATGTTTATCCTAAAAATCTGAACCTTATATTTATATGACGTATTTACCCTCAATCAAAGTTTCGTTAGAAAATTTTTCAGTTAAAATAATGTCGTTTTTATTTTATTTAAACCAGGTGAGCGCCATATTAACAACATTTGCTTTCTAACAACAATGTAAGCATATTTTTAGTGGTCTTCATTGGCGAAATTTTGACATAGGGTAAATTTGTCATACAAGTACAAATTTGAGATTTTTTGTATCATAGAAAAAAAAGTTTTAGAGTAAATATGTCAATATGCATATTTTGGGGTCTTTGGTGGCTTTTGTCCTTCTTAAAACAAGTTATTTTATTTTATTGTATTTAACACAAAGCACCATAAAATTTTTGCAAATATCTTAAAAGATAGAGGACCAGAGGGGACACTAGAAATGTCAAAAATTATGTATGACTCTTATTTTAGTGCAAAAAGTTTCTTTTGAATTACTTAGGCTATGTTTTATGATCTTAATTTCTTATCAAGATATGATTGAATAGAATAGGATATGAAATCCAATAATTTTGTTATATCCTACCAATTGTTTGATAAATTACAGTAATAAATTGTGATATATTCACATTATATCATATATATTGTTTGGTATAAATGGCACATCAATGTAAGTGAACCTAAAAGTTACACAAATGGAGATGGTAAAAATTCCTCATCACATTTTTGTCTACTTCATTTTCATTTTTTTTCCCTCTCTTTTTAATTATTCTCTTTTTAATTTCTTTTTTCCATTGCCATTATTCTCTAATAATATTTTATTAAATAATAAATTGTACTAATATACCTAAAATACGTTAAATATGTAATAAATATAAATATAAATATATTTATATATTGAATTTGTATTATATGATAAAATTAAATTTGAATATATAAATACAAATAAGATTAAATTAAAAAATAAATTGTTGTTTTTTGTTATTTTGAATTTTTTTATATTAGGATTAGAATATTATTTATATTGAAATATAATTTTCATTCTATTAATTTAAGAAATTTGTTATTTGAGAAAAATAATTTTCCTATTGTAAAAATTAGAAATCTTATTTGTCTTTATTCCACCACCACCACGGGATAATTTTATCTAGGTAATATATCTCTTATATCCGACTTTATTATGTTTTGACTAGACAGTGCATAATATGATAAATATTATCTTATTATGAATTTTATCTTAGTTGTCCAACGTTGTCTTAAGTGCAACTTTAAAAAAAAGGATCATTTAAGTGTCAATTCTGATTTAAGTCGTCACAATATGACATTGCCAAATTTTATTAATTTCTCATACCGACATGGCTCGTTGGCGTGTCTAGTCAATATCCAACCCTATAACAACTTCATTTGCAAGGTTTGCTGGAAATAAAAATGCTAAATTGCCAAATGGAAGCAAATTCTTAAATTGAAGCTTTGTTTATACTTTAGAGCTTAAAAATGGCCGAATCAACGACCCTCATCATCTCTCCCCGGCAAATCGTCATTATCCACGACAAAATCCGAACCTTCCTTCGATTTCTTAATTCTGAAAGCACCAAAAAAATTGCCAGTCAACGCCAAGAAGCGAAGAATAAGAAGGGGGAGGAAAAATCAAGGTCGCATGCGACAATCTAAGTCCCCAAAACACAACATCGTCTTGGGAGAACTTTCGGCTTCTTCGACTGATTTGAGCTTCGCTCATGCTGTTCCCTCGATCAGATGAAGCCGCGATTATGGACCATCGGCTCTTTGGCGATGGTGATGATCTTGGCCCATTGCAAAGTCAAATCGAAGTTTAGCAAAAGCTGCGGTGTACCTGTTACTTAGCCTTAGCCCATGCTTTGTCTTCTCATCTCAAAGACTCAATTTTGCATGACTACTTGATCATCATGCAGATAAGCATAGTATCATATTCACCGATAATGTTGGCTCGACCTATAGAATTATCCCTGATAAGGCGACGTAAGGTCTTATCAATGATATCAAAATATTCATTATAGTTTATAGCAATTTGAGCTACATGCTCTGCTCTACTTCAAGTATTAAAATCAGTAAGCTACTTGTCATACATCCATTTTTCACATAATAAGGATAAAAGTAAACTTATGGATTGTTTAACCCAACTAAACCAAACCTAAGAGAGAATGTTGCATTTGTACTTGTGCTTTTCAGGAAAGGAACTCAGAAAAACAGCAAGAATTTGCTCGCGGTCCTCCAAGTTATTGAAGGAGGCTGGACTCCTGATGTCGCAGTGCGAGGTTGATGCATACCTCCGGTCACCATGAACGGCTGAATTGTTGTTTCTCATCACAGAGCTTCCAGTGATCAACCTCTTCCTTCCTCGTCTGAAACGAAACGTGGTGCGGGCCTATGATTTCGGCAAGCACATCATGTAGACGATCACAAGGCGAAGCTTTGTTAGCATGCATGCACAAAACGCCAAGGCTCGGGCCTGCTCCCTCTCCTCTTCTGCAAAAGGCTATCCGCATGAATGATATCTAAACAAAAATTATCCGCATTAATCTTCTTCCGGTGGAACAAAAGCTGTTGTTGAAAATACCCAAACAAATTTGTCATCGACCAGTGAGGGCAGTGAATGGCAAGTGACTTCGATCATGGCCAACCTAAGATATCGGCGAACGGTGTGGGTTAATAGTGGCTGCCAATATCTCTAATCGTGCTCGGTCGGGTGATGCCTTTGAGAAGATGGCCAAGGCGGCATGGTGATTGCTGATGGCCGTGCGTGGGAGGACGATGATTGTGCGTGGTTGGTGGTGGCTGAGAGTTTTTTCTCTATGGAGGGGGGTGATGGATGGCGGGTAGCGAGCGACAGATGGTGGTATCATTTGGTGGCGAGCGAGTGACGGCTATAGTGAGCGTTGGACGACGGCATTTTTGGCTTGGGAGTGTTGTGGAGAGAGCCGGAGTAGGACCGAGTTGATGCAGAGAGAGCTGAGGAAGGAGACGGAGTCGCTCCAGACACCAAGTTCAACATCGTTGAGCCCGAATCTGATCTTGTCTTCGGACAACCTCAGATCTTGCATCGCTCTAGCCCTGTAACACCCTCATGGGAAGGAGCCGAGGTTGCCGACGGGCTGTCAAAGGTTGCGGCGTAGCTCGTAGGTCTGGTTGGTGATGGGGGAGGGTTCGTGAAGCTGTGGCTGAGCGCTCTGTCCACATGAATAGTGTGAAGTAGTGAGGGCGCAAAAGGGAGAAAAGTAAAAAAGAAGAAGAAACAGAAAAAAGAAAAAATTGACGTGGTGGGAGAGGAGGGAAATGTGGAAATGCCACGCGGACTTAAAAAAGAAATGTCTCTTTGTGGTCCTTGTGAAGCCAGGTCGTATGCGATTAGATACGATGTTTTTCTTTTATTACCTTTTTAAATTGAATGAGAATTAAATATGGGTGCCAAATATTCTAAGTATCAAAACTTCCTATGAGTAAATACCTGATTGTCAAAAGTTTTAAAAGACACTTAAGTGTTAAAATTGAAAAATAATTGGACACTTAGTGCCATAATTCAAGCTAAATTGTTGACGTGATATTTTTCGATGGCTTTTTTTACCGATGTGGTAATTATTTAAAAATAATTATCTAAGTGGCAATTTTTTAAAACAAAAATTATCCATGTGGCACTATAAGCTCAAACAACATCATTTTGCCCCTAAAATTAATTTTTAATATAAATATTAATTAAGAAACTAAATTAAAAAAAGGAGCATAAAGCATCCACTCTCTTTTTTTGTATAAGATTCCAAACCTTTGTTTTTTCTTTTTGGCTCAATGAGTACGGTGTCTCAATCCGTGGGGCAGAATTGCTTGTAGCATATCAGGCATCATCTATGTTGATGTTTAGAGAGATCACACCAATAGAGGAGGGAAGAAGAGGTAAAAGTGTGCCATATTATAGAGCGATGGGAAATTGAGATTAATAGAAAGACAAGATAGTGTATAAAGAGACAATAGAGAAGAAGAAAAATTTAGAGATGTATTGGACATTGTTGAGGTAGAAATTGGAGCAAAGGAAGTATCTATTTGGGGAAGAAATGTTAAAAAATTTGATGCGTTTTCCTGCTTGATGCCATGTTGATGTTTAGAGTTAGAGAGAAAATAATGATAAATTATTTATGGTAGCTCAACCTCAATAGGGTCATATGATATGTATTTATAGGAGTGACTAATTACAAAAAGCGTACGGATAGAAGCATAATAACAGAAATACCCTAAATACACATAAATTACACATTGAAAGCCTATGCCTTGGAGATTGTCCAGGCAGCTTCACAGCATCGGCGGAATTTCTTGAACATTGACGTAATTATGAGTCCCAAGTTCTCGTTATACCGTGCAAGTGGTGCTACCAGCCCCTCCATCTTGAATCTCGAATTCAAACACGTATATGCCATACAAAGAGGACGAATTTCCTTGAAGTACTTGATCAGTTTCTCTTAATGGCAGCAATCGCTCACGGATGAAGCCCCCATGGTATGGTTGGCCACCTCCAGCAAATTCTTGAATAGTTTGGAAACCCTCCAATCAATCTGTAATAATGGAAAGAAAACGAGATCAACACATCTATCTAATCGCAGGTCTTCTTCAACATCACATGGGTTGAATTCCGCCTACCTTTGACATCTGAAGGGAGCTTTTTTGGGGCTCCCTTCCGCGTTCCTTGCACATCATCTCCATCTTCTTGAACCCTTAGGGGGCGGAATCTATGTAGCGAACCCACTGGATTATACAACTTATAGAATCATAAAAATCTTCAAGACTATCTTGCAGACAAAGATTGGTAACATTGCATGCGCAGCATACACGGAAGAATTGGCCGTTGCAAACTGGTCACATCTGTGCAACCACGTTCCTAGAAGCCACATTGCTACGGTGGCTTTATTTAAAGTAATGAATAATACTTTGTCCCAATTGCCAAAGTCAATCACTGATCTCATGATTTCCCCAAAAACAGTTTGTAATTTGTGCCGATATGCATGCCTAAATGATAGTGCAGTGATGCAATACTCAATACGGCCCGTTCTAGTAAACGTGACACAACAATAGGCACAGTTCTTTTTGGTTAGTCCACAAATCTGATAGCAGCTGCAGCAACTCTACTCTTTTTCCTTGTGTAGGTCCTTGCATTTCCCGAAGCACCCTCGTAATTCAACTGATACCCCCATAGTCGAACTTGACGAACCTCGGATCTTGGGTGAACTCAAATGGTACCTAGGCCTAGAGGATGTACTTTTCATTTGGGCATTGACTCCAAGCCTTATTGTACTTGAATGGAGTTCTGGTGTGGCCCGTTGCAATGGCGGCAGAGCTCCCCTTAGGCTCGGCCATTTTAGCAAAGAGATTTCTCTTAGCACCACCTCATGAGGCCCGTCCCACCACTGGACTTTGCTAGTAATTGCACACCCCATGCCATGCGATGGGCCTTCTTCTCGCCAATGGGGAAAACCTCGATGTTGAACATTTGCCAAATCTTGGACCTTTCACATAAGTGAGGTTATGTCGGCATTGGTCGCGGATATCATTAGTTACAACAAGGACAAGATCCCAAACCAGGACATTGTCTTGCTGAGAAGCGGGTCCAAATAGAGCAATGGCGATAGCGATGAGAATCAAGGGAAACGGTTGATTGTTCAACTTGTAGGAGGGGTCTTGGTGGCATCATCACAGACGATTCAGAGTTGGCGGAGGAGGATCAAATAAGCTGAAAGCATTTCAAGCTTCCTGGCCGAGAAACAAGTCAGAGCCGCTCTGTTGGTCTAGAATGACAAATGTCGATGGTCAGCAATGGCTCCGGCGGATTGAAAAGGGTGAGGAAAATGATCGCTGGTGGTTGACACCAATGAACAAGCTTCGGGCCAACCCAAACTCTTCACCGGAAAAACAAACCATCAACGGGACGAACTGACAGCGACTTTGTTAGCAGCCAGTGAGGGCAGTGAATGGCAAGCGGCTTCGATCATGGCCAACTTAAGATATTGGCGACCAGTGTGGGTTAATAGTGGCTGCCATTGTCTCTAATCGTGCTTGGTCGGGTGATGCCTTCGGGAAGATGGCCAAGGCGGCATGGTGATTGCCGATGGCTGTGCGTGGGAGGACGATGGTTGTGCGTGGTTGGTGGTGGTTGAGAGTTTTTTCTCTATGGAGGGGGGTGATGGGTGGCGGGTAGCGAGCGACAGATGGTGGTATCGTTTGGTGGCGAGCGAGTGATGGCAATAGTGACATTGGACGATGGCATTTTTCGCTTGGGAGTGGTGCAGAGAGAGCCGAGGAAGAAGACGGAGTTGCTCTGGACACCAAATTCAACATCGTTGAGCTTGAATCTGATCTTATCTTCGGACGACCTCAGATCTTGCATTGCTCTAGCCCTGTAACACCCTCATGGGCGAGGAGCTGAGGCTGCCAACACGTTGTCAAAGGTCGCGGTGTAGCTGGTAGGACTGGTTGGTGATGGGGGAGTGTTGGTGAAGCTGTGGCTGAGCGCTCTGTTCATTCGGTGGACACATAGCCCAAGCCCATACCTTGTCTTCTTATCTCGAAGACTAATTATTGCATGACTATCTTGATTACCATGTGGATAAGCATAGTATCCCGTTCACCGGTATGTTGGTTGACCTATAGAGCTATTCTTGATGAGTTGACACAAAGCCTTGTTAAGTATATTAAGACATTCATTACAATTTACAGCGATTTGAGCTACATGCTCTACTCTATTTCAAGAATTAAAATCAGTAAACTATTTCTTATATATTCATTTTTCACGCAATAAGGAACAAGAATAAACTCATCGGTGGTTTAACCCAACAAGACCAAACCAAACCCAAGAGAGAATGTACCATCTGTACTTGTACTATGGGTTTCCAATGCAACTGAGAAAGGACAGGTTCATCGTACATGTTGTTTCCGACTTAAACAGCGTTCACATCACACAACACACGGTAGACATGTCAAAGATAGGGAGTGCTTTTCAGGATAGGAACTCAGAAAAACAGCAACAATTCGCTTGCAGTCCTCCAAGTTATTGAAGGAGGCTGGACTCCTGAGGTCGCAGTGCACAGTTGATGCATACCTCCGGTCACCATGAACGACTGAATTGTTGTTTCTCATTACAGAGCTTCCAGTGATCAACCTCTTCCTTCCTCGTCTGAAACGAAACGTGGTGCGGGCCTACGATTTTGGCAAGCACATCATGTAGACGATCACAAGGCGAAGCTTTGTTAGCATGCATGCACAAAACGTCAAGGCTCGGCCCTGCTCCATCTCCTCTTCTGCAAAAGGCTATCCGCATGAATGATATCCAAACAAAAATTATCCGCATTAATCTTCTTCCGGTGGAACAAAAGCTGTTGTTGAAAATACCCAAACAAATGTTTTTTCGCAAATCTCAATTATTTGCTTGTACAAGAGCTGCGCGATAATCATCTTCACCTCTTCTTTTGCAGATGTTGAACCAGTGGTTTGATTGGGCCTGTGAGCAGCCCCCCCTCGTTTGAATCCAAGGCCCAGTTAGCTCAAAGCAGAATTCGAAATTCATGCTGACGACAAATAAAAAGCAGCCTCCACTCCTGCGTTTGGTTACTATGAATGAAATTTAATGCCTTCTGGTTTTCAAAAAAAATGCCCTTTTAGAATTTCAAAAATATGATAATGGTATATTTGAGAACCATGTCGCTTCTTTCAATAGTATGTATAGATAATATATTAATATTTGCAAGATCTATAGAAGCATTTTAAGTATTTCACTATTTTTTATATTATCAATAAGAATAATAGATTAGTATTTTTAGCACCAAATATGAGGTTATTGCTAACTAAAGTAATATTTTTAGGACTTGATAAATGTCAAAACACTATTGAAACTATTAATAAAGCTGTAGAATTCGCAAATAACTTTCCTTGTAAAATCAAAGCAAAATATTCAATTGTAGAGATTCTTAGGATGATTAAACTATGTTTCATTTTTTATTCCAAGTCTTAAAACCTTACGTACACCTTTATGCTTGTAGATGCTGATGCTTCCAATATGGATATGGAGGTGTATCAAAACAAACAATAGACTCAAATTCTAATGAAAAAAAATAGGTAGATGATATTTGGGAACCATGGGTAACCCTTTCCTTCAATGAAGGTCCTCAAAATAACTATTCAGCTATTAGAAAGGAGATAATGTCTAATATTTTTTGCGATGCAAAGTCTCAAGGTGATTTTCAAAAGAGAAAAAGTTACAAAAAGTCTCAAATTGTGTCTACTGTAACACATTTTCTAATTTTTTTTTGGTAACATCAAAAACCTCAAATTATACCTATTGTGATATATTTATCCTAAACTTTTTCTTTTGACATAAAAAAATCTCAACCTTATATTTTTATGACACATTAACCCTTAATCAAAGTTTCTTTAGAAGATCTTTCAGTTAAAATAATGTCATTTTTATTTCATTTAAACTAGGTAAGCGCCATATCAACAACATTTTCTTTTTGACAACAATGTAAGTAGATTTTTAGTGGTCTTCATTGATGAAATTTTGACGGAGGGTAAAATTTGTCATACAAGTACACATTTGGAATATTGGGTATCATAGAAAAACATTTTAGAGTAAATATATCATAATATGCATATTTTGGGGTCTTTGATGGCTTTTGTTCTTCTTAAAACAAGTTATTTTATTTTATTGTATTTAACATAAAGCACCATAGAAATTCTGCAAATATCTTAAAAGATAGAGGGTAGGAGGAGACACTAGAAATGCCAAAAATCATGTATGACTCTTATTTTAGTGTCAAAAGTTTCTTTTGGATTACTTAGGCTACATTTTATCATCTTAATTTCTTATCAAGATATGATTGAACAGAATAGGATATGAAATCCAATAATTTTGCTATATCCTACTAATTGTTTGATAAATTACGGTAATAAATTCGGATATATTCACATTATATCATATATGTTGTTTGGTATAAATGGCATATCAGTGTAAATGAACCTAAAAGCTGTACAAACGGAGATGGTAAAAATGCCTCATCACATTTTTGTCTACTTCATTTTCATTTGTTTTTTTCCCTCTCTTTTTAATTATTTTCTTTTTTATTTCTTTTTTCCACTTCCATTATTCTCTAATAATATTTTATTAAATAATAAATTGTACTAATATACCTAAAATATGTAATAAATATAAATATAAATTTATATTTATATATTTAATTTGTATTATATGGTAAAATTAAATTCGAATATATAAATAAAAATAAGATTAAATTAAAAAACTAAATTGTTGTTTTTTGTTATTTTGAATTTCTTATATTAGAATTGGCATATTATTTATATTGAAATATAATTTTCATTCTATTAATTTAAGAAGTTTGTTATTCAAGAAAAATAATTTTCCTATTATGGATATTAGAAATCTTATTTGCATTTATTCCATCATCACCATGGGATAATTTTATTTGGGTTATATATCTGTTATATTCGACTTTATTATATTTTGACTAGATAGCACAGAATATGATAAATTTTATCTTATCATGAATTTTATCTTAATTATCAAATATAGCCTTAAGTGCAATTTAAAAAAAAGATAATTTAAGTATCAATTCCAATTTAAGTCGTCACAAATATGACATGGCCAAATTTTATTAATTTCTCGGACCGACATGGCTCGTTGGGATGTCTAGTCAATATCCAACCCTACAACAACTTCGTTTGCAAGGTTTGCTTGAAATTAAAACGCTAAATTGCCAAATGAAAGCAAATTCTTAAATTGAAGCTTTGTTTATACTTTAGAGCTTAACAATGGCCGAATCAACGAACCTCATAATCTCTCCCCGGCAAATCGTCATTATCCACGACAAAATCCGGACCTTCCCTCGATTTCTTAATTCTCAAAGCACCAAAAAAATTGCGAGTCAACGCCAAGAAGCAAAGAACAAGAAGGTGGGGGAAAAATCAAGGTCACATGCGACAATCTAAGTCCCCAAAACACAACATCGTCTTGGGAGAACTTCTTTCGATTTCTTCGACTGATTTGAGCTTCGCTCATGCTGTTCCCTCAATCAGATGAAGCCACGATTATGGACCATCGGCTCTTTGGCGATGGTGATGATCTTGACCCGTTGAAAAGTCAAATCGAAGTTTAGCAAAAGCTACGGCGTAGCTGCTACTTAGCCTTAGCCCATGCCTTGTTTTCTCATCTCGAAGACTAATTTTTGCATGACTATCTTGATTACCATGTAGATAAGCATAATACCCCATTCATTGATAATGTTGGCTCGACCTATAGAGCTATCCCTGATGAGTTGACGCAAGGTCTTGTCAAGTGTTTCAAGATATTCATTACAGTTAGCAACAATTTGAACTACATGCTCTGCTCTACTTAAATGATTAAAATCAATAAGCTACTAGTTATACATTTACTTTTCACATGATAAGGATCAAGAATAAACTTATGGATTGTTTAACCTAACCAGACCAAACCAAACCCAAGAGAGAATATTTCATTTGTACTTGTACTATGGGTTTCCAATACAACATGAGAAAGGACGAGTTCATCGTGCATGTTGTTTCCGACTTAAATAGCATTCACATGACACAACACACAGGGTGGACATGATCAGAGATAGGGAGTGCTTTTCAGGAAAGGAACTCAGAAAAACAGCAAGAATTCGCTCGCTGTCCACCAAGTTATTGAAGGAGGATGGACTCCTTACGTCGCAGTGCGCTTGATGCGTACCTCCGGTCACCATGAATGGCTGAATTGTTGTTTCTCATTACAGAGCTTCGAGTGATCAACCTCTTCCTTCCTCGTCTGAAACGAAACGTGGTGCGGGCCTACGATTTCGGCAAGCACATCATGTAGACGATCACAAGGCGAAGCTTTGTTAGCATGCATGCACAAAACGCCAAGGCTCGGCCCTGCTCCCTCTCCTCTTCTGCAAAAGGCTGTCCTCATGAATCATATCTAAACAAAAATTATTCGCATTAATCTTCTTCCGGTGGAACAAAAGCTGTTGTTGAAAATACCCAAACAAATTTGTCATCTACCAGTGAGGGCAGTGAATGGCAAGTGGCTTCGATCATGGCCAACCTAAGATATTGGCGACCGGTGTGGGTTAATAGTGGCTGCCAATGTCTCTAATTGTGCTCGGTCGGGTGATGCCTTCGGGAAGATGGCCAAGGAAGCATGGTGATTGTCGATGGCCGTGCGTGGGAGGACGATGGTTGTGCGTGGTTGGTGGTGGTTGAGAGTTTTTTCTCTACGGAGGGGGGTGATGGATGGCGGGTGGCTAGCAACAGATGGTCGTATCGTTTGGTGGTGAGCGAGCGACGGCAATAGTGAGCATTGGACGACGGCGTTTTTGGCTTGGGAGTGGTGTGGAGAGAGCCGGTGTAGGACCGAGTCGATGTGGAGAGAGCTGAGGAAGGAGACCGAGTCGCTCCAGATACCAAATTCAACATCGTTGAGCCCGAATCTGATCTTATCTTCGGACGACCTCAGATCTTGCATCGCTCTAGCCCTGTAACACCCTCATCGGCGAGGAGCTGAGGTTGCCGACGGGTTGTCAAAGGTCACGGCGTAGCTCGTAGGTCTGGTTGGTGATGGGGGAGCGTAGGTGAAGCTGTGGCTGAGCGCTCTGTTCACATGAATAGTGTGAAGTAGTGAGGACGCAAAAGGGAGAAAAGTAAAAAAAAAAAAAAAAAAAGGAAAAAAAAAAGAAAAGAAAAAATTGACGTTTAGGGAGAGGAGAGAGAAATGTGGAAATGCCACGCGGACTTAAAAAAGAAATGTCGCATTGTGGTCCTTGTGAAGCCAGGTCATACGAGATTAGATAAAATGTTTTTCTTTTATTACCTTTTTAAATTGAATGAGAATTAAATATGGACGCCAAATATTCCTAGTATCAAAATTTCATATGGGTAAATACTTGAATGTCAAAAATTCTAAAAGACACACTTTAGTGTCAAAATTGAAAAATAATTGGACACTTAAGTGTAAATTGTTGACGTGACATTTTTCGACGACTTTTTTTTATCAATATGGTAATTATTTAAAAATAATTATGTACGTGGCAATTTTTTAAAACAAATTGTCCATGTGGCGCTATAAGCTTAAAATGACATCATTTTTCCCCCAAAATTGATTTTTAATATAAATATTAATTAAATTAATTAAGAAACTAAATTTAAAAAAGGAGCATAAAGCATTTGCTCTCTGTTTTTTTTTTTTTGCATAAGATTTCGAACCTTTGTTTTTTTTTTTTGGCTCAATGAGGATGGTGTCTCAATCCGTGGGGCAAAATTGCTTGTCAAGCATCATCTATGTTGATGTTTAGAGAGATCGCATCGGTTAAGAAGAGGGAAGAAGAGGTAAAAGTGTGTACGATATTATAGAGTGATGGGAAATTGGGATTAATAGAAAGAGAAGATGATGTATAAAGAATGGTAGAGAAGAAGAAAATTTTAGAGATGTATTGGACATTGTTGGGATAGAAATTGGAGCAAAGGAAGTATCTATTTGGGGAAGAAATGTTGAAGAATTTGATGCGTTTTTGTGCTCTAATGCCATGTTGATGTTTAGAGTTAGAGAGAAAATGACGATAAAATATTTATGGTGGCTCAACCTCAATGGGGTTATATGATATGTATTTATAGAAGCGACTAATTACAAAAAGGGTACAAATAGAAGCATAATAACAGAAATACCCTAAATACATATCAATTACACATTGAAAGCCTATGCCTTGGAGATTTTCCAGGCAGCTTCACAGCATCATCAGTATTTCTTGAACATTGACGTAATTATGAGTCCCAAGTTCTCGTTTTACCGTGCAAGTGGTGCTACCAGCCCCTCCATCTTGAATCTCGAATTCAAACACGTATATGCCATACAAAGAGGACGAATTTCCTTAAAGTACTTGATTAGTTTCTCTTAATGGCAATAATCGCTCACGGATGAAGCTTCCATGGCATGGTTGGCCACCTCCAGGAAGTGCTTGAATGGTTTGGCAACCCTCCAATCAACCTGTAATAATGGAAAGAAAACGAGGTCGACGCATCTATCTTATCGCAGGCCTTCTTCAACGCCAATTCCACCAAGTTTTGATATCTGAAGGGAGATTTTCTGGGGCTCCCTTCCACATTCCATGCACATCATCTCCATCTCTTGTACCCTTGAGGGGGCGGAACCTTTGTAGCGAACCCACCAGATTATACAACTTACAGAATCATAAAAATCTTTAAGATTATGTTGTATGCAAAGATTGGTAACATTGCACACGCAGCATACAGGGAAGAATTGGCCGTCGTAAACTGGCCAATAACAGGTGATACTTTGTCCCAATTGCCAAAGACAATCACTGGTTTCATAATTTCCACACAAACATTTCATGATTTGTGGCGATACGGATGCTTAAATTACAGAGTACCGTGATGTAATTATACCCAACATGGCCCTTTCGAGTGAACATGACATGACAGTAGGCATTGGTCTCTTGGTTAGTCCATAAATCTGATAGCAGCTGCACCAATTCTGTTCTTTTCTCCTTGTATAGACCCTTCCAATTGCTGAAACGACCTTGTAATTCGACTGAAACCCCCCGTAGTCGAACTCAAATGCTACCTAGGCCTAGAGCATATACTGTTCATTAGGCATTGAGCCCGGGCCTTGATGAATTTGAACGGAGTTCTGGTGTGGCTCGATGCGACGACAGCAGAGCTCCCCTTAGGCTCGGCCATTTCAGCAAGACCTTTATCTCAGCACTTCCTCATGTGGTCCGTCCCGCCACTAGACTTTGCAAGTAATTTCACACCCCATGCCATGCAAATGGCCTTCTTCTCCCCACTGGGGAAAACCTTGAGGTCGAACATATGCCAAATCTTGGACCTTCGACACAAAGGCTACCCAGTATTGGTTTGATGAGGCTACTCTTCATTGTCAGAGGTCTGGGTCTGAGAATTGAGTTGGTTGATATAGCTTAGTTGGGTTTATTGCATAATCGAAACCTTGAAATATCATATGTAGAAGTCGAGATTTTTTTAGTTGTTATAAGAGAGTGATAAGTATTGAGAAATGGATGGAAGTGATGATGAAGGAGGAGGAATTGAATTTGTAAGAGTTTTTTTTTTCTCATCGCATTCCGCCACATTCATTTTGTTTTCCTTTAGATGCGACTGAGACCTTTGAAAAAAAAAATGGTGTCGTTTCTAGGCTAGCCTATATGGGCCCAAGGGGATGGCCTAGGCCCAACTGGGCTATGCCGTGCTTGGGCTGACACGGTGGAGTGGCCATTACAAGTCAAAATAAAATAGTAAAGTTAGTGCTATCAGGGTCCACTTGGTCAAACTTTTGGCCAGGTTGGTTCTGCAATATTGGAAGTCGAATGAACGTCTTGAGAGCTCATGTGTGCTAGACTTTAGAAGGGTTGTTGTGTTTGGTAAAGTCTTTGGAGAAATGCAAAGGACGTTGGTTTGACAGAGAGACAATTGAGATTCAAGGGAGAGTGATAGAGATGACTTGAATTGCAATGAAGGCGAGTGACCGTGGAAGAATGCACATCTCTAAGGTTGAGCATTTGGTGAACACATAGCCCTAGCCCATACCTTGTCTTCTCATCTCGAAGACTAATTTTTGCATGACTATCTTGATCACTATGTAGATAAGCATAATGCCATGTTCATTGGTAATGTTGACTTGACCTATAGAGCTATCCCTGATGAGCTGACGCAAGGTCTTGTCAAGTGTATCAAGATATTCATTATGGTTTACAGCAATTTGAGCTACATGCTCTACTCTACTTTAAGGATTAAAATCAGTAAGCTACTTGTTATACATCCATTTTTCACACAATAAGGATTGAGAATAAACTTATGGATTGTTTAACCCAACTAGATCAAACCAAACCCAAGAGAGAATGTTCCATTTGTACTTGTACTATGGTTTCCAATGCCTTGGTGATGTCAAATCGAAGTTTAGCAAAAGCTGCGACTTAGCCTTAGCCTCGTTCTCTGTTTGGCAGGGCACAAATTTGTCGTTCATAAGTGAGGTCCTGTCGGCATTGGTCGCGGATATGATTAGTTACAACAAGGACAATTTCCCAAACCAGGACATTGTCTTGCTGAGAAGCAGGTCGAAATAGAGCAATGGCGATAGCGATAAGAATCAATGGAGACGGTTGATTGTTCAACTTGTAGGAGGGGTCTTGGTGGCATCATCACAGACGATTCAGAGTCGGCGGAGGAGGATCAAATAAGCCGAAAGCATTTCGAGCTTCCTGGCAGAGAAACAAGTCAGAGCCGCGCTGTTGGTCTAGGATGACAAATGGCGATGGTCGGCAATGGCTCCGGCGGCTTGAAAAACGGTGAGGAAAGTGGTCGCTGGCAGTTGACACCAATGAACGAGCTTGGGCGAAACCTAACTCTCTAAGCCTTCTTCACCGGAAAAATAAACCATCAAACGGACGAACTGACTGCGACTTTGTCATCGACCAGTGAGGGCAGTGAATGGCAAGCGGCTTCAATCATGGCCAACCTAAGATATCGATGACCGGTGTGGGTTAATAGTGGCTGCCAATGTCTCTAATCGTGCTCGATCGAGTGATGCCTTTGGGAAAATGGCCAAGGCGGCATGGTGATTGCTGATGGCCGTGCGTGGGAGGACGATGGTTGTGCGTGGTTGGCGGTGGTTGAGAGTTTTTTCTCTATGGAGGGGGGTGATGGATGGTGGGTGGTGAGCGACAGATGGTGGTATCGTTTGGTGGCGAGCGAGCGACGGCAATAGTGAGCATTGGACGATGGCATTTTTGGCTTGGGAGTGGTGCGGAGAGAGCCGGTGTAGGACTGAGTTGATGCGGAGAGAGCCGAGGAAGAAGACGGAGTTGCTTCGGACACCAAATTCAACATCGTTGAGCCTGAATCTGATCTTGCCTTCGGACGACCTCAGATCTTGCATCGCTCTAGCCCTGTAACACCCCCATGGGCAAGGAGCCGAGGTTGCCGATGGGTTGTCAAAGGTCGCGGCATAGCTGATAGGTCTGGTTGGTGATGGGGGAGCGTTGATGAAGCTGTGGCCGAGCGCTCTATTCATTTGGTGGACACAGAGCCCTAGTCCATACCTTGTCTTCTCATCTCAAAGACTAATTATTGCATGACTATCTTGATCACCGTGTAGATAAGCATAGTACTGCATTCAACGATAATGTTGACTTGACCTATAGAGTTATTTATGATGAGTTGACGCAAGGCTTTATTAAGTGTATCAATATATTCATTACAGTCTATAGCAATTTGAGCTACATGCTTTGCTCTATTTCAATTAATAAAATCAGTAAGCTACTTGTTATGTATATATTTTTCGCACAATAAGGATCAAGAATAAATTTATGGATCATTTTACCCAACCAAACCAAACCAAACCCAAGACAGAATGTTCCATTTGTATTTGTACTATGGGTTTCCAATGCAACATGAGAAAGGACGAGTTCATGGTACATGTTGTTTCTGACTTAAACAACATTCGCATGACACAACACACGGTGGACATGATCACAGATAGGGAGTGCTTTTCAGGTAAGGAACTCAGAAAAACAGCAAGAATTCGCTTGCCATCCGCCAAGTTATTGAAGGAGGCTGGACTCCTTATGTCGCAGTGTGCGGTTGATGCATACCTCCGGTCACCATGAACGGCTGAATTGCTGTTTCTCATTACAGAGCTTCCAGTGATCAACCTCTTCCTTCCTCGTCTGAAACGAAACTTGGTGCAGGCCTACGATTTTGGCAAGCACATCATGTAGACGATCACAAGGCGAAGCTTTGTTAGCATGCATGCACGAAACGCCAAGGCTCGGGCCTGCTCCCTCTCCTCTTCTGCAAAAGGCTATCAGCATGAATGATATATTAATCTTCTTCTGGTGGAACAAAAGCTGTTGTTGAAAAAACCCTAACAATTTTTTTTTTTCGCAAATCTCAATTATTTGCTTGTACAAGAGCTGAGCCACTGGTTTTATTGGGCCACTGGTTTTTATTTCGCAATAATCATCTTCACCTCTTCTTTCGTAGTTGTTGAGCCACTGGTTTTATTGGGCCTGTGACGTAGTCCCCCTTGCTTGAATCTGAGGCCCAATTAGCTCGAATCAGGATTCGAAATTTATGCTGACAACAGATAAAGAACAGCCTCCACTCTTGCGTTTGGTTACTATGAATGAAATGTAATGCATTCTGGTTTTCACAAAAAAATGCCCTTTTAGAATTTCAAAAATATGATAATGGTATATTTGAGAACTATGTCGCTTCTTTCAATAGTATGTATAGATAATATATTAATATTTGCAAAATTTATAGAAGCATTTTAAGTATTTCACTATTTTTACATAGTCAATAAGAATAATAGATTAGTATTTTTAGCACCAAATATGAAGTTATTGCTTACTAAAGTAAGATTTTTAGGACTTGATAAATGTCAAAACACTATTGAACCTATTAATACAGCTGTAAAATTTGCAAATAACTTTCCTTGTAAAATCCAAGCAAAAAATTCAATTGTCAAAACACTATTGATTCTTAGGATGCTTAAGCTATGTTTCAGATTTTATTCCGAGTCTTAAAACCTTATGTAGACCTTTATGCTTGTAAATACCGATGCTTCCAATATGGGATATGGAGGTGTATCGAAACAAATAATAGATTCAAATTCTAATGAGAAAAATAGGTAGATGATATTTGGGAACCATGGGTAATCCTTTCCTTCAATGAAGGTCCTCAAAATAACTATTCAGCTATTAGAAAGGAGATAATGTCTATTTTTTGTTGCGATCCAAAGTCCCAAGGTGATTTTTAAAAGATAAAAAGTTACAAAAGTCTCAAATTGTGTCCACTGTAACACATTTACTAATTTTTTTTTGCAACATCAAAAACCTCAAATTATATTTACTGTAATACATTTATGCTAAAATTTTTCTTTTGACATAAAAAATCTCAACCTTATATTTTTATGACACATTTACCCTCAATCAAAGTTTCGTTAGAAGATTTTTCATTTAAAATAATGTTGTTTTTATTTCATTTAAACTAGGTAAGCGCCATATCAATAACATTTGCTTTTTGACAACAATGTAAGTAGATTTTTAGTGGTCTTCATTGACGAAATTTTGACAGAGGATAAATTTGTCATACAAGTACAAATTTTGGATTTTTGGTATCATAAATTTTTTTTAGAGTAAATATATCATAATATGCATATTTTTGGGTCTTTGGTGGCTTTTGTTCTTCTTAAAATAAGCTATTCATTTTATTGTATTTAATGAATTGATTGCAAAGCACTATCGCAATTCTACAAATATCTTAAAAGATAAAGGGCAGGATTGGATACTAGAAATGCTAAAAGTTATGTATGACATTTACTTTAGTGCCAAAAGTTTCTTTTGGATTACTTGGGCTATGTTTTGTCATCTTGATTTCTTATTAAGATAGGATTGAATAGAATAGGATATGAAATCCAATAATCTTGTTATATCCTATCAATTGTTTGATAAATTGTAGTAATAAATTTGGATATATTAACATTATATAATGTATATTGTTTGGTATAAATGGCATATCAATGTAAATGAACCTAAAAGTTGTACAAATGGAGATGGTAAAAATGCCTCATCACATTTTTGTCTACTTCAATTTTATTTTCTTTTTTTCCCCTTTTTGTTTAATTATTTTCTTTTTTATTTCTTTTTTCCACTTCCATTATTCTCTAATAATATTTATTAAATAATAAATTGTACTTATATACCTGAAATACCTGAAATATGTAATAAAAAATATTTATATTTATATATTGAATTTGTATTATATGATAAAATTAAATTTGAATATATAAATAAAAATAAGATTACATCAAAAAAATTGTTGTTTTTTGTTATTTTGAATTTCTTATATTAGAATTCAAATATTATTTATATTGAAATATAATTTTCATTCTATTAATTTAAGAAGCTTGTTATTCGAGAAAAATAATTTTCCTATTGTGAATATTAGAAATCTTATTCGCTTTTATTCCACCACCCATGGAATGATTTTATCTAGCTATATATCTCTTATATTTGACTTTATTATGTTTTGAGTAGGTAGAGCGGGATATGATAAATTTTATCTTATCATGAATTTTATCCTAAATGTCAAATGTGGCCTTAAGTGCCATTTAAAAAAAATGATCATTTGAATACCAATTCTAATTTAAGTCATCACAAATATGATGTGGCCAAATTTTATTAATTTCTCAAATCGATATGTCTCATTGGCATGTCTAGTCAATATCTAACCCTTTAACAACTTCGTTTGCAAGGTTTGGTCGAAATTAAAACCCTTAATCGCCTTATGGAAGCAAATTCTTAAATTGAAGCTTTGTTTATACTTTAAAGCTTAACAATGGCCGAATAAACGACCCTCATCATCTCTCCCCGGCAAATCGTCATTATCCACGACAAAATCCGGAATTTCCCTCGATTTCTTAATTCTGAAAGCACCAAAAAATTGCCAGTCAACGCCAAGAAGCGAAGACTAAGAAGGTGGAGGAAAAATTAAGGTAGCATGCAGCCAGATTAGTCAACATTTATATATTTCGATGCAACAACAAGATGTTATTTGTAACAAGTAGTTTTGTTGGTTGGTTAATTGGTCACATTTTTTTCATGAAATGGGTTGAATTGGTATTAGTCTGGATACAACAAAATAATTCTATTCGATCGAATAAGTACCTTGTGTCAGAATTGAGAAATTCTATGACTCGAATCTTTAGTATTCTCTTATTTATTACCCATGTTTACTATTTAGGTAGAATACCGTCACCCATTGTTACTAAAAAATTCAAAGAAACCTCAGAAACGGAAGAAAGGGGGAATCTAAGTCCCCAAAACGCAACATCGTCTTGGGAGAACTTCTTTCGACTTCTTTGACTGATTGGAGCTTCGCTCATGTTGTTCCCTCGATCAGATGAAGCCGCGATTATGAACCATCGGCTCTTTGGCGATGGTGGTGATCTTGGCTTGTTGCAAAGTCAAATCGAAGTTTAGCAAAAGCTGTGGCGTAGCTGCGACTTAGCCTTAGCCCATGCCTTGTCTTCTCATCTCAAAGACTCATTTTTTCGTGACTATCTGGATCACTATGTAGATAAGCATAGTATCGCATTCACCGGTAATATTGGCTTCACCTATAGAGCTATCCCTAATGAATTGACGTAAGGTCTTGTCAAGTGTATCAAAATATTTATTACAATCTGTAGCAATTTGAGCCACATGCTTTGCTCTACTTCAATGATTAAAATTAGTAAACTACTTGTTATACATCCATTTTTCACATAATAAGGATCAAGAATAAACTTAGGGATTGTTTAACCCAACTAAACCAAACCCAAGAGAGAATGTTCCATTTGTACTTGTACTATGGGTTTCCAATGCTTTGGCGATGTCAAATCGAAGTTTAGCAAAAGCTGCGACTTAGCCTTAGCCTCGTTCTCTGTTTGGCAGGGCACAAATTTGTCGTTCATAAGTGAGGTCCTGTCGGCATTGGTCGCGGATATGATTAGTTACAACAAGGACAAGATCCCAAACCAGGACATTGTCTTGCTGAGAAGCAGGTCGAAATAGAGCAATGGCGATAGCGATAAGAATCAATGGAGACGGTTGATTGTTCAACTTGTAGGAGGGGTCTTGGTGGCATCATCAAAGACGTTCAGAGTTGGCGGAGGAGGATCAAATAAGCCGAAAGCATTTCAAGCTTCCTGGCCGAGAAACAACTCAAAGCCGCTCTGTTGGTCTAGGATGACAAATAGCGATGGTCGGCAATGGCTCTGGCGGCTTGAAAAACGGTGAGGAAAGTGGTCGCTGGCGGTTGACACCAATGAACGAGCTTCGGGCGAACCCAAACTCTCTAAGCCTTCTTCACCGTAAAAATAAACCATCAACGGGACGAACTGACTGCAACTTTGTCAGCGACCAGTGAGGGCAGTGAATGGCAAGCGGCTTCAATCATGGCCAACCTAAGATATCGATGACCGGTGTGGGTTAATAGTGGGTGCCAATGTCTCAAGTCATGCTCGGTCGAGTGATGCCTTTGGGAAAATGGCCAAGGCGGCATGGTGATAGCTGATGGCCGTGCGTGGGAGGACGATGGTTGTGCGTGGTTGGCGGTGGTTGAGAGTTTTTTCTCTATGGAGGGGGGTGATGGATGGTGGGTGGTGAGCGACAGAGGGTGGTATCGTTTGGTGGCGAGCGAGCGACGGCAATAGTGAGCATTGGACGATGGCATTTTTGGCTTGGGAGTGGTGCGGAGAGAGCCGGTGTAGGACTGAGTTGATGCGGAGAGAGCCGAGGAAGAAGACGGAGTTGCTGCGGACACCAAATTCAACATCGTTGAGCCCGAATCTGATCTTGTCTTCAGACGACCTCAGATCTTGCATCGCTCTAGCCCTGTAACACCCTCATGGGCGAGGAGCTGAGGTTGCCGACGGGTTGTCAAAGGTCACGGCATCACTGGTAGGTCTGGTTGGTGATGTGGGAGCGTTGGTGAAGCTGTGGCCGAGCCTTTTCACTCCGTCCTTGAAGAGTCGGAGCTTTCGAAATCTGCATCCTTGAAGAGTTGCAGTCATTGATCTAGAAGAGCAACCAATGAAGTTTCTATCTTTTCCTGTTCTGTTCGTTATTTCGAACCCAAATTCGACCATCCTACAGTGCTTATTTCAGAAAACCCAAAACAGATAAATTGTAGATCCAGAAGTCTCCGTTCATTTGGCTTTGGAATCAGGTCGATCTGATCTGTATTAACAAAGATACGACTGTTCTCCTGAGCTTGCGCAGTGCTGGAATTTCTGTTCGTCCTGTTTTCCGTGTGTGAGTCACTCTCCCGACATGCTTCCGACCGTGATTAGGTTGAACACTCTCCGAAGAGGAAGAGTCACCATGGGAATCTTCAGTCCTGGAACAGGGTGGAGAATTATTTGCTTCAGCCCTCAAATGCTGAACTTCTCGTGTCAATTCATCAATTTGTTGTTGCAAATTCTCAGCGAGTGTATGCACTTCATCGAGGGGAATGGTTCTGCCGCCAAGACGTCTAGCTTGTTTTGGAGGCATTGTCCTCTCCTCCAAAGCTTTGATACCAAATGATGCAAGCCTAGGTTGGGCTTTCTCACACAATAGGATTGGGAGAGTGACTCACACACGGAAAAACAGGACGAACAGAAATTCCAGCTCTGCGCAAGCTCAGGAGAATAGTCGTATCTTTGTCGATACAGATCGGATTGACCTGATTCCATAGCCAAATGAACGGAGAATTTTGGATCTACAATTTATCTGTTTTGGGTTTTCTGAAATAAGGATCGATGACTGCAACTCTTCAAGGATGCAGATTTCGAAAGCTCTGACTCTTCAAGGACAGAGTGAAAACTCTTCTAGGTTTTCAAGGGTATGAACTCTACAAGGTTCACGATACTTGCTTCAAAGCAAATTTTTTTTATTCATCAAAGGTCGTCTGTTTTTTACAAGAAATTGGAAGGCTTATATCATCAAAGAAATAAAGACAGAGCATTGAAATTAGGAGAAATAAAGACAGAACATTGAAACTAGGTGAAATAGTAAAGAGCATAGAAACTATAAACTAGTGAAAGCGTCATGCGGGCTCCCAAGGTGTCTTTCAAGCTTCTGGATGGACTCAAGATATTGATACGGCTCTTCGGTTTCGTCGAGCTTGAATGCGGGCTGATCTTCTTGGTTGAGAGAGCTGGTCTTCAATGCGGGCTGCATCACCTCTGTTCATACGGTGGACACATAGCCCTAGCCCATACCCATACCTTGTCTTCTCATCTCGAAGACTAATTATTGTGGGTGGATCCAGGTCATTATCATGGCCATGTTCACCTATTCCATTTGTATGGACACGAAAAAATTATACAAAAAAAAGATGAATTTGTCTTTTTTTGGTACCCTTTTAATTTTTAGAGTTCTGGGTATCTATTAATATTCCTAAAAATTGTTTTTTTTTTTTATAACCAGGATCCGCCTAGCCCAACGAGCTTACGCTTGCCAACCCACAGCCCGTACAGTGCGCGGTGCACGTTGGACCAAGCATCAATACCTCGGGAGAGGCTAGCATAGGAACCCAACACCCATTACCTCCCTATTAAGTCATATTAGCAACGTGGGGATTCTAACCCTCGACCTCGGTGGTGAGGGAGAGAATGAATATCAATGTAGCTGCCCATGGTTCGGTTATTCCTGAAAATTGTTTCTTCTTTCTTTCCGTGAAATATATTTCAAGACCTTAGGACATTTTTTCTGGTGTATCACAATGTGGATCACTGTACACAATTGAATTGAGAGGTCTATTATGCAGATATGAACCATCTTATTGTCAATATAAATAACCTGAAGCACGTGAACAACGTGATGATCTGGATTTACTCTCCTTCCCCAGTTGAAGAACTTCCTGATATGCCTCGCTACATGGACTTGGAACATTGGTCCAACGTGAAATTAGAGCCTTTCTAGTAGGGATGTGCAACCGGACTAGATATACTTGGGAACCCGAGTGGACCACTCGAAATTAGGGTCAGGAACTAGGAACCGATTCTAATTTTTGGGAATCGGGTCCAAGTAAGGACCCACCTGGAATTGGACTGGTTTTGGAATCGATTTTTACCCTCTCTCTATCTTTGAAGAATTATTAAAAAAAGAAAGCCTCTTTCTAAATCAAATTAAGGAAGCATTGCCTTCGAAAAATTGTTAAAAAAAACCTGTTCTTATATATTGTTTTTCTTTTTTAATTGTCCCACCTTCAACTATGGTAATAGTTGCGGGATAAGCATTACCAACTATTATGACACTAATTGAACCATTCTCAGTCCAGTTCAAGAAAAATGTCATTTTAATAACAGCTTTGTCGTATAAATTTGAGCAAGCGCATTAGATCATATTAGTAGTATTTGTGGAAATGAGGATAATATTATATCTATATTCGTTGCTAATATTTATGTAATGTTAGGATTTTTGCTTTGTCTTATAATGTTAAGAGGATTGTGTTATTATTTTTCGTGAGTTAATGTAAAATTTGAACTCATATAGGATATCAAACGGTTGTAAAATAGGTTCAATTGAAAAAGGATAGACCTTGTTCTCGGATCGGAAAAACAGTATTTGGTCCAAAATATGGTCCAATAAAAATAGGGTGGGGTATGGGGTCCGAAAAAGGAGAATCGCTTATAATAAGGTCGGGTATAGGGTTTAGGTTTGGACCCTACTCACCCTTGATCCGATCACCCCTATTTTCTGGTTGACTCTACATAGAACATATGAAGTTCACTTGATGACATGAAAAGAAAGAGCACTTGCAAACTTTGCTAATGCTAAGTGAGATTTCAAACAAGTCCCCTCTTTGATTTGAATCTCTTAAACAAACTTCGAGAATAATCACAGATTTGGCTCAACAGGAAGACGCGGATGTTTCCAAAGGCGATTGGCACGAAGCATGATAGAAATGTTTTAGTTCTCGGTCAAGTAGTTTCAGGAGAGACGGGGCTAGGCTCAAAGCCAGGGATTGTGTTGAAGATCCGAGGGAGGCTGGCGGCAAGTGCTAAACTGGAGCAGATAAGAACCCAGGGTCATCGGGTGTGATGTCTTGTTCTTGTTAAAAATTAAACCAAATTCATAAGTATCATTGATGCTGACGTTATCCTTGATCCTAGAATGGATATTGAAGACTACTCGGTACTCACGTTGAAGAAGAGTCATTATTGTACTTTTAACAAGTTTGTTCGTATTTCTATGTTCATTCTATTTGTGTCTCTAGGTCTTTTGTAAGTTCCTAGGAATTTAGCTTCTTGGAATGCTAGCTATATTTATGAGGAAGAGTAAAGGTCATGAAACAAGTCAATAAATAGGCTAACTTTGTAATTGTTTTTGATAAGGTGAAATAAGGTAAATTAAACATAAAAGTCTATCTCCTTCTCCTGTGTGAGTTTCACCTTCAAAATTTTCCCCAACAAATTGGTATCAGAGTTGCGCCTTTGATGTTCAACAGTTCTTCCCTGTAAGTTGATTGTGAGGCCACCGAGGTTCTCTCCAGATGCTTTCCACATCAGCATTCCCTCCTTTTGTTCGACCGCGATTAAGTATGCCCTTGAAGCTGTCCTATGCAAAATGCATTTGCCCGGTGCTCTAAAGGCCTTCGGATATGCAGGAAAGGATCCCCTGGAAGCGGTGATATGATGCCTTCACTACCATCATCAGCGCATAAAGTGAAGCCTAAAATTTTCAGGGAAGTTGAGGATGTAAAATTCCTCTTTGCATACATCGAACGACAGGTTTCAGTCGGATTCGACCCTTAAGTTCATTTTCCTGCAGATGGCCTTTTTCCAGGACATCGTATCACTTGCATGGCGATTCCACATATTGTTTGTAACCTGCAATGTTCTCCACTTATATTCTCCGAGCGTAATCAACTCGAACCGCGTTGTCTTACCTTGGACCTTGACAGTAGTTCGCAGGATTTTGTACTATCCTATAAAAGGATCAAAAGCCTATTCGGACATGATGGCAATAAACAAACCTTCTTCTCGACGTTGGCAATTGACGGTATTCCCTCGTTATAGGGTTGCACACAGAGACAGGATGGAGCAACCAGGGAGAAGCTAGAAAAAGCAATCCCCGGCAAGACCCCATAACCAAAAGTCCTTGAAGCAGCTAGAAAAGAACCTGGCGAGAGTTGCATCCCTCGGGATCCTCACAATGGAGCTAACCCCTGAGTTCGTCATCTAGCATGCTGAGCGACGGGATGATGAGCCCTTGGTGTATGTTAACAAGCCACTTGATGAAGACAGGATCTTTCGTCAATTGACACGAGGACTTAACACCCGCATTGGTTGCGAGCCTGACTAGTATTTTGAATGTGATATCAATAATAAAGTAGGGAGTACTCAAGCTGTCACCATGGCTTTGTCTTTGGATTTGCCATTGGAGGGAAGAAGACATCAAATTAACTATTTCAGTTATGTTCCAATGGTACACTTTTAAACAAGATAAAAGAATGGGGCTCTACTAGCATCAGTTTTTGGGTTACCATAAGAATAACGGCATATCAAGAGTCACAAATTATTGAATAAGTAGACTCGACAATAATTTATTATTATGTGTTATTTGATTTTCTGTGATCCAAAATAAACTGTTATTCTCAATGTACATTAAAGATTGTTACATAATCATTTCTCAAAAAAATAAGGTACCACAAGCACATAAATAGCAGAACAAGGGATACCGTTAAGGAAAATCTAATAGGAATGTAAAGTGCAATCCATGTTTTTTCCATCTTTGTTTGGTGCTCTGTAGTTCAATTTCCTTTTCTCCGGTCATTGTTCCACGGATAGATCTCTAGAAACCCAATAATTTCACGACAACATGTTGTTCCAAAATCGGAAGTACGATTTGATGCGCAAATAGTCTGATAACAATGAATTGCATTACATCTCTATTTCCTAGAACTCTTTTGTGGATTCTAATGTAGTATAGTCAACGAAAGTCCGTTTAGGATATCAACTATGAAGCATGAGACTGATGTATCATGGCAACTCGAAGTAGTATGGTAACCATTTTACAATCTCTTATTCCATTTGAGCTTTTGGATCGCCAAGATAAGTCGATAATTTTAGGATACCAACCTAACCTGACAGGTTGTGGAAATACAACTTCAATTATACCAATGATTCCAAAGCGATCACTGGAACGGATATATCAACCTACATGAACACCCTTCAATGATATCAACCCACCTGGAAACCGTCAATGATCATATCAGCCCTTCAATTAGTGTTGCAATCAGCATCGAGCAAAGCCACACACATTATTTGAAGTAGATTCTAAAATGAATCCTATTCTTATATAGTGCCTCCATAATGATATTGTCACTATCCACACTTCTCATTCTTCACACAGATGCAATGACGAGAGAATTTTTTTGCTCTCATTCATGCACTCCACTCAATTGCTACAAACAACAAACAATTTCTAGATTCCAAGAAACAGCGATCCGTGTTCCCGTTCAAGGGAAAGAAAACCAGAGATACTCATTTTTCAAATGCTGAGCATGAACTTCATCCAGCAAGTCCTTATCATCAGCCCTTGGGAGCTCAAATATCAGACAAGAACAGAAGGAAAATGCCCAAATCAGTTCGGATCAAATCAAATGCACGGTGCAGCAACACGATCAGCAAGATTTTTAGCTCGGGAAGCCATTATTTAAAGCCCCCAAAAAGGAAAAAAGAAAAAGAAAAAGAACAAGAGATAAAGTGAACAGTCATGTAAAGTATCAATCTTTTCCAATTCGAACAGAGAGATTCTCAGAGGGAAAGGAAGGGATCGACAATACTACCAGTCAAGAAACCGACTTTGCTTAACCGAGCTGTGTCCCAAGTGTGCGATGTCTGAATGGTTTCCATTGCATAGTGGACATGACTAAACCTGCCATATGGTCAAAGCGATTTAGACGCGTTTCAGACCAAGATTTTGTGCCATCTAGGAACTCTGAATCTTAATGCTTCATTGTATATCTCTTGAACTCCTTTTAAGTAACTTATATCGACAATGTGTGTCGGGATGCCGGGAATTCCTATTTTGTTAAAAGTTTCAGGGTGTTCACTTCAACGTGGAACTCTTCACACATCCTTTTACATGTAGATATTATCAAACATGTAACTAAAATTGATAGTAGCCCCACTTTGATCCAGCGATGGATCGATTTGATTCACCTTTTTCCAGAAATTGTAGGCCGTAAGAAGTCCTTTTAGTCGCTCGTGACCCTAGAACAATGGCCAAAACAGTCCTTCCATACAATTTACTTAACGGTAGATTACCTTGTCGGTCCTCAATCCACATCAATCTAGGCACTAATGGCACAGTAATTCCTGGTACATGCATTCCTACCCATGCACAGTGCAAATTATTGTTTCTTCTAAAAACAGGAAGTTCACCTTAAGAAAGTAGACCGGGTAAACATGTTGTGTAGCAAATCTCAAGCAATCGTCGAAATAATGAAGTGTTCACATTTGGTGACGATGCAAAGGAATCGGATCATATCCTTGTGCCTTAATGTCTTCCTCTGAAAGTCATGAGCATACTAGGTATCTCAATATTACCCGATCAAGCATGATTAATTCGGTCATGATTCCTGACAATGTATTATATTTCTTTTTCAGTGTGATGGGCCAAAGATTTCTGCCTGCACAAGTGAATTCATTTATAGTATAGATTCGATCTTCCTCATCCTACAACTAAATTTCTTTTACTCTCTTTGTAAACGGTAGAACCTGCCGCAATCATCACTGCATGAAATTTCCATTGACGATGGGAAGAACATAAGTGAATCCACAAAATAACACAAAAATCCTTCAGTACTTGCAATTGTTAATGTTGAACAAAAAGAGTTATTCCTAGACTACAAATACCATCCCTTGTAACATTTCTGCAAAGGAGCTGCTCAAATAATCACCGATATGGCCAGACGGGGGAGAAAACATAGTACTGACAAAGGGTTAGACTGAAGACAACAATAAGTTTAGCCCTAGGAGATAAGAAGAGCATCTCACAATCACGCAGTTTCAGGTGATACAAGGCTAGGCTCATAACCACGTACTGTAATGAACATCGAAGGGATTGAAGGGAGGCTAGGGATGTCAAGCGGCAGGTAATTTGCCCTTTCTAGGAGAAATTGTGTGAAGTGCTTTTTCGGGTTCCAAATGTCCCCATAACAATCACTCACCTTTAATAGATAACATTCCGGGCTCCACCAACCGATGACTTTATAAGTCATGAAGGAATTCCACTCCATGTTAGTATCGTGTTCATCCCAAAACTCGATGGAAAGGTCTTCAAGCTTGTCCCCCGTCATTTCCCATAATCTCATCTGCTCGTTATCATGTTCTACTATAGTCAAGCGTCCTCCAAATCCTAGCAGCTCAAGTTCTGTGGGTTCAATCATTGTTGTGAGGTGAGTATATCCATCAGGGACAAAACCTTGGGGAGGTAGGAGCAATTGACCATCATCATCACGGCGTCCTCCAAGACCAAAGTGGCCAACATCTTTGGCACGTGGGCGGATGCCAAAGCTGGATATATCTTTGGGAAATGAAATCTTCCGAAACTTCTCATGACATACGTCAAATGATAAGAGGAAGTCACATGCTGTTGCGGAGGCTTTCCAGTGAATGGTCCTGTTCCAAAAGACAGGTTCATATACAAAATAAGCCTCCCAATGATTGGGTACATCCAATTTCCTCCACGAACTTGCTCCTAGTGTAGTCACTTCGAAGCATCTTCTTCCTTCATGAACATATGTCCGCAGAACTTCGTACTTTCCTGTTGAAGGATTGAAACTGAGTCCAACTTGATGACCATTAATAACTTTTTCTCCTGATGTTGGCAATCTTCTGTACTCCCTCGTTACAGGATTGAAAACAAAAACGGGATCAAGAGCTGACAAAGAACCTACACATAGCAATCCTCGGCAAGTGCCCATGGCCGAAAGTCCTTTTAGCGGATCAATGCAAACCTGTCTAACCCTGTGTCCCCCAATATCCACGAAAAGAAACGGTTGAGTGGAGTCATTCTCTGCACAATTGGGTTCAAGGATAAGAGACGGTGGCTTGTCAACATTGCTACTCAAAAGCTGCTCGATGAAAGCAGGAGATTTTGTCAGGTAACACCAGGCCTTGCAGACACATCTGCAACGTAGGACTGAGTCGATAGGAAGCTTGCATAATATTTCTGTTGTAATCTCTGGAGACAAGTAGGGAATGCTCTCGTTGCCACTGCTGCTTCTTTTCTCTGATTTCTCCATTTTAGGCCAAAATATATCAATTTCTTCTTAGCTATGTTCCTGCAAGTTACACACAAATCAGCGCCCCAAGCTTAAAAAAAAAAGCGCAGAACAAAGGGGTTATAAATGACCCTACAAGGAATCTTGAAAGGATCCTTGCTTTAATTTTCATCAATTGCAAAAATAACTGTTTTAGAAATGAGTTTTTCCTTTGTTTCTTTGTCGTGGTGTGGCCGTTGGATTTCAAGAAGCCTCAAATCCACACAACAATATGCTATTCTAATTTTAAGTGCGTCCATGCACAAAGCAGTGGGTAAAATGCATCACACTTACTCAAGTTCTATTTATTAGAACTCTTGCGTAGCAACTTTTTATATTGCACTAGATAATAAAAATTCACATGAAATGTAATTTATAATGACCACTCGACATCACTGCTAGATATGGTAATGCTATTAACTTGGCAATAACGGATTATCTCAGGACACCCACAAAGTAATAAAAAATTATAATGACGGCCTTGATAATATCAATGTTTCCAAAAACATTAAACTACTCGAATGACAATAGCTAATTATATGAGTGCCCTTCGGCGATATTAACGCTTCCCAAAACCATGGATAGTCACATTGACTTGTTACTATGCAATTAACACCTCTCCTTCTCTCTCTAAAGATATCTCTAGAGCTATTATAACATACATATCTCTAGTGTTTTCTCATACACCTAATTAGCTTCCCTCAAATTTCTACCAACTTCTCCACCATACTAGGCTTACCAGCTTGTGGTTGCAAATGTCTAGAACTCTCGAGCAGGTTGAGTCTACCATAAGCACCAACATTAAGATCCGGCCTCCCATTTTGAGCAAGTGTAAAATGGCTGAAAGAGGGGAAGAGGTGGTGAATCAAGTGATCAGTGCATGCGAGAGGCGTGTGTGCAAGTGAGTGCACTGTGAAATGGTGATTGAATCAACAAGTTAAGGTCTTGCGAGTAAGTAACAAGAAAAATTGTGCAGACAAATTTGTGTTCCTTGTTGCGATAAGTTTGAAATCTGCCTTCAGTGCTCATCTCCACCTACAATAGCTTACACTTCCCTCAACCTCCATTTCTACATGATTTGAACTATTAGCCGGATCATGAACTAATTGTGAGTTTAAAGCGTGGGAATTGACATCACACAAAAAACTTGATACTATTCCATTCTTCACTCTGATGCAACGCCATTAGAAAATTTTGGTCTCATTTTCTGATTGGCTTGATCGAAAAGAAATCGGAAATCTCAAGAACCAAAGCCGAACTCCCCTATGACGGAGACAACTGCAACAAAGCAAGGAAAAAGAACAGCAAAATACGCAACACAAACGAGAGAGACTAAATTACAGATATAGCCAGCAAGTACAGATTCAGGGAAGGAAAAAGGACCACCCAAGAACAAGAGGAAACAAGCGAATTCAGATCGTACTCTACCGCAAGTGCGGGATCAGCACGATCAGACAGGATTCTCAACTTATACGAACATCAATGAACGAGCGACAAAAAGATAAGACAAAGAACATCGAGAAACATAGAAGACAACCGTGAGAAGCATGAATATTTTCATTGCAACACGAAATTCAAACGAAAAAAGATAGAGAGTCGACAATTCTACCATCAAGAAATCACCTTTGCTCGCTTGATCGTCGAAATGGATCGTTCAAGTGCTTCAAGCTCAACTTCTTCTGTTTCTTATTGGCAAATAAACCCTAAACTATTCCTACTACGACTTAAATACTCAATTTTTTTTTTTTATATATCACTAAAAACCTTAAAGTTACCCATTATCACATAAATACCCCTATTTTTTTTTTCTTTTATCATGAAAAACCCGAATTTATACCGTGTGATGCTATCTCCACCCTTATATGACTAAATGCACTCTATTTTCATTAAAAAGACAAAGTTGCTCTTAGTTAATCAATTGCAAGTTAAAGTGGCGGCCCCCAATTTATTTACTTTCCTTCTTTTGTTACCTTTTTTTTTCTTTGTCGAATTTAGTTGCCATAATTAAGAATATCTCAGATTTTGTTGTTTATTATGGATTTCCATATATATAAAATGCATTATGTTTTTCCTTTATTTTTATATTTACTTCCATAAAAATTATTTTTTCCAAAAGAGAAATTTTGAAGAAACCTAGTTATTTTCTACATTGTCAAGCAAATTTATGAATTAATTGTCCAGTAAAATCTAGAAAAGATCTAACATAGGTCACGTGTTTATAAACTTTGACTTTTTTGTTGTGCATATCACTATCAAATCTTTTTTATAAGTTGTCTTTTATATACATATACATTTTATGGGATGATTGGATGAGACCATAACTCTTTAAAGCTTTTCCAAGACAAAATCATAGTTACATTCCTATTCATGAAATTTTAAAAGAGGGAATCTAATTATATCAGAGCTTTGCATAAAATAAGATATTTATATAAAATACCATCAAAATCTCATTATTTTGGGCCGACAAAAATGAATATCATTTGCAGGTTTTTTATGAACAATATCAAGATCCGTCATTGCACATAGCTTTTTCATGCCAATGTTTTTAGTGTTTTTCTAAACTCCTATAATGTCTTACATGCTCTGTGTCAAAGCATCTCGTCAATAGATGAAAAAAGACAAATTCTTTGATATAATTAATATAGAAACTTGAGCTATATTTTAGACTAACGAAATAAAAAAAATAAAAAAAGTCATTAAGAAAGTAATTTTTTGAGAGATAACCCGTTATAAGAGTAATGATGGGGAAAAGGCTGGTTTTTATTTTCTACATAGCAATACGTTGAAAATTGACAAAAAATCATAAACAAAAACAGGCATGTTATTCTTAATTATGATAATTAGATCATACCCAAAATAACAAAAACTTAAAAAACAAAGGAAGTAAATAAATTTGAAGCCACCACTTTAGATTACAAATAATATTGAGGACAATATTATCTTTTTAATGAAAATGGGGTGGATTTAGTTACATAGGGAGTGGAAATTGCATCGCCCTTTATACCACCATGACATATATACCTTGAATGGAATTGAAATAGTGGGTATATATGTCACACATATATAAATTTAGGTTTTTTCGTGAAACAAAGCAAGTTTGGGGGTAGTTGTGACATAGTGTGCATGATTTTAGGTCTTTTCGTGATATTTGCCATTTTTTCTTTTGTCTATTCTGCCTTGATTTTCATTTTAGCTTTTCATTTCTATAATGTGTTGATTGTAGTCACCATATTAAGTTTTTGTGATAAAAATTAAAAATTAAAAATATTAAAAGAGTATACAAAATATTTATATGTATCTTCTATATTTAAGTGAAACATGTCATTTGTCTTGCTTATTTAACCTTCCCTTAATATCCCTGCGTTTTACAATAGAAAATCAAGAAATAACGGCATAAATATAATTAAGCACATCTTTAACACTATCCACCACTTTAACAAATTATTATGAAGGGGTGTCGGAAGCCAAATGTAGGGTGGAAAAACTATAAACCTAAATTTAGATAGGGATAATGATGTAAATGGTTCATGAACTTTTGTCCATTATGTAATGACGTCTCTGAATTTGTAATTTGTATAATGTGATCCCTAAACTTTGGCTCAATGTACAATGTTGTTCTTAAATTTTTTATTTTTCATTGTACTCTCCAAACCATTTGTAAATGGTTAATGTAGTCCCTAAATTAAATAAAAAAATTAAAATTTTATGAACAATATTGTACATTAGACCAAAGTTAGAGGACCATTAGTATCATTTTCCCACTTAAATATATCATTTCAAAATCTCCTACCGAAACTAACACCTATCAATTAGAGGAATCGACATCTCAAAAACGAGATTAGTAAAAGCTCAATTTAGCAATAGATGCGTCAAAATGGGTTGAAGACCCATTTATTAACCCATTTATGATGAGTTGGGTCATGCGAGGATTAGTTAAATCTTGATAAATGGGTTGATAAGTGTTTGAGTAAAAAAGTTTAATAAAAATATGGGTTTTTGATAGGTCTAAAGTTCAATCCACTAGCAATCTCCATTCACTTGCCTTTAGGTTCAGGTGGGGGGTTTTCTAGCAAGGCAACTTATTTTCTAGTTTTATCTTCTATTTATGACCTTCTTCTTCTTTTTTCAAAATTGAAAAACAGTAAAACATGTATTATCATTCATGCTTTAAAAAACTGTGAAAATTCATATATTACTATAAATGTCAATATTTATTGACTTATTAATTTTAAGAGATGTTGGACACTTTATTATAAAACTCGAAAATTTTGTAATAAAGAAAAGGTAGCTAACCTTTTTGAAATCTCATAAAGCTACTAATTTATTTATTTATTTATGTTTTACACACTACATGCATTGCATAAAAGTTGTTATTTTCAAATATCTATGTAATATCCTGAATTTCGACCCATTCCAGGATAGATGAAATGGTTAATTTATCAATGCACTGTTAGTTACGTTTACTCTGAGTTGGCCTCTCATGAGTTAACTAATTGTTCGGCAAGGCAATTAAGCATCGGTACGCGTACGACTAGTGAATTTAATCGGGGATAAGCCGCTCGACCATAAGGATCAAAGAGGAATAATACTACATTGTTGCAGGCCAATTAGCGAACGGAAATAAATTGAGTCGGCAAAAATACGAGGTCAGATTGCGGGTGATTCCGCACGACTTCGATAGTAATTGCAGACGACGTTAAACCGATTTCCTTTTTGGCCATGTACTCAGAGTGAGCAATTAACCTCTCGTGATTACATGACAACCGAGAATTGCCCTGATTCGAATGCACGATCGTGGATTGAAAAGCTATCAACCACGGGTCAAACGCGCGAGAGCCCCTAAACGCCGCCCGAAAGTTAGGTCGTACTAAAGTCGCGATTGATTGATTTTAACCACGAATTTCAATCCGGTATTGGGTATCGAATTTTTAGGGATGTCGAGACTAAATGTTGGACATTGTCTCATTAATTCTCGGATTTTTCGATAAGCCCAGAAATTACCTGAAGTGGATTAACGGGTCGAGATTAGGACTGGATTTTGGGAATCGCGCTTCAGGGGTAATTAGACCAAGTACCCCCTTCTAGAAGCTTGTTTGCTTTTTTTAAAATTTTAGGGTTTTTCCCCTTTTCTCTCTCTTCCTCTCTCCCGCGCGTCCCCTCCCTCTCTCTTCCGCACGCTCCCTCTTTCTCTCTCCCCATTTTCTCTCTTTTTCCCCACGTTTTCCTCCACCTTTCCTAGAGCCCGACTAAAGGAGAAAATATTGGGTACCTTCAAAGTGCCACGTAATCGGTGCTCTGAACCATTCACAGGTCGCCACGTGTCTTTGGGGCCCACACCTCAGCCCAATTTTCAAACTCAGCGCACAGTACATCCTCTCTCCTCTGTATTTTTTTACCCACCCAATATTTTCTCCTCTTTTCTCTCCTCTCTCCTCACTCTCTCTCCTCTTTCTCAACCCAGCGACGTTCTCTCCGACGACGGCGATACTCCCACTCCGACGACGGTGAGGCTACTGCTCTAACGATGGCCTCTCTCTCCACTCCACAGCCTCTTCCTTCTATTGGCATACCGCAGCTCGCTCTCGGACCTCTCTCTTCCCAAATCGTGCCCTGATTCCGCTCGGTCTTCTCCCTCCCTTGCGACTCGCTCTGATCTGTTGTCCGATCTTCCACCGGCGACACTCGCTTCCATGCTCCGCTCTACTTAGACCCATCTCTCCCAAGAAGCCCTAAATCTGCGACAACAAATCCACCTTCCAGGTTTTTTTTTTTGGGTTTTTACATCTGCATCTTTTCTTTGGAGGAAGCTCGCACGTTGATTGCCAAATTTTTCTTGTTTTGCCACAGTGTGTAGGGGTGGTTCTGGTTCTTGCACAATAGAGAAGAGAGAATCGCTTCTACGCTTGGCTCGGCTTGGTTCAAAACTGTCCCTCCCAGAAGCCCTAAATCAGTGAGGACAAGCCTGCGTTTCTGGTTTTTTCTTTTATTGGGTTTTTTCGTCCACATCTTCATTTTGGGGAAGCTCACACACCGATTGTCATGTGTAGGAGTGTTTCTGGTTCTTGCAAAACAGAAAAGAGAGAAGCGACTGGTCTGCTCTCTTGTATCGCTTCCACGCACAGCTTTGCCCGGCTCAAAGTCGTCTCTCCCGAGAAGCCCGTATTGCTTGGCTCGGCTTGGTTCAAAGCCATCCCTCCTAGAAGCCCTAAATTGGCGACTACAAGCCCGTGTTTCAGGTTTTCTTTTTTATTGGGTTTTTTCGTCCGCATCTTCATTTTGGGTGAAGCTCGCACATTGATTGTCAAAATTTGCTTGTTTGTTTGGCCACAAAGTGTGTAGGAGTGTTTCTGATTCTTACAAAACAGAGAAGAGAGAAGCAATTGGTCTGCTCTCTCGTGTCCCTTCTACACACGGCTTTGCTCGGCTCAAAGGCGTCCTTCTCGAGAAGCCCATATTGCAACTTCAGGTGGTTTCAGTTCTCAACTTTTATTTTTTCCAAAGTTGATTTGGCGATTGTCTTTTGTTCTAGTCACATACATTAATTGTAGTTCAAATTCAATGGAAAGAAGGATCAGAAATATGAGAATCGAACAAGAATGAGGGCTTGGAGAGTAATGGAATCTCATTTTTTTTCTTGGTCGTATCGAAATATTAGAATCACAGTTGGAGGAATTATGTAGCAACTAGAATTTGGAGATGTTTGTATGTGGTGCTTGATTACAAGTTCAATTCTGATTTGTGGAAGTTTATTGGACCAAAATGAGAAAACTTATGCTTTTCCTCTTTTCTTTTTCTGATGGTAGATTTATTTTGTGGTACGTCGAGTCGTGACAATCTTTAAGGTGAGACAAAACAGCTTTGGTTTTGGCTTGCGGGATTGGGGCTCTTTGAGGAGACTAAAAACTTGGTGTCTTTTTTTGAGAAGGAACATCTAGATGGCTGAAACAGAGGTAACTTTTTACTCATTATACGTGCTTTTCTTAGTAACGACCCAATGTTTTCTTGCTTGAAAAGGTAATATATTAATTATTGTTTGTTCTTTTAGTTGCAGCATGAAACTTCCCATCTTGTGCATGTAATGCGTGATATGGAAAAAGATTTTGAGTTTGCAATAGGAATGGTTTTCTCAAATGAACTTGAAGCATATCATACATATGTAGCCTATGCAATTGGTAAAGGATTTGGAGTGAGGAAGGATAATCTATTAAGAAATCGCAAAGGAGAAATAACTCGAAGGACTTTCGTGTGTAATTGTGAGGGACATTCTGTCAGCTCATCTAATCAAGATAAGAAATATGAGAGGTTTGAAGTTAGATGCGGCTGTCCTGCTCGTATCAAATTTAAAGTTCACAATGGTGTCTATGAAGTCATTGAGTATATTTCCGAGCATAATCATGCATTTATTCCGGAGGGTCAAAAGCATTTGATTAGATGTGGAAGGATGATATCTGATACTTGCAAGGGTGTTATAGTTGATATGATTAAAGCTGGCATTGGAGGGACTTCAACATATAAGTTTTTAGCAAATGAAGCAGGAGGAAGCAAAAACTTGGGTTTCAACTTGCGCGATTGTCAAAATTTTTTGCAGACCAAAAGATCAAGTGATATAACCGGGGGAGATTGTCAACGTCTTCTAAATCATTTTCATTGTATGCAAATGCAGAACCCAATGTTTTTCCATGCTGTACAGGTAAATCAAGATGGAAGATTGACTAATTTATTTTGGAGAGATAGCTTGTCCAAATATGATTATGATTGCTTTGGTGATGTGCTTGTGTTTGATACCACCTATCGTACAAACAAACATAATATGATATGTGCACCTTTTGTTGGGGTTAATCACCATTGGAAGAATATTTTGTTTGGTTGTGCGTTTTTATTGGACGAGACTGCAGAATCTTTTATTTGGTTATTTGAGGTGTTTTTGCAGTCAATGGGAGATAAGGCTCCAAAAACTATATTCACTGATCAAGACCAAGCTATGGCAAAGGCCATTAGAATAGTATTTCCGAATACACAACACCGTTTGTGCACTTGGCACATTGGGAAAAATGCCAGTCAAAACATCCCAGATCTTTATCGCAAACCAAGTTTTAGGGATAAATATTTCTTCACACTTATGTATAGATGTAGATCAGAAGATGAATTTGAATCTACATGGAGGAAAATGGAAGAGGAGTGGGGTACTGCGAATAACAATTGGCTTCGAAGATTGTATGAAATTAGACATAAATGGAGTTTGGCTTTTGGTCGTGATACATTTACATGTGGTATAACATCAAGTCAAAGGAGTGAGAGCACCAATAATGTTTTCCAGCAATTGGCCAGCAAGACATCTAACCTTGTAGAATTTGTCAACTACTATGAAGAACAATTGAAGCACATGAGAGAAATTGAAAGTCAAGATGATTACAGTTCCCGTGGAAAGGCTAGAGTGGAAGTTCCTGATAATAGTATCTTGATGCATGCTGCTTCGGTGTATACCCGTGCCATTTTCATAAAGTTCAATAAAGAACTTATTCAAAGTCTTGCTGAACATGTTTCATGCACTACATTCAATGGATCGATTTATTTATATACTCTGAAGTGTATGAGGACTAAATGTGAAAATGTTGTCAAGTATAATCCTGTAGATGTTTCAGTTTCTTGTGATTGCAAATTATTTGAATCAAGAGGTTGGTTGTGTCGCCATGCCTTGAAAGTGTTGATTGATGACATATCGGTTACGAGTATTCCATCGTCCTATATTTTGAAAAGATGGACTAAGGGTGCTAAAGAAGGGATTGTGAATGATGAATGCCATCAAACGTCACCGGGTCCATCTAAATTTAATCGATTTTCCACGTTAATGCAAGAATCTGTTGAACTAAATAGTTTGGGAGCTGAAGATGCAAATACTATGACAATTTTGAGGAAGAACATGGCAAAAGCGAAGGCTGAAATTGCATCATACAAAGCAAGTATGGTTGTGACTGATGCTGCTACTGCTAATGATGATAATCAGGATTCTATGTGTGAGATTTCAGTTTTGGACCCCATTCGAAGGAAAGGAAAGGGAACAAGTTATGGAAGATTGAAAAGCTCAAGTGAGAAAAAGAAAAAGAAATCTAAGAAAGGAGCACCCCAAACGCAAATAGAAAGTCGAGGTAAGTGACATATTATTCTATTTAATATGATTGTTAAATTTTTACTTATGTTACTTGATGTCAGTTAACATATTTATTATTTTGTAATGTAGAGTTGGTCCAAGCAACACATAATGAGACTCATTTCCCAGACTATTCAAATAATTCAAATCAGTTTCAAAGTGCCTTTTATCCTAGCAACGTTGGTGGTCCTATGGTAAGTTTAAATTTTTCATAATCAGGTATGTTGCTATTAGTTCTCCATTTGTATTTACATCTTCCTAATCTGTTAAATTTCTTTATATAGATGCAGCAACCACCATACTTCATGTCGCCAGGGATTATGAATGGATTTTGCCCATTCCCTAATCAGGTTTTTGATAGTTTAGTCTATTAATTTATCTATAATGGACTGTGCTTCTCTACAACTATAGATAACACATAATTTATTTATATAGATGCAATACCCATACATTATGCAGCAAGGGATTATAAATGGAGTATCACCATTCACTAGTCAGGTTCTATTAGGAAATCATTTAGATCCCAATGTTATTTATCTTCTTGTTAATATTGTAATATTCATTGTTAATGATTTCTTTTGGATAGATGTTGGAGTACCATAATAGATCTCATGGAACCATGTTGAGTCAGGTATAACTTGCACGCTCTCTTATGAAACCACAATTTAGCACTACCCGTAATGTCTATCACTTGTAGTTTCTCTAATCTCTGTGAAGTTATCTGCTTGTTAGGCAGCAACTCTTTCGTTCATTACATATGATGATGGGTGCAGGGTTTAAAGTTTTAAAATCAAGAAATTTGCAACTAATGCCGCAAGTCATTTATCTTTAATTCAATAGAACTGCAATGTTAGTGTCTTTTGAGGCTTTTGTATATTTTAATATTTGTCATGTCAATGCAATGCTCAATTTACAATGAGAAAACAAAATTTCTATGGCTGTTGGAATATGAAAGGGGTAGTTCTATTGTTTAGGGAAGAAGCTAGAGGGCTGACTTGAATTTAAAGTAGGAAAGATGCACCCTACTTATTCATGTAAAGTGATGGGAGCACTACGTTATGCTATTTTGATGAGAAAGAAATAAGATGACTAGCGATTCAGTCATTTGCTTCATTGTTATGCATCCACAGCCAGTCGACGATGGGCCTACTACATATCAGCACATCCACACTATTTGAATGGAGCACTTTTGTTTTTGTTGTTCGCTACTCCTGGCTTTTTTGAGTCATTTATCTTAACATGTTTAGTAAAATGTAAATAAATTATTTATTCCTTTGCATAGGGGTCATCAAACTCTTTTGAGCAACCTTCGATGAATGAATTCAACAATTCTGAAGAAACACACACCAATTGGCCAAAGTGACACAATTCTTGGATGGGACCATGCTGCCTCTAATCCTGTTATGTTTATGTTTTGGCAAGTTTGCTTCCAGAATTTTTTGTTTTTTTACTATTGAATTTGATATCTTCCATGCTCATCAAACTTGCTTTTGGCAAGTTAGATAAAAGTCGAGTTCTTTAGATGGCTGATATGCAAGTTCATGTGGAACAGGGCTTTAGTAGAGGCGGTATAGCTATACAATGGAGCGATTTGGACCTTCCTGACACAAAACTGACATTTTATGGATGCTTTAGTGATTTCATTGCTTTCTTATGTTGACCTGCTGATTTTGTTGAAAGACATATGAATGTTTAAGACGATGAACTTGAGAGTAGAGACACTTGCAGATTCAGGAGATAGTGACTATTGGCAAGTTGTGTAAGTTGGAGCACTTTGAAACAGATGAAAAGGTACATGAAGAGTTTATCTAGAGTTGGACATCTACATTTAACTGCACTACCAGTAAAATAGTACCACTTGATAAATCCTGGTGCTCGCATATTTGAGTGGTTTCCCTTCTTTGTTTCCAGTCACCGGGTGCATCAATGCTAACAATGTATGGCAACATTTGTAGCAACACAAAATAGTTTGACTGAATTTCTGTATTGAGATATTGTCCCTTGGTTTCATAGAAATATGGATTGGCACATGAATACTTGCTCTTTCATATCTATCATACACATACATGTTCGCCAATGTGGGGTCTATTCCTGTTGAAATTATTCTGGTCCAACAACTGCACTGAAGTTGTATGAAAAAGGTTACTGCACACTTGATGAGCTGAAGAAAGAGGACTCATTAACACATGCTCAGAGGCTAAGTCTGAAATACTTTGATGTTATAAAGCAGAGGATTCCACGTCATGAGGTATTCTTCCTAAAAACTTTGGCAATCCCAGGACCCCTTGTTGAAAGAATGATTTAGTATGGTAAGTGGCATTTATGAGCTAACCTGAAAGGTGGAGTTCTATGAGCCCCTACAGGGACTAGGAAAGGAGAAAAATATGTAAAACATTGGATATTAAAATTGGAACTTCTGTTTTACTTTTCTGCGATTCATTTTCCCCTAATTTCTAAGGTTCAAGAGATGGAGCAGCTTCTTCAGAAAGCAGGTGAGGATGTCTTGCCCTAGGTGAGCACAATAAATTTAACTGCTTGATTTTCATATTTGAGGAATTTTAAGTTTTTAAGTGGATGCATTTAAATTATTCTGGAATAGCCTCCATATTTGACCTTAACGTGCTACTGCTTAAGGGCTTGTTTTCATATTTAGTGAGGAAGAATCACTTTCACCTGCAGAAATTCTAGTTTGACATCATTAATGTCTTTGCTCAAGCTTATAAGCAGTTGAGGCCTTAAAACATGTATATTCAATGGACTTTTTCTGTTACACACCCAAATAGCCATTTTGAGATTAGTGAATGGTGTGATTTTAGTCATAGAGGAAGAATTTATTTTAATTACCACCCACTGCTTTTGCTTTATATGCATACATTGCCATAAACTGGTAGTTTTCCATTATTATAAGTGATATATGATATAAGCTTGTGGCTAAATGAATGCTCCAAAACAATTCACTTCTCACTGTGATTCTTTTCCTTCTAGATGTACTTTTGTAATTGCTTTATTTTCATTTTTTCCATCATTCATAGATACTTTTCATTATGTGCCACACTTTAATAATTGTTTTGCATTCATTCAGTAGGTTCTTGGAATGTTTGCATAAAATGATATTGTCTTAGTACCGCACATTATTATAGGCGGTGATGGTGATACTCAGACAAAAGTGAATACTATTTAATTACTGGGGAAAGGGTCATGATATGCACAAAAGGTGCTATGAATTAACTGTTGGAAGATGAGAAGAGAAGTGTACATGAAAATGAACTTTTTATCTGTATTGATGCATGGAGGTCTATTCATTGTGTATCACCAAGTTCTATTCGACTTAAATAACAAGCTAAGAAGGCCTTTTAGGACTTGTCTGCGAGATTTTTAAAGCTAAGGAAGTTGTGCAGCTAATCGAGTTGTTCCTCCTTCAGGACTGCAACAGAAGCATCAGCAGGAGCTGGAGAATTTGACTTTGACAACACACTCTAAAGCTCTTTGTTTTGGCCACTTTTCAGCATTTCAAGCATTTGATATCTTATCCATTGGGAAAAGGGGGCTTGCTTCTATTGCTAAGCACCGTTACTGTGGCCCTAAGCTTTTTTGCTGATTACAGTTGATGGAGCGCATGAAAAGGTTTGCTTTTCATGTGGGTTTGAAGTGTTTTTTGGGCACGATAGTTTATTGTCAAGCAAAGGCCCCATGTAAATGTTAAAACTCTCTTAACTTGTGTGGATAGCTAGAATTTAAGAGTATCGAAAAGCATATTATATATTACTACTTTTCTGTTTAATATTTCTACAGGTACCTTCTACCACCAAAATAGCTATGAAGTTAAAATTGATGTTAACTAAATCATGGATTTCATTTTTGAGGTTGCCACTTTTGCTGGATATCTATAAGGAGGTATGTCCAAGAACTTGTCATTCATTCTCATGCTTATGAAATTGTCTAGAACATCACCTTGAGTGGTGTCCCTGGAAGCTGTGTTTGCTGGTTCATTGTGTTTAATGTGACGGTTTGACCATGCAGATGGATTATAAGATATTGGATTTGTCTTTGCATCTCGGCACAACAACATTTTCGAACAGGTTGAGTTTTGGAGAGGGAACGTCCCCCTTTGTTTGAAAGATTCCTTGTTTCTATCAGACTAACTTCAATTGATTATGGTTCAGCATCTCTCCCAGCATTGCACTTGATTTATGGCCTACTGTCAAAGTCTAGACTTGTGCATGATGCAAGCAATCACGGCTGCTGCATACCAAGCAAGTTTCTTTACTGAGGTCAATGCCACATAGAAGATGGGATCAGGGAGATGAAATAAAAATCTTCATTCACATTTTACTGAGGTTCTCTCACTATTTGCTTGGGACGTTCCACCCTCCTGGGCATTTTGTAGTTCCTAGGGCTAACAATGGTGAATCGGGGAACCTTTCTGCAAGATTTTCATATTTTACAGGCATGTTTTGAGCCTTTGGCTTTGCCTTGAGATGATGGTTCCAATGTAACTTTTAATAATATAGTGATTCTATTAACTTTATGGATTTTGACCAACATGTATATTTGGATCCTGTGTAAGACTTGCGTTCTCTTCTATTTTCCATCTCTTTTATCCAATAATTTTGGTAACTTGCTAGAATGAAGGGTCAAATTTTCCTAAGCCTTCAAGGATGTCAAGTGGGTGGTGTTTGTATATAAAACGTACATAGTGATTTGGACAAATGAACAAATGTGGACAAATTTCATTTTCGTTTCATTCCAGCTCTCATTAAGGGTATTTTACGAACCATTCAGCATATAACAACAAACTCGGAATTTCTTGCCAATCGACTTTGACCACTCCCAAATGCGGAATCAATGAGAGAAGGAAACAAATTGATAAAGTGCAATTTCTTGATGAGTCACTCTAGACAAAACTCTCTTAAAGCTATAGACAGTTAAGTTCTGGAGACAATAATCCCACCGCTATTTGCATACAATCATTTGCCATCGTGGATCAGTGTGCTGACAATATAGATAAGGGACATGCTTTTCACCGATCCCTTTCTTGCTCGATTTCAGGGGATATAAAGCCAAGGCCCTAAAGCTAATTGCACACTCATTGATCCCATCCACATCTCTAATGCAGCCATTCACAACAATCGCAGCCCCTCCCATATTCTAAGCCAACCGTTCTACGTTCCCACCCACCAGAGTGCATCCACTAGAGTGCATCTCGAGCTTCCTCCACCATCATTGACCAGCACTTTCACTTCGCCTCTAGTTTCGAGCAACTCCGGAGCCAGGAAGTTGTCCTCGAATACCTTGAGAGTGACAACGGGACCCAATAACATTTTGCTCTAGCCACATATCTGGAGTATTGGATGCAGCACAAGCAGGTTGCTGCTTGCCACAACTAATGCATTTGAGTCACAAACTTCGGTTGTTTCCAAAGAAGCCATCTTTTTATCCTGCAATATTGATTAGTTAGTTCTTGGCAATCAAGAAAAACACTGACAATCTAGATATTTTTTCACTGAATCCCCTGAATAGAAAGCCAATAATTGAAAAAACAACGATCTAGATATAGTTTTCATAGAATCCCCTCAGCAGAAAGCGGATAAGATATGGACCTATGGTCAAGCAGTCACATCCCTCTTTGTTGCACTAGTAAAATATCCATCACCAGACTGCTTACATCATACATCAATCTAAAGGAATACCTAAATGATGTGATCATGACCTCAAACAAAGATTAGACACCAAACTTTGTTCCAGCCATCTAGATGTTCCTTCTCAAAAAGATTAAACATCAAACTTTCAGCCTCCTCAAAAAGCCCTAATCCCGTGAGCCAAAAACCAATGCCATTTTATCTCGCCTTAAAGATTGTCACGACTCAACGTATCACAAAATAAATCTACCACCAGAAAAAGAAAGAAAGAAAAAGTATAAGTTTTCTCATTTCGGTCCAGTAAACTTCCACAAATCAAAATTGAACTTGTATTATCTATGCCTTTAGAGTCATTCAATTCATTCATCCAAGAATGATGAAAAGAGTTTGGTTGACCCCTGCACAAAGTAATAAATAACATATTTAGAAAATGTACATTTAACTAAAAAATGTGCCTAGATTAAGATTATCTCGAATAGTCCCATATCATTGACAAAAGTATTCCAAACTTGATCACATCCAGCAGAACACAAATTAGAAAGCCAATCAAAACAGCACCCATCCATTTTCCACTTGAGATATAGGGTAGTAGGTAGTTGACCATAATTTGGCTGGTGCCTTGCAAACTATACTGAGGTGCACACAATTTAGGATAATTTCCAAATAGAACCTTTTCCTAAAATAAGGATGAGAAACTGACTTGCCTGCATCATGTGCCATTCCTCAAATTCATCGAATATTTCCAATCGCTCAATCCTAGTAATCAGAGAAACAGAAGGTGAAATAACCCAAAAGTAAGAGATAGAAAGAACTAAAAAGCTTCACATATCGAAACAAGGAGGAAAAATGCCTCATATGGTGAAAGAATCAAAGTGTGATCTTTATCCTTAACAGAATAAAGCACTCCAGAATCTTTCAAAAGTAGTCTGTTTATAACAAAGATGGGACCTCAAGGAAAACCAAACGAAAGTCCTTCAATGAGATGAAACTTTCTGCTCCACTAAAATGCCACATCAGCATACAAAGGTATGGCATTGAAAAGCAGAAAGTTCACCCTTTATATCCCAGTTTCAATATTTCACTATCTTAAGCTGTTTGGAACAAGCATGAATTGTCAGAAGGATAATAACTTCTAAACAAGGACACAACACCCTGCAGAAAGTTGATTTGTAGCTACTTAATCACAAGTCCCCACTCATAAGCGAGCATTTGTATTACTTGATTATTTACAAAAAATCAAAGTCAAACTACCAAAAGACGAGAAACATTCATAACAAAGTGCTGATTTTCAATACATGCAGTGGCAAAGTTGAGCTTGGCAACATCACTTACACATAACTCAACAGCGTAATTCAAAAGATTACACACTTGATAGGTGACCATACATCTGAAAACACAAATAGACATCTACTGAGTTTCCAAAAGTTCAGAACGAATTGCTGATACAGTGTATCCAAACAAAAAGCAGTTCCTGGTATACAGACGTGGTTTTAACCATATGAGGCAGCAATCTATCATTATTACAAAGAATAAGCTTTAGAAACTGCAAAGTACTAATTCAACATCCCTCTAAGCTACTATCAAGAAAAAGTGGGCACTAAATTCTGCCCATTAGGTTTATCCAAGCTTGCAATTTGTCTTTGTCATCCAACCATCGAACAATATCACACATCCCTCAAATGACTGTTGGGGTAATTAAAACAGGGGAATGACAAACAAAACAATATTAAAAATCTTCACCACCTTGCGTACAGCAACATGCCACAGATTTAGGGTTCCCAGGAGGGACGGCTTTCAGTCGAGTGGAGCACGGAAGCGGGTCATCAAAAGAAGATTAGACAAAGAGCATAGCAATTGCTTCTTTGTTCTGCAAGAACCACCCCCTACACACATTGTGGCAAACAACATGTGAGTTTCTCATTGGGAACTTTTTGACCCAAAACAGAGATGCGAAGATTAAAACCCAGGAAAAAAAAACGAAACCTGAAAAGCAGAACTTGTGGTTGCAAATTTAGGGCTTCTCAGGAGGGACGAATTTGAGCAGAGCGGACCGTCGAAGAGCGATTGCTTCTCCATTTTGCAAGAACCACCGCCTACAAACATTGCGGCAAAAAACATGTGAGTTTCTCATTGGGAATTTTCTGACCCAAAATAGAGATGCGAAGATTAAACCAGGGAAAAAAAAAATTGAACCTGAAAAGCGGGACTTGTGGTCGCAGATTTAGGGCTTCTCAGGAGGGACGGATTTGAGTAGAGCAGAGCGTCGAAGCAAGTCGTTGATGGAAGCGGAGCGACTTCTAGTCGGTAGCGAGTCGGGAGGGACAGAGAGAGCCAAATGGAATCGGTCGTCGGAAGAGAGCGCGATTTGGGAAGAGAGAGCTCACGGGAGTTTTTGGAGGAGAGAGAGGCCGCCGTCGTCGCAAGGGGCGACCGTCGTCGGGAAAGAGTGGAGAGAGAAAAGAGAGCGCTGCAGTGAAAGAGAGGAGAGAGAGAGCAGAGCGCTGAGTAAAGAAAGAGAGAACAGAGAGGAAGCCTTTTTGCGCGCTAGGTTTGAAATTTCTCATTGGAGTTGGCTGAGGTGTGGGCCCCAAAGACACGTGGTGACCTGTGAATGGTTCAAAGCACCGATTACGTGGCACTTTGAAGGTACCCAATATTTTCTCCGACTGAAGAGGGAGGAGAATAAAAAAGTTCCATACATGGAGGCAAGAAGGAAAGAATCACATCATGCAAGGGTAAAGAACACTGTTATTTATGTGAGTACTTTGTTTTCAAGAGGGTCGTCTCTGTTCTGGTACTTCGTTTGCCCTCAGCGTAAAGCCCCCACGGATTTCCCAGAATCTATTGCAGCAGAGCAGTTGCGTTAAACTGAATTATGGAGGTATAAGGATACTCCCGATCGATGAATATTTATTAAAGCGACTAATCCCATATCGTGGTTCGTTTGTAGTTCATACGGAAAATACTAGTTTTGTTGGTTAAGGCTAGAGACCTGCAGTTTTCACCAAATTTGGGGGATTTTCTCCATACATAATTAACAGTTAATTGCAGTTTATTAGATAGAGGATTTTCATAATTGCAATCTACAATAGTGAATGTCTTTTGTTCCTTTGATTTTGGGAAGGATGTTGGAAGTTCTTAAACATTTCTTTTCATGGCCTTATCCTGTTGAGACCGACTTTTAGCATCCACCAAAACTTTTGTTTAGAACATAAAAGTCTTCTGGCCTTGCCTTCTGACGCACAAGATTGTTATGAAGATGCAGTGCAGAGTACATTTTCTAGTGTTTGGATCTTGTTTGGAAATTGATTTCAATCTCATAAATAACGTCCTTTCTTCTCCACCTTTCATCCAATGCGTTATCATGACATTTTTGAGAAAGCAAAGCGAGATCCGATCTGAATCTCCTCAAAATTGGATTTTCCCTCTCAATCGCCTTGCGACCAGCTGCCTTACAGTCGTAGCTGGAATCGTGCTACAGTTGTTGATGCAGAGACGATAGGAAAAGAGAAAGCCCAACCGCGAGAGATTCCCGTCGTGTTGGTGCAAAAGAAAATTCTTCATGAACAGGTTCGTTTCATGAAATGATCGTGAGCGTACAGAAGAGAGAGAAACAATGACAGAGCCAGCAAATTAAGTCTATTAGGGGACAGAGAGAGAGAGAGTTTGTCTCGAAGTGCCAAGGCCTCAGGAGAGACAGAGAGGAGCAATTCAGAAGATGTTTCATCTTTTTGGATTTGGTAATTCACTTTCCTAATTTTATGCATGTATATTTTCGTTAATTATAGAGTATTTTCGGTTTGATTAGTCATTTTCGACGAACCAAACAGGTGAAAGTCCGGAAAACTAATTTTCATAAAATACTTTAAATTAAATAAACACATCCTTAAATTCACTGCAACTTCTAACGAATGTGTTAGTTCTTGGTGTTAATGGGAAAGTATGTGTGCGCGTGAGATTTACTTGGCAAAGGAACAAGGAACTTGTTAGATTATGAAAAAATTTGGTCCAAGGGATTTGTGGAGTTGTAATCTGAACAAGAATGAACGAGCACGAAGGCTTTTTATAGTCCTTCCTAATCGACTCTTGTGCTAAGAATCTCTCTCACGAACAAAGAAATATGCTGCATTTTACATGTTGGACAGATTTTTAGCCCTTACTTCTAACTACCTCCAGCTAAGCTAGAAAACCACAAAGTTTAGCTACTCACTCTGGATCTAGAAACTTGTAGGGTCTTGGCCTTTCTGGATAAACTGACCACAACTTCAACACAATTTAATCAAGAACAAAATGGTGGGTGCAGTGGAAGATTTCATTTGCCAAAAACTTGATCATCCTTCAGACTCCCTATCCAACCAAATTGGACAAAAAATGAAGAAGACTGAAACAAGAGAATCATCACCTGATGATGATATATAAACGGCCAAATGTCCATGTTTCATGACATTTAAAGAGAGAAATAAACACAACTGAAAACAGGAGGAAAACCATTCATGACAATAATCAACAACCAATCAACAGGTAATTATCGAGCATCAGCCATTAGGAGAAACCCCCAAGAATGGAAAAATAGAATTATTATGCAGAGGCAATGGGAGAGTTCAATAGTAGTCGAGCACTCCATATACGGTCTGAATTATGGTGAGCACGAAGAGGGAGATGGCGGCGGTGAGAGACAATGCAGCCCAAGGATTCTTGAAGTAGGTGCGGTTGAGATTAGCTCTCCACATGTTCCAGGGCTGTTCGCAGTACTCACTGATGTCCTTTTGCATGGCCTCGAGGCTATGGTTGGATGGGAGCGTCACTTCCTTGCACAGCGAATTGAATAGCTCCGCAACTGCCTCGTTGCTCCCGATGTCATTCTGAATGATGCCATGGGCGTGAAGCAGCGCGACATCCCACTCATCGTTGATGAGATTGTCCATGAAGACGGTGTAGGATGTGATCTCGTACCCAGCCCCGATGTACAAGCGCTCAAAAGTCATGAGATTGAGGAACATGGACTCGGTGTCGTCATCCACCGTGATAACGGGGAGCTTCAGGACCCCACTGGCAAAGGAGATGTCCTTGAGACTGCGGGTCGGGCTCTTCTTGAACTTCATCCCGGCCTTGTTGAGCTCGGTGGCCGAACGGATTATCTCCCCGTGCCGGACCTTCTCGGTCTTCTTCGGCAGGCATTTCCTGAAGATGTCCACGACGTGGCCCATCCCTATGATGCGCGCGTCGAGGGATCTTTTGTCACCCTGCGTTGTTGGAGTAAAGTCAGTGCATTATGAAATTGTTGTCGTATTAGAAAGATTATCACCTTGCCAACCTCAGGCCCCACATTTTCCATCTCGTGCTGGACCTTCTTGGTCTCCATGAGCAGGCCTTTCCTCAAGACGTCCAGGACATGCAGGCATCTGCCCATCCTTGTCATACCCGTGTGGAGGGAGTAGAACCTGAGGATGAGCTCGTTGATGCATTCGTCACGCTACGTTATCGGAGTGAAGTCAGTGCTTTAAATATGAGATTGTTGTAATGTCGATACTATTCGCATAAAAGGGAAAAAAATAAAGGATTCTTTGATTGAGGTGATAGATTTAATGAGAAATTGGAATTTGATCTCCAACCTAGCATCCTAAACGTTTGGAGCATGAGATAATGGATTTCATGTGAGGTCCATATGAAATCACCAAAATTTATTTTTAGGTGAACATCGTATGGCAATTTGCATGTGTGCAATATCCTATCCAACAACCGGTGTGAAATCTAAGAAACTCACCTCCTTGTAATTGTTCTCGACAGCAACTAGCTTATATAGCACTAGCATTGGCAGCTGATTCTTCAGCATCAGCATGTCATGTCCTACATACGGCCCTATGAATACCAGCCTGTGGATGCTGAAGATGGGGTCATTGGATGCATAGTGGTGCTCCCCGAACGCGGTCCTCATGATCTCGAGCATGAAGCAGCCATCCATGATCATCAGCTCCAGGAACTGTTCCCTCGCTCCCCCCTTCCACTTCGTGACTAGTGTGTCGTAGCTCTCCTCAAGTTCCTGAGCCACCTCCCTCAGGGACTTCAAGAAGGGCTCAGGGGTTTTCCCCGACCGCCTTAGGAAGTGGAGGAGTGCGCGGTACTTGTGTTCCTCCATTGGGCGGAGGTGGTCCTCATCATGGTGGTAGGGGCCGAAAGAGAACCTGCAGCCGGTGGGCCTTGGGGTTGAGGTCGGTGATGAAGGCGGGGACATTGTAGATGGACGGATTCTTCCAGCACTGTTGCTCGTCGCTGGGCATGCACTTGAGGTCATCGTTGACACGAAGAATCCAGTTGGTCTCGTTCAGGTCCAGTGGGGGCGGCAAGGGTGACATGGTTCGGCAAGTTTCAGGGGTTCCACAAATGTCTGTTCTGGGCGAGAGAAGAGCAAAAGTCTTGGGGAGAGAGAGAGAGAGAGAGAGAGAGAGAGAGAGAGAGGAATGGCGAGAGTGTACCAAGTTTGAGGTTGTCCAAGCTCAATGCTTTATGTTGAAGAGGAATTCGTGGACAAGCCATGTATGTGTAGGTCACTTTTGGTGTTCGAGGTAAAGAGAAAAGTGTTTAAGCATGTCCCATGGAAGCCGTAGGAACCGAATTGCATGCAGGCGATGCACGAGATCTCGCAATTGTGGAGCCTTTGGATCCAATGAATCATATGACCGTCGACCTAAGCTAAAAGTCTCTTATGGATTGGGTACATGTAATATCTATTGAGGTATGGACTTCGTTTAATTGACGCTAGAATTAGAATAGTGTTTCTTCGTTTTATTTGGTAATAAGTTTTACTCGTATGTTTGGGATGTTCCATTTTTTTTTTCTGGGGTCTTCTTTTTAGTACACTTCGCCCTTCTTCCAAAATACAATGCATGCAGAACTTTTTTTTTTCCACAAGAAGTGACCGTTCCGATAATATGTATGTACAAATACCTCATGACAATCATATACCTTCTCATGTGACAAGGGCTCATGATAATTTTCTTTAGTTACTGTCGCTATTAGAAGAGGATGTATTATTGACAACATATGCATTTATCTAATATTTAATATAGACAGGTGGCTTTATCAACTTCAAAATTTCATAGGAGATTTTTTCAATAATCTCTCCCTTTTTTTATAATGACAAAATTGTCTATGAGTATGCAGATGAAATAAGTAAACAGATTTTTTGAAAGATTTGATTTTGATTCAATTGCTTGTTTAACTCTAAAAGGATAAGCAGTTTAATGCCATAAGCAATTGATATAATCTCCATAGTTTGACACGTTGGTAAAATCTCCTATGTTATTTTGATGATGACAAAGACAATCAAGTTGGGTGACATATACACAAGCCATAATATAGACGGTGTCATATCACGTGTGATCTTGATATCTATTGAGTGCTTTCTCATAATTGGGAATGTTTGGCACCGATATGGAAGGATCATTGCCAATTTCTAAGGTGAACAATGTATTGGGCATCGAGATGTCTACAAGCTAGAATGATCTTTACAAAGTTGAACAAGCCGGAAGGACTTTGATTGAGCGCAAATAAGTCAAGAAGATAAGATTAGGTGGATGTTCGTGATTGCTTAGAAGGACTAAGATAAGGTGAATGGTTATATGGACCTTGGTGATGGTAAACAAGCTTAGAATTGTGATGTCCTTTGAAGCTTGGAAGGACTACATTGGTGAACAAGCTTAGAACAAGGATGTTTGATAAAATTTGGAAGGATCGTGAAGATGAACAATTGGTAGAGTGATAATTGCCAATGTGTTGATAAGAAGTAGAAGATAGAAGAGCAGTGGATTGTTATTGAGACAGCACATAATTGGCTAGAGCAGTTTTTTTTCAAATGAGGTGGAGAGAGAGAGAGAGAGAGAGAGAGAGAGAGAGAGAGAGAGAGAGAGAGAGAATGATGGGAAGAGTAAAGAGGGTTAGGGGATAAAGTTTGGGGGTGCCCGAGCCCACTTGATGCTTCAAGCTCAAGATGAATTACGGGATGCAAATTTCATGCACGCAACGCCCGTAATCCCTCGACCAGCCTTTGAATTTGACGAATCTCACGGAGTGTCTCTCCAAATCGAAGGGCCCCTATGAATTGAATGCATGTAATGCCATTTTGGACACGGACTTTGCATATTTGACGTGAAACTAGATTAAAAACGGCATTTCTTTTTTGTTGTAATTTTTTCCATATATTTTTGAGATATTTCAGATCTCTTACTTGATTCATATTTAGTATTCAATGCACTTCTTTCGTGCATACATTGCATGTATAGAATGTTGACACCTAAATTTTGATTAAATAATTAGAGTTAAATTGCCTGGAAAATTATTTAGCCTCCGGGATGTGTGAGGGAGGTTGCGACATAGATAAGAAAAAAAAATTACCATAAATAGTGAGGCTATGATATTATGTGTGCATGGTTAGCTCAAGACAATCGTATAAGTTTTTGTTAATTAACTTCAGATCCCATAAGACGGGTTGTAACCATCTTGTGTGAAACTCAAATACTTCCACTTTTTTCATAAGAAATCGGCTGCAAGCATTTACAAGCTCCAATTGAGAAGGACTTGGATCCATTATAACTGTTTTAATTAGTAAACTGTAGACACAAATATCTTGCAAAACATCAATTTTATCCAAAAGTGACTAATTCCATCACCCGATCAGATTAATACATCATTTTGATAAATTGATTATCCACGTTAAGTTCTAATTATGCAAATTGATGACCTCATGCCGGCTCCCTTTCATCCGTGCAACACATTCACTTTTAGTCCCTAATAAGCCAACTGGGGACATTCCTTTCTTGCTCAAAGACTAATTAGAAAAAGAAGAACTTGATTAAAGGCTGTTCATTACTTTAGTCTTTTGCTCAGAGAAGAATGCTTGTGAAGCTGGGATGTAAAGTATATGAAGTAAATTCATTAGCACTAGGGCACACACATCGTGTGTAAGAAGAAGAGGAGGGGGGGGGGGGGGGGGGGGGAGTAAAATTCACTACCACTTGTATTTGTAAATGTGAGACTATTTGACTGTTGTCCAAATGAAGAAGCAATTGCCTATTTATTATACTAGATTAAGTCAATGTTACATTAAGGCTTCGTTTCATAGAAAATATTACTTTTCTAGAAAATATTTTTCAGGAAGTTATTTTTCAAACGTAATTATTTTCCGGTGTTTGGGTAAAACTTGATTTTGAAGTGAAAAATATTTTCCATTGCTCGCTCGGAAAAATATTTTACTTTATAAACTCTTTTCAATAGTTTTTTATTATTTTATTTTTTAAAATTGTTATTTATTATTTTTAAAATTGATTACTTTCTTTTCTTTTTTTTGTGTTCTCTCCTTCCTTGGCCAGCCGCCTGCAGGTGACTGGCCATGCCTCGAGCTTGCTTGATCAGCTCACCGGCAAGGTGAGCTCGAGGCTGCGAGACTTGGGCCTTGCCAAATCGGCAATGCTCGGGTGTTGCCAAACAGCGGTGAGGCTCAAGCCTCACTAGATTGGTGATGCTAGAGCGTCGTTAAACAGCAGCGAGGCTTAAGCCTCGTAGATCAGTGACACTCGAGCCTTGCCACAATCTGGCAACGCTCGAGCATCATTGATCTGCTAGGCCTAAGCCTCCCCGCCGTCTGGCGAGGCCAAATTGGTGAGCTTAGCTCGCCTATCGCCTATCGTCGGCTGTTGCCATGGCTAGTAACTGGCCGAAAAAGAAAAATAACAAAAAGAAAGACAGAAAAGAAAAAGAAAAATAATAAAAAAATCAATTTTATTTAAAAATAACAAAAAAATTGAATTTATGAAAAAAATATAAAAAATTGATTTAAAAAAATAAAAGAAAGAATTGAGAACTAATAGGGGATGTGAGATAGGAGAAAGTGAGTGTGGAAAATGTTTTCCCCAACTTGAAAAGTGAAAAACATTTTCCCTTGCTTTAGAAGACTTTTTTTTTCTTCATGAAAAATGTTCTTTCCAATGAATTTATTTTCTGTGAAACGAACGTCAGAAGATCCGTAAAACATTTTCCTAGAAGTTATTTTCTGTGAAACGAATGGAGCCTAAGATGATGTAATTTCACAAGCCTTATCATGTATTATAAATGACTTTGTCCATCACGTTGTTATTTGTGAAGTTTTTTATTTATATGATTTTTTTGATTGTCAGCACGAGGGGTGTCCAAAAAACCCATTTAACCCAACCCGAACATGACCCAAACACGACCTGAACATGACCCGAACACGAAATAAGTATAGTATACGTTTCAGGTCTTAATACTGTTTGGGTAACAATTATAAATACAAACGGAATACATGTTTTGGGTCAAGTTAGGGTCGGAACATTATTCCACCTAAATAGGCTTCAACTCAAACACACCCATCCAAGAACATTAGCATCCGTAGTATCGCCGGATTCCTTCGACTTGGGTCCAGCCCCACCCACTTCTCTGACAGACGGGACTCCATTAGCATCCGCTTTGATCGACGACTTGGAGGGGCTCGCATTCTCTTTCGGGGCGGCGGTGGCGGCGGCATCCGAAGAGGGTGGTCCGTCCGCAGAATTGACAATAGCATGAGAGACTCTCTGATGTTTCCCTTTGTTAGACTTCCCCGCCATTTCACCAACTCAGCGCGGAACCTAAGTCAAATTCAAATGGCCCAAAGAAAAAAAAAACCCAGTGAGGCATTCTAGCTCGACGAAGGAATTCAAACGGGAGCAGGGCAGAGCTTATAATCCCAAAGAGGAGGAACATATGCAATTCAAGTTTCGGGGGAGACGGGGATGTGAATGCAAATTGCCAATCGAGAAAAGAAGGAACGTCGTGGAGAATCGAATCGAAAGTGGGGTTCAACAACAACAACAACCCATAAAAAAAAGAAGAGGGAGGAAGAGACCCCCGCGAAAGTAGTAGCAGCAGCAAAGGAGTACGTATCAAAAGTTGCAGAACACCCGTTTACATTAACATCGCCTAACAAGAAAATGATTGAGGAGGAGAAGAGGAGGTGTCGTGTTATTGATTGTGAGCGATTGAGAGTAAATTACCCAGAGAGAGAGATAAGAGAAAGAGACAGAGAGAAGGGCAAGTCCGTCGCAGCAGATGGAGTGGAGGGGATGGAGAAGAGGGGAGGAAGGGAAGAGGTTTATGAAATGGGCTCCCGTGTTCAGAGTCGATTAGTTGCCTTCGAAAAACTGTAAATTTCCTGTCACGTGCACAATATTTTTAATAAAAAGACCCCGAAACCCGATCCGATCCGACCCGACATTTTTTTTTCTTCATGTTTTATGCATTTCAGGTTGGATCGGGTCGGAGGACATGACCCTTATTGTTTGGATTAGGTCGGGTAACATCAAAACCCGACCCGACCCGACCTGTTGACACCCCTAGTTGGCACTATAACAAGATAGTGTACCCCAAAAGAAGCAGCGGGATTTTAAGGATGGTGTACCATTGTGCGTTTCACTGTAAAAGCCAAGATTAGCCTCCAGTGATTAATATCGGCTCTCTAAGAAAGAGGAGCAATTACGCGTTGATCCACAGAAAGAATTTCATCTTCTGATACTAAAGGCTCCTGTCAACTCTTGATAAGGAACTTCTCGACTAGATTAGGCCATATTGACAATTAATTTACCCACAACTCAAATATATCTTATCATGACCCGATGATCAAACGAGCCTAAGAGACCTATACATCCTCTAAGTGGATTCGCCTAAAAATATCCTTCTCTAGAACCCTTTTTGTGAAGCGAATGGAATCATAATTGTTGATCATGTGAAATATATATGCAGATATCATGATAGACCCACATGACCAACTGTTGCAATTGATTCAATCCATATGGACTTTGCTCCGAAAGAAAAATCTCCCAAGGCGAGGCATGTTTGAAAGCTTCTAGGTCCATAGATACATGCATGTGTATGTGCGGTCGATAATTTTTATAGGGGAATTGTCACGATTTTAGACGGGCCAAAAAATTCCAAAGGCGGGTATGGCAGAAAGAGAACGAATTCTCCTAAGTGTACTTCTTCATCAGGTGTATGTGCACCAGCAAATCTGCGACGGGACAATAAGGGAGTGTAATGTATGTGGTCAGCTCAGAAATGTGGATATAGAGGTGGAAACCAAAAGTGGAGTACATGGACGAGTGAGATCCCCATCTTAGATCATGTACGAAGCTCTTCAACTCATACACTCGCTTCCAAGAGTTTGATTTTTATTTTCTAATCTATCCTTGGGCCTTGCACTCAGCCAAGTTAGCTGGGACCTAGTTGGCTAATTTACTAAAGAATGGACACCATATTACAAATCCCATCAATATCTTATCCGACCATTATCCTCTCCGTTAAAAAATTCTTGACAACCAATCGTAACCTACCTTACAGTACACGATAATAAACATAAGCTGTTGAGCCCTTTCGTGGGTCACAGCCAGGGTCAATGCTCGTCGAGAAAAGGAAGATCAAGAGGCTTTTTGTTGCAAATGCTTAAGGATAAAGCCCATCTTGGGCGAACCCAGAAAGCTCATTTTCGGATTTTGGGTAAACAAGCAAACATAGAAATTAAACCAGTACATAATTTCTACGTCATTAATTTAGATCTTAATTTTATAGGAGTGGGGGGGGGGGGGGTGTCCCGTTCATTCTGGGGGCCACCTTTCTAGAGCCCGACTGAAGAGGAGGAGAATAAAAAAGTTCTATACACGGAGGCAAAAAGGAAAGAATCACAGTGAAGACCACTATTATTTATGTGAGTACTTTGTTTTCAAGAGGATCGTCTCTGTTTTGATACTTCGTTTGCCCTCAGCGTAAGCCCCCACGGATTTCCCGGAATCTATTGCAGCAGAGCAGCTGCGTTAAACTGAATTATGGAGGTATAAGGACACTCCGATCGTTGAATATTTATTAAAGCGACTAACCCATCTTTTATATCGTGGTTCGTTTGTAGTTCATACGGAAAATGCTAGTTTCGTTGATTTAGGCTAGAGACCTGCAGTTTTCACCAAATTTGAGGGATTTTTTCCATACATAATTAACAGTTAATTGCAGTTTATTAGATGGAGGATTTTCATAATTGCAATCTACAACAGTGAATGTCTTTTGTTCCTTTAATTTTGGGAAGGATGTTGGAAGTTCTGAAATATTTCTTTGTATGGCCTTACCGACCGACTTTTAGCATCCACCTAAACTTTTATTTAGAAAATATAAAGTCTTCTAGCCTTGCCTTATGATGCACGAGATTCTTATGAAGATGAGTGCAGAGTACATTTTCTAGTGTTTGAATCTTGTTTGGAAATTGATTTCAATCTCATAAATCACGTCCCTTCGTCTCCACCTTTCATCCAACACATCATCATGATGTTTTTTGAGAAACCAAAGCAAGATCCGATCTCAATCTCCTCATAATTGGATTTTCCCTGTCAATCGCCTCGCGACCAGCCACCTTATAGTCGCAGCTGCAATCGTGCCACAGTTGTTGACGCAGAGACAATAGGAAAAGAGAAGGCCCAGCCTCGAGAGATCCCGTCGTGTTGGTGCAAAGGAAAATTCTTCAAGAGTAGGTTCGTTTCATGAAACGATCGCGAGCGTACGGAAGAGAGAGCGAGAGAGAGAGAGAGAGAAAAAAATGACAGAGCAAGCAAATTAAGTCTATTCGGGGACAAAATTACCTTGGATTGGCACGAAACACGCAGAGGACGATAACGAGATGGTCCCCGGAAGGTCAGAAAAGAATTCCGCTGTAGTGAACGTGCGATAGTGACGAGAGAAGTAGAATCGGAAACTGCGACGATGATTAAAAAAAGTGGAGACGAAGCTCGACGTCAAAGCGCTCGCCATCATCATCGCCATTTTGCTTGGGGAAGAAGCAATAGCCACTGAGGAGATCAACATTGAGAGACAAGCATCAATGATCAAGCGATGCCCGGATAATGATATGAGAGAGATATTGAAGAAAACTTCCGATTATATTTTGAAGATTGACAAAAACTTCCTTAAACATTTTATGATTATAATGATAAGATTTCCAGGTATTATTCTTGGAGCAAATATGTTTAGACCATATTCATTAGATTTAGTGAATTATGCGAACAGTTCTCCATGTACATGATTGTCGAAGACAATGGTCTTATCCATATGAGAATTGTCTAGATATTACACACCTTGAATCTATTTGAGAAGATCTGAAATCTTCACATTGTGGATGGGTATTTTGGGGCGCAGCGGCTAGGAATTTGGCTTGGATTACTTTCTATAAATACTGATTGTCCAGGAGTGATGAACATCCTCATAATCTTTCCTTGATTGGGAATTTGATATCTATGCGACAATCATTGGAGACAAGACATACCTTTAAAATGAAGAACTCAACTTATGGAAACTCAATCTCTATTGTGTGGATAGCAAAATCAAAGGGAGTCTCTAATCTTGGCATCCTAGAAGCAATCAAATCTTCCTATATCATTCGAGTCCAATGGATTGATTGGTTGAATGATCCTTAGGTTGTGTTTGGCGTCAAGATAAAATTTAGGAATTAATAAAATTTATCCTATCCTACATTTGGTGCCTACTCAAGATACGATAAAATCTGATATAATAGGATATATGTTGGATAAAATTATCCTATGGAGGAGATAAAATAAAAATGGATGAGATTTCTAATTTCATAATAAAAAAATCATTTTTCTCAAATTTTTTTTCTAAAATTATCAAATGAAAAATAATATTTCAATATTAATATTTGAATTCTAATATAATAAATTCAAAGTAGCAAAAATAGTTAATTTAATCTTATTTTTATTTATATATTCGAATTTAATTCTATTTTATAATGTAAATTTGATATAAAAATATATATTTATTACATATCTTTGGTGTTTTAATATTTTAGGTATATTAATACAAAGTTCCATTTAACACAATTTTATTAGAGAATGATGGAAGAAGGGGAAGAAAGAAATAAAAAAATAATTAATTAAAAAGAGAGTAAAATAAAATAAATAAAGTAAGAGTGTTGCAAGAGATTTTTACCATCTTCATTTGTAAAATTTATGGTTCATTTATATTAATATGCCGTTAATACCAAACAATATATATAATATTGTCACGACCCGACTCTCAAGTCCGCGACAACCCATGTTCTCTTGCGGTCATTTGAGTTGCGACTCTCCAGAATCCATCGCCGACCGTTATTTTTATCTTTTAATTAAACGCATGCGGAAGCG
>CM026411.1:7550748-7581458 GCA_014858505.1 Corymbia citriodora subsp. variegata
CCTACCTGCCCAACACTATCCCACCTACTTTTTGCAGACGATGCCATATTTTTTTTGAATGGGACGGTAAATGAAGCTCAAAACTTGGCGGGCATCTTAAACCAGTACTGTTATGCCTCGGGACAGGCCATTAACCTCAATAAATCGGGTCTTTTCCTAAGTAAGGAGTGCCCACAGCAGCTAAAACAGAGTCTCTCAGCAGAACTAAGGGTTCCCCTCATTGAAAAAACAGGGAAATACCTCGGTATTCCATCTGATTGGGGGCAAACTAAAAAGCATATGTTTAATTGGATACTCACAAGGGTGGAGAGTAAGCTAGAAGGGTGGAAGGAGAAATTGATATCAAAGGCAGGGAAAGAAATCCTCCTAAAAATTGTTATCCAGGCAATCCCCCAATATGCTATGTCTATTTTTAAAATTCCAATATCCATATGCAGAGCAATTGAAGCAAAAACGGCAGCTTTCTGGTGGAAACAACATGCAGCAAAAAGGGGCATACACTGGAAAAAATGGGATGATCTGAAATCCAGGAAAGATTGTGGAGGACTCGGGTTCCAGGACTTAACAAAGTTCAATATAGCCATGCTGGGAAAACAAGCTTGGAGACTAATCCAAACGCCGAATGCTTTATGGAGCCGAGTTCTAAAGAGCATCTACTTCCCAAATGGAGACTTTTGGGCGGCACAAAATAAGCAACAAGCCTCTTGGGGATGGAAAAGCATATTAGCGGGGAGAGAAGTTCTAGAACCACATACTCGGTGGATAGTTAGAGATGGGAAAAGCATCAGAATTAGGGAGGATAGGTGGCTGCCCTCAGGCTACCTACACGGCCCAGCTAATCATCAAGACCCCTATTTAGTGGCTGACCTAATTACCCAACAACCGAGGACATGGAATACTAGCACACTAAATGATTTGTTCGCTGAAAGTGTGGTAAAGGAAATTCGGGCGATTCCTTTAGAGCTACAACCTACACCAGACAAGATAAGATGGACAGCCAACTACTCGGGAGACTACACGGTCAAAAGTGGTTACAACAGCATCCACAACAGCAGCAAGCCATCATTAGCAGCAAATCCCACCTCCTCCTACCAAGTACCTCGTGCTCTATGGACACAAGTATGGAACCTACGTGTGTACCCAAAAATTAGAATCTTCCTATGGAGCATATGCAACAACGCCCTCCCCACAACAGAAAATCTATACAAAAGGCAGCTGAGACACAATCCAATTTGTCCCCTTTGTCGCAAAGAACCCGAAACCATGGAACATCTATTCATATTATGCGATTGGACAAAGGATACATGGTCTGAACAGAGCATAAATGTAGACATAAACCCATCACACATCAGCCGCATGGACAAATGGATCTATAAAGTTCTCACCGAAACACGAGACCCATCTGTGAAAGCCTTGTTTGCTGGAATCCTGTGGCAAATCTGGAAACAACGGAACGCTGCAATCTTCCAAGGCCGTCCACCCCAACCGCAAGCAGCTCTCGAAAACGCCCGAATAGAGGCCAACCTGTTCGCAACATGGGACCGGCATCACAACACTTCAACAGAGACGGACGAAGTTGCCACACGAAACTGGATTCCACCGCAAAACAGCGAGCTCAAATTAGACGTGGATTGCGCTTGGACAGAGACCACACTTACCGGATCTGTTGCTGGTGTTTGCAGAAATGAGGCGGGAGTGCTCATCTGCGGCTTTGCTCGAGCGATTCACGCGCCATCTGCAAGGGTGGGCGAAGCCCTAGCATTGAGGACTGCCTTGTTGTGGCTCTCGGAACAGAACACGAAAGCACTTCAAGAGGAACTGAACTCCCGCAGCTGCACTCCCCCACGTGACTTCAAAGTCAAGATCTCCACCGACAACCTCACTGTCTTCAGAGGAGTCATGGGCCTGGACAATTCTCCTTGGGAGGCCCAATCAGTACTAGTAGATTGTAGGGCCTTGATGCAAAGATTACCTTGGGCTCAATTGCAACACAGCCCACGCGAGAAGAACCAAGCTGCAAATTGGACCGCAAGAGCCCACCACGACCGAACCCTCCCGGCGAATTGGCTTTCGCAACCCCCTTTTCCGCTTTTGCAAATTTTATGTATGGATCTCCCCCTTTCACAAACTCACTTTATGAGATCGTAATGAAAAGTATTATTGCTGATCAAAAAAAAAAAAAAAAGGTCAACCCAAAAATTCCTCCTGAGGAGAAGAGTCAAGACCTAAATAAGCAAACGGAAACAGTTAAATGAAGAGCTATGAAAAGCCATCTACTGCTTTGAATTAACAGGACCACTAACCATGGTCTTTAATAAGGCTTGTTAACAAATCAAACTTCTCATGAAATATGTTCATGGCATCAGCCCACTGCTTGTGCATGACCGATAATGATGTTCGGACAACATGAAGTAAATCTTTGATGTTGGAAGCCTGTTGAGCAACTTGATGAAGTTCATTTTTACTGCAGAAGACAGAGATTGAGAATCTAAGGAGGCATTCAGCAGATAAAGATTCTCAGATATCCCTTCTCATTTTATTTGAGAATGCAAATAGTCCAGAAAATGTGTTTGGTAACACTTCGAAAACAGTCGATGGAAGGAAAACTATTATTAAAATCAAAATTAAAATGAATTGAACTTTGAGCGAAAAAAATTATGCTCAAAGTGTTACCAAACGGTCAAACCATAGAATTGAACTTTGAGCGAAAAAAATTATTGTTTCACTAGTCTTAATCTTTTTTAGACATTCGGAGCAACGGAATTTACTTACCTTGAATTCGATTAGAGAAACCCATTTAGAGCACCATATTTGTTACCATAGGATTTGAGTTCACAACTTTCAAGATCGCAACGAGGGGAAGAAGAGAGAAAAACCCATTGTTCTTGGATTTCGTTCTCTTGAGAGTCGAAGCAATAGTCGCCGTGGTCCATCCCAATGACTGAAACCCACACCATCACTTCGATGAGCCTCTCCATCACTCCCCTCGACGCCATTAGTCGCCATAGCCGCTCGCCCTATCTTCTCCCGAGCCGCCCTTTCCTGCTCCATTATTGCTCCTTCACTTCCCACCGTGAAAACCGAAGAGTCCATCTCATCCGAACACCCCCTCGCCGGTTGTGGTTCTATTTGGAGTCGGTCGTAAAGGTTCTAGACGCCGGTTGCGAGTATCCGTCGCAGCTCAGTTACGCCACCGATAAACCAAGCCTTTCTGCTGCGTTCAGCGACGGTCATCAACGATGGTATCCCTGTTTTTGTTCCCTGCGTTTGCGGATGCAAGGGTGGGCGCAATGGGTAGCTGATGGTCGGAGACGGTGGTTCGGTGAGGAGCGAGAATGAGTGATGGTGGTATGGGATTACTTTTGAGCACAAGGTTTTGAATGTTTCGAGTTCAATGAAGCTTTAGATATTGATCCATAGGCATGAAGATTCACTACGGAAGTCATTGAAGGTGGGAGTTCTGAGAATAGGGGAGCCAGGCGTCAAAGATGAGGGGTGAAAGGCTAAAAGATTAATATATATTATCGACGTGTCCGGATTGTTATCGGTTGCGCCGATGAGCTAACCACATTTATTTGTTGAAGTCACAAACCCTCATATGATATTGCTATTCTTGAATGAACTCACAAACCCTCATATGATATTACTATTCTTGATTTGGGTGATTTCCTAACTTCTAAGTTACCTACTATTTACTTAATGATTTTTCAAAATTTTCACCAGTTTTAATGATTTTTTGCGACCATTTATTTACGAAGGTTTTGGTGTGTTGAATTTACTAACCCTTACAAGAAACTGTCAACTCTTATTTGAGTCATTATATCAATGTTATTTGATTGTTTGAAATAATCGACTATTCTGTTCCAATAATAGTTACTAAGATGCACTTACCGACTCTTATAGGAAATTACCAACTTTTAATTTTAATCAGTCTGAACGTTTGATTGATCCTATCGAAATTGCCAACTATTCTAATAATTTAATAGTGTTAATTTGCACAACTTATCAACTTGTTTAGGTTACTAACTCTTTTGGGAAATTACTATTATTGTTTGAGTACACTTACCATTATCTTTAGAGTTACTATCATGTCAAAGTTGCCATCCTTATAAAAATTAATAAACTTCTCCAATAATCTATCAACACATAGATGATATTTTATATTATTTGAGCATGTCACGTGTTGATAAGACATCGAGTTGAAAGATTTATCAAAACCAGCGTTGAAGGTGAAAATAGCACAATTATTAATTTTTTTTTGGTAAAGTAAGTATTTATAAATTTCAACCAAGCAAACTGTACAAGAGAGGGATACAAGGCACCATCTTGCACTCAATAGACTAGTCACTTGAGTGGAAAGGAGCCAAGTATGCAACAAGGGGAGGCTAGGTACAAGTTGCAACAAAAGAATCCAGGTTGGGCCTACGGTTACAACACAATAAGGAAAAAACAGAAATGACTAGATGCAACAAGCAGCGGCCTAAAGACTTGGCCCGGGGGCCTCCAATTCCCTCACAAAAATAGACGGGTCAATACCCCAGCACCATTGGAGTCTTGGACTATCCTGATGGCGTGACAAAGCATGGTGCTGTATTCAACACTGATGATCGACCGATTGGCCTAGTCAAAGACAGGGAATATTTTGCTACTCATCAACTTTCAGCCCAAGAGAAGGTAAGTAACCAATGTGTTCCCACTCAGTTTTGTCAAGCCAATTCACTCGCTGCACACCATCACGGGGAATTCGAATAATTTGTCCTATATTTTCCATGTAGTCAGTATTTTGATGTTTATTTGTAGCTGTGTGGCTTAACAGGTGTTAGAATTGATTAGAGATACGGAAACTTCAAACAAGGAGTTGGTTGGACATCTACAGGCTTTGCTTTGCTTTTGTTTTTTTCTTTCCAATCATAAAAATAAAATGAAGTTCCTGTGGAGAGAATAAACAAAATATAGATGCTATGTTTAGATCCATAATAGACTTTCTATTAATAGAGTGATTTTGAGCTTGCGTGCTTTGTGATGCAAAGCTAAGGTTAGTGACAATCTAAGTGGCCTTCTGGACTGAGTAAGATGAAGAATACTTTCAGCAGTTAACTTTCTTTTTATCCATGAGAAGCTGAGGCACTCATCAACATATTGTAGTCTGAACGATTAGCACATTCAGGTCACAACCATTACTTTCCAAGTTTAAAACTATCAAGATCTTAATTACTTGCACAACACATATTGATGCGTGCTTTGTTTCTTCACTGGTCCTTTCTCAATCAACTTTACATCCATACCTTGAGGACCCTTGTTTTGATTGTAATTTATATTACATCTTTTGAGCACCTGACCTTTATAAGATGGAGAAATGGGCATATATAGGCATAAAGTGAATTGAGGTTCTTCAATATTATTTTTATTCTTCTTTCTCTGTGCTGCACTCTCGTACTTACTCTGAACAGAAAGTTCATCCATTGGAATGCAACATCAGTTGCTGAAAAAAGAAGTTGCTTGAAGCTAGAATGTTTTCCTGTCAATAATGGAAATAAATACTCCCATTAGTCCAGCTTGAGCAACATAACAAGTGTGTTTGTTCCAGGAACATCAAGATGCAATCGTGATGAAGGCCTTGGCTAACCAGAATGATGTGAGAGAGTTCAATGGTGAGACGTTTTCTGATTCAATGCAGAACAATAGCTCAAGCTCATCTTAATTTGGTGGACAAACTGAAAATCTCAACCATGTTCAACGTTATTTGGCTCCACCAATCTCTACTGCTCCAGTTGTTCTGGAAGCTTCTCTGTCAAATGGGAGCTCCACTGCTGAAGGTCCTGCTCTAGAACACAAAACTCTCTCTTTTTTTAAGCACATACAAAGATGTGGCCTGTGAAATTACAATGAAAGTAAGACTTCCACTTGATTGTTGAGCTTTAATAAATAAAAGCCTTCTCTACCCGATCCTTATGATTTTGCTTTCCACATAATATGAAGACGTTTGTTTGTCCAGCTGTGATTGTTGCAAAATGAGCCTCATTCAATGCATTCAATCAATTTGGCCAATATATGTAAGCATGTATGTGTTCTGTCCAAGCAATTGAAAAGCAAGTAAGAAATTAGTTGGTAATGTGTGCCTTTTTTGAGTGGGGGATTTTGGGGGGGGGGGGGGGGGTGGTTGGATACTCTGAACACCTTCACTTAGGTGATGCTGAGTGGATATTGACTAGATATCGCTATCACTAGGTAGTTATGCATAGATGTAATGCGCACGCAACGGCATGTTTATATTTGCATTTTTATCATTTTAGAAAGGCCCTTGTCAATTGAAGCGTGTTAAGATTACAAAGATCTGGGGCAAAAAAAAAAAATTAAAGAGATGTACATGGGAGGGAAAAAAAATAAAACTAGTAGAATATCAGAATAGTTAAAGCTCATGACGAATCATTGCAAGAATTTTTATAAGCTCGTAGACCCGTGCTTACGTCAGCCTATGTTTACAAACCACGTTAATTTTGAGTTCTCTCTCCAGGACTCAATGGTGCAATGGCTTTGGCATTGCCAGTTCAGTCACCAAATACCAATTCTGGAACGTCCATGGAAATTTCAGTTCTTGAAAATTTTCGTCTTGCTGCACATCATCCCATGTCTGCAAACCACTTGAATGCTCTGATTCCTCCAGGATATCATGGTAGTACTACTGCCGGATTGCCAACACAGTCCCATGGTATCAATTTTCAGAACGCCATGCATCACCAAACGATCGATTCTTCAAGTCAAATGGACCATGTGGGATATGATGGTGTTCTTCCTCAAGGCGATCCCATTATTGAAGATTTCCAGTCAATTGATTTAGATGAGGTGGACAAATGGTTGACAAATAACACACCATGTAATGACCCATTCTCTAGGACACTTCCTCTTCCTGATGGCAGTAACGTGAGGGAAGATTTCCAATCAATTCATTCAGACATTGTGGAGGAACGGTTGGCTGATAATCCATCATCTAATGACACGTTCTGAGTTACCATTTTTCGATAATGGTTATGTTGTTAGAGGTACCGGCAGAGGTGTTATTGGCTGGCTCAAGATAAAGGCAGTGTTGCAGTGGGGGTACTTCATCAGGAAGAGAGGTGTCAGACTCGTGGAGTTAGACCAAGCGCCGAACGAAGTCCAGGCTTATTCATAGTTCTTAGGTCGTTTTAGGGAAAGATGATTCTCCGTTTACTTAATTGATGGTAATTTTTTCTTTAATGGTGGTAATATTTCATTGATTCTATATATTCACCTGTATTTAGAACATCTATGTTGAATGCCTTCTCAAGCGACTAATTGTTTCATCATAAAGTGTCTCTCTACCTTAGTTTTTTTCAACATCTTTCTTCAGAAGAGTTTTCTGATAAATCACATGTGAGGAATGCAAGGTTATATCATTCAAACAGTGTACTTGAATTCTAAGCTTATTATGCATTAGAACTGCAACCAAATCTATGGAGTCCCATATCAAAAGCCTTGCCTACCGTTGCTATCCAGTGGCAATGCAGCTTTTTTCCAGAATGCATACAATGTCTAGCTATGATGCCAAGTTCTCTCGGCCCCATTTTCGTAGCCTTCTCTTCTTGTTTTCTCGGTCCTTGAAATTTTTTACTATAATGAGGCTTTAGACAAAGCAGCTCGGGGATAGTTTGATTTAATATTGAGTCTGCACTGGAATTTTAGCCTTATAATATAGGATTGAGTATCTGGAACTTTCATCTGTAGTGTGTCATTCCATAGTCCTTTACTTCCTAAAATATTTAAACAATTGAACATTCCCGCTTGTTTATACATAATTAAATTTACTAGCTAAGTGATACTCTTGGTTAAGAAAACGCAAGTCCATTGAAGATATTGTCGACATAATCTCATAATCCTAAACATACCATTTATTTGCAAATTCCGAATCTCTAAGATAGGAATATGGTTAATGTTCTTTAAAACCACCTTGAAATCATATATCTAGCACCTAGTCATGTTGATCATATTGATCCCGAAGGGCAGCCTTTCTTGGTTAAGAAAACGCAAGTCCATTGAAGATGTTGTCGACATAATCTCATAATCCTAAACCTACCATTTATTTGCACATTCCGAATCTCTAAGACAGGAATATGGTTAATGTTCTTTAAAACCACCTTGAAAATATATATCTAGCAACTAGTCATGTTGATTACATTGATCCCGGAGGGCAGCCTTTCCACGCATGAAGGTTTTTGTGCATCGGATTGGATACATCACTTAATGGTGACCGGGTCAAATTTAGGTGAGAGATTTCAACATTCCAACACAAAGTTCATTGGTCAATTACACCAAGCGAACCATTCAACGTAAAGTGTAAATAATCCAAATCAAGCATTTGGTTCTCTTATATATGAAAGTTATAAACATATACAGATGAAGCATAAACTTGGCACTATCGAATGGGTATCAAAACTTGCAGCAATACCGCAAAGACAATTGCCACCAGATAGAAGACATGGCTCTAAATAGATAAATACTTACCTTTTACTTCAATATTCTCTTCAACAAATGCCCACCTAGTAGAAAAGGCACATGGCAAGTGCATATTAAGACTCCAAGGAGGGTGGAGTCGAAAAGCTTCAGTCATAAAAGTCCACATGCATTGCTTCTCAAATCGATGTCTGCAGCTTCAAGGAGTAGAGGTCCATCCACAGGAGCACCACGAGCATAATCACCACAAACTCTTGAACAGGCGATCATTTTGAGTCATAGATTTCATCTTCATCCTCGTCCAGTATGTAGACCAAGGCTTGCTTTCTTGTAGCTAAAACACAAGCCATACCTCTACTTGTTGTTGCCAAAAAAATCATTAACTTGATTTCAGTCCAACATCCCTTGAATATATAGCCAAAAAACTAACGTGATGTTTAGGTACCTTTGTTGGGTAAAAGTAAAAGTACAACCCATGCTTTATGCTAAAACATGGGTGAGAAGCAAACCATGTGTGCCTAAAGAGGCTATGGTATGCATGTAAACTATGAATGTATTACAGTATCTTGCTATACCAGATACCACAATAGTATCTTTCGTCATGAACATGTACAAGTCCCAACTACCATTCCAATGAACTTGCATCCAAGGAGATTTTACTAATTTTTCTCACTCTTCGGCAGTGACTCGTAACTTATATGTGGAGGATTCCCATTTGCAAGTTAGGCTATAAAGTGTCTTTAAATACAACCAAAAATGCACAGAAATAGTTTTTACTGATGATAAACAAACAATAGGTGTTGGTTATCGCAGGTCACTATGAAAAGCAGTAGTCTAGTAGATATCAATTCAATGCAACTTCATTTTGGTCACAAAAGATACATGATATGAAGTATCAAATGACCTAAAAGGACATGCAATGTGGAGAACAGTGAATATCCAATGCTAATTGTACATGAAAAGATATATTCTATAAGCTGTAATTGTTGCAATACACTGTATCCATTTGGTCATATATGTGTGTACATGGGCTCTGTCTAAGCAATTAAAAATCATTTAAAAAAATTAGGTGGTAACAGGTACTTTCTCGGGTTGGGGGATTGGCGGAGAGGGAGGGCAGATACTCATGAACACTTCACTTAGGTGATGCTAAGTGGATATTGACAAGATATTGCTATTACTAGGTAGATATGTAAAGATGGAATAATTACACAGCAATGTGTTTTTTTTTTTGGTAAGGTAAGTATTATAAGCTTTCAACCAATGGATCTTATACAAGGAATGGTGAAACACGGCACCGGCACTCACTCTGCAGGACAAAAAGGTCACTGGAGTGAGGGGGTACCGCGATCGTACCAAGGAGATACAGAAATAATGAACTAGTCAAAAGAGCCTAAGGAGCCATTCATAGGCTTCACTCGGGACCTGGATCAAAGATACTATGGTCTATTCCCCAACCTTGCTGCATACGCCTATTGCTGGAGTTGTCCTTCACCCCTTTAAACGCTAGTGCTTTGTCCTTGACTACCTTGGAAAGGTATTGTTTCATGGCTGACACATGTACATTCTGTGCTCGGAAGATAATATTGTTTCTCGTCTTCTGTCGCGACCTCACCTCGGGTGCACCACCTAGGGTTTGGCTAATGGATTACTAAGCCTAAACATAGTTCGGGCTCTCCCAAGCCCATACCAATTCGCGACTTAGGGTTTAAGTTTTTTTAACATGTCAATGATTTTTACTTAGGAGTCGCCACTAATCTATTTTTGGTGGATCGATTAGAAACCCAAGTAAAGTACGGGAGGATTACTTTACTCCTACGAACCAGAGACTATGGGATCGGGGACTTGATTACGTTAGATTTCTCTAATGCCCTTTCGGTACCTTTTCTCTTTTATTAAAAAAATGATTTGCAGGCAGTTTGTACTAATTTTAATTTACTCCCTAACATGTAATGTGATCATGCGAGTGCGCAATCATTATTTAACACTCAATAAAGCAAAGCGATAAATAAATTGCAAGCATAAGGAAGAAATACTTACCTCGAAGCAACGAAAGCATATGCAATATTAGTTAGAAAATCACATCAACCTAAAAGTGATTTCTAATTAATACGTAATCACTCGAATTTTGGATTTTCTCTTATTTAATGAGGCCTAAAACTAACGTGCAATGCATGTAATGACGTACGAAAGTGTCTAACTATACTAGCATACAATGTGCAACTTAATATGCAAACTATATGTCACGCAACATTAATTATTTAACTTAATCTAATGCTAGAAAATATTTAATGCAACTACCCTAGTATGTCACGCATTCAAATGACCCTAAACATACAATGACTAGATGACACACGGGAGATGACCTAATTTTACATGATATGAGCATGGCAATTTTTATGTTTTCTTTTTTATAACTAATGAAATTTCCTAAGCATCTACGTCATATGCAATGTAGACTATAAGACTAGCCTGACATGAAGTGCATTAATCTACCCTATTATGCAAAAGATTTTTTTTTTATGCATTTTTTGTAAGTTAACTAAAAAAATTAACACATGATGCAACCGAGCATACAATTTTCCACGACCCAAGATAGAAAATCAAAACAATCAAAAACTTGATCCGACGTCTCGCGGCTCAATATTTTTGATTATTGAGATTTTTTAACACGACACAATGACCTCACTCAATCGGAATTCAATGAAGCATGCAATACTTCAAACGAGGAAACAAAATATTCAAGAATTAATTTAGATAGGAACTTTATCTACCTTGATTATCCGTTTCCTAGTTCGGATGAGTAACAAATTGCAACAAATTGCAGGAATCGCAATCAACGATGCTTCCAAGTGGATGGCGAGGGTGTGATGGGAATGGCGACGTGAGAGCGATTCACGCTAGGGTTGGGCTTGACTCGATGGGCTCTCGCGGTGATACACAACTAGCTGAGGGATACGTCATCACTTATTGAAGATGCCCGACAATTAAACTGAACTTGCAACCATGGAATAGCAGTTAATCGATCAAAAGAAATTTGCAAAGAGACGAAATTAGGCACCACAAATTGCCGAATTCCTTGACTTCATTGAACAGTGCGACCGTGCTTCTCTTGGCTGGAAAACTTTGACCAAAAGACCATGCAATTCTACTGGAGCAATTATCGAACGCTCGGATCCCTTGATAGTTGCCGGGGGATCGGTGGCTTTGGCCACAATCGAGGAGCAGCGCCAGCAACAACGTCGTGGGCTCAACAGGAAGGAAGCAACAAGTCGTCGTCAATCTTGCAACTTGCTGGAGGTCTCACGGTGAGTCAGATCAGGGCAGCAGCTCGTGGCTAGGTAGTGACGAAAAGATATCAATGGATCGTGCTCGGCTTCTCGCGGGCAACGGTGAGTGACAAGCGACAACCAGCAGCAACGATGCCTCACCGGGAAACCTACGAAAATAAGAGAAAAAACAGCACGAATCGACACGTGGTATCCTGGCTTGGGGCAGATAGTAGTTCGGCACCGGATTGGCAGCTTGTCGCGGTATCAGTGAGATCATGGCAGCAAGTCTGCTGGGGGCGACATAACAAAGGCAGCGCAGCGATGGCAATTCAGGTGGCTTAAGCACGGTGCTGTGACGTGGGGTCTCCTTGGTTCAACCGAGAGAAGACTCTCTTTCTCTCTCAAGTACTCCCTCGAATATGCTCTCCGAACACCCTTCTTTTTCCTCCTCTCTTGTGTGGCCGTCTCTCTACTCTCTTTTCTCTAAGTATCTTCTTTTTTTTTGTCTCCCTCGCTCCCTTTTCTGTGCCTTTTTTCTGTGTCTCCCCCCCCCCCCTCCTTGAGTTGTAGGGTCCTTTTATAGGCATAAGGGTCTGAGCCATCAAGGAAAGAAAGCATATTTTATTTTCTCTTGGGATGCTTTAAAATATATTCCACTTCCTTGTGTATTGCACGTCCATGTGCCCTTATTGAGGGATGTGCACATCTTTCCTTCTTTGAAGAAGGAAACATGTTGCTCAATATATGCTCTTTACGTGCAACAAATCTTTTCTTGCTCTCTTTCTTTACCTTTGTGCGCATGTTCGCATCGAATCATAAAATATGAATATTCTTCGCCAATTTTATTTCCTTAGACCAAATATTGCCCCAAATTGACCCAACATTGCCAAAAATTCAAGATCCTAACAGAGTTGTCCGAATTTCGAATCTTGTAAAGATGAGCTCACAATTTATCCTTGATGATATGTGAATATATTACCCAAATATATGAAAAATCCACCGCCGCGTCATCGAATATTTCAAAATATATCAATCTTCTCACTTGTCGATCTCGAACGGGCTTGGCCAAATTTTCACTTATTGTGGGCTTAGTCGAACTCGTTAAGTTAAAACTTAAAACCATCAATTGAAGTCCATCCGTTATCAGCCCAATGCAAATGCAATAAATGTTTCTAAAACTATATGCTATGCAATTTAATCCTAATATTTTTTTATTTAGGGGTTAAAATTAATCCCTAAATTTTTGTGCATTAAATTACGAGTGATCAATCAAAATTTAGGTGTCAACATCTTCCAAATAATATAGCAAAGGGCGCCAAAGGAAAATCGAGCAATTTCCTTTAAGAACCCTCTACCTGACAGCGAGCTGATGGCCCAAAGAAGATTATCCAGCCATGAAGAGTTATACCAAGGAAGGTTACATTTGGAAGCCCAGAACATGGCTAGGGAGTTAGGAAGACCACAGTAAAAAAAAAAGATGGTCGACCAAGTCAAGTTGAGTATTACAAAAAGCACATGCTGAATTGGGGATCCTACCAAAGGACATAAGGTATACCTGGGTTGGGAGGCAGTTTTTGACAATCAACCAAAGGAGAAATTGGTATCGAGGGACAATGGCCTTACTCTACACAAAGGATGACCAAGGAACCGCATGAGATTTCCTACGGATTGCTGCCCATGTTGATGCAATTGAAAACTTGCCTGAGGGATCCTCTTTCCAGGTGAGAGAGTCCGTGCCATGAGTTAGAGTGGGGACCATGAAATGCCAAGATGAGAGTTCCTGGAGAATTGTTTGACCAAAGGGAGAGTATAGGTCGGCTACTTTAGCTTGCCTAGTGAGGTTTGATTGGTATATGTTGGAGTTGGAGAATAATACAGTAAGAAGACCTATATCAAGCCAAGGGTCAAACCAAAGTGAAGTGGACATGCCATCACCTATCTTCCATTTGAAGAAGGGGAGGGATTCCCTTCTAAGTGCTAGAATCTTCTTCCAGGCCCATGAGCAAGTAGTGGGAGGATATGAATTCCAAAACTCTTTTCTTTTGAGATGGATGGCATGGATCCATTTACACCATAGAGATTCTTTATCAATAAATAGATTCTAGATGTGTTTGATCATGGCAGCTTTATTGCTATTCCGAATCCTGCGAAGTCCTAGGCCTCCTTCCTACTTGGGGAGGCAAACATCTTCCCAATATACTTTTGCTCCACCCAGTCCCATGGCCGGGCCCTTCCGCAAAAACTGCCTATAAATTTGTTCTATTTTGTGTACTACAAACGAAGGCAACCAGAAAATGGATGCCCAATATACATGGATCGAATGCAAGACTAATTTAATAAGTTGTAACCAACCCGCAAAAGAGAGGAAGCGATGGGTCCAAGATTGAACTCTAGCAGTAAGGAGACATACCAGGGCATGGCAATCCACTTTATTCAGCCTCAACGTAATAATAGGCACACCCAAATATTTGACTGGAAAAGAGCCCAGTGTAAAACCAAAGGCATGCAGGATTTGATCTCTGACCTCCAAAGAGCCTCCGGAAATGAAAACTTCACTTTTGCTAGCATTCGGAGTCAATCCACTCTAGGCAGAGAACAAGTCAAGTCCATCCTTAATGCAGGAAATAGAGGTTGGAGTGGCTTCATTGAACAAGAAAACATCATCAGCAAAGAAGAGATGTGAAAGGCGAGTAATCCTACATCTCCAGTAGTATCGATACTCCGGACACCGGGTATGGGAGTTAATGATCCCTGTAAATACCTCCATAGCTAAAGTAAAGAGGTAGGAGGATGTAGGGTCACCTTGCCTTAGTCCACGCCCACTAGAAAAGAATCCATGAAGTTCGTCGTTCATGGCGATGGAGAATTTCGGGGAGCGAACACATACCATTATTAGCTTAATCAGATGGTTTGGAAACCGAAAGGCTTGAAGAGCAGTTTCCAGAAAATCCCAATTTAAGGTATCATAGGCCTTCCTGAAGTCAACTTTAACGGCGCATTTTGGAATATATGGCTTGGTATGAAATCCACAAAATAATTCTTGAGCAAGGAGGATGTTATCAATAATCCTCATTCCTTTCACAAAAGCAGTTTGGACTGGGCTAATGAGAACTGCTGCAATACGCTTTGAGAGAAGCTTAGTGATGCACTTGTAGATAGTATTACAACATGCAATAGGTCTATAATCTGTTACCGAGGTGGCATTATGGACTTTAGGCACCAAAGCAATGATAGAGTTATTAATCTCCTTTAGCATACACCCTGATTCAAGGAAATCCAAAACAGCTACTGTTACTGAGGGACTCACTATGTCCCAGTTCTTTTTAAAAAAATATGCATTATAACCATCAGGTCCCGAGGCTTTATTCCCAACAAGGGAGAACATGGCATCGCGGACCTCCGATGGTAGAAAAGGTTTAGATAAGAATGTGACCTAATCCTCATTGAGCGGAGACTGAATGAATTCCGTGAGCTCCTGAATGGATGGTTTCATAGGCACCTCTACTGGGGCAAGAATCTCTTGGAAGTAGGAGACAAATACCTGTTGAACCTCCCTCAGATCAGTAACCAACTGACCATAACTATCCAAAACCGAGATGATTCTGTTGCGCAGATGTCGATAGTTGACTGATTGGTGAAAAAATTTTGTATTTAGATCCCCTTCTTTGAGCCAGCGTATTTTTGACTTTTGCCTGAATAGAGACTCTTCCTGTGATATGAGGGCATAGTAGTTCTTGAGTTGGATATGCTTTAAGGCCACAAGCTCTCATTTTGAGGGTCTTGGGTTAGAGCTTCTTGAATAGAAATAAGGATTTGTTTGGCATCAGATGCTCTCGTGGTGATATCCAAGAAGGCTTCCTTATTGAGAGTCTTCAAACGGCCTTTAAGGAGTTTGAGATGACCATATAGCTTGAACATAGGAGAACCCCTAGTTTGTGTTTGCCAAACCTGAGAAACTATCATAGAGAAGTCCGGGTGGTTCATCCACAAATTGAAGAACTTGAATGGCGAACGTCGAGGATTTGGTGCAAGAATCCTTACTACCATTGGTGTATGGTCCGATATGCCCAGGGCAAGGAAAGATACTTCTGAGTAGGAAAACAATGTGCACCAGGCATTATTAACAAGTACACGATCTATTTTCCGTTGTTTCCTGTTGACACCTGAGAATGATGACCAAGTGAACCGGAACCCAATATACCTTAAATCAAGTAGCTCCGCTTGTTCAAGGCATTCTTTGAACTCATCGAACGTAGGAATTCAAATATCTGGGCTGCCCATATGGTCCGAAGAATCCAGGATTGCGTTAAAGTCATCAGCCACCATCCACGGGCTATCTTTTAGAGAGGAACTTAATTATATTAGGTCATTCTAGAGAGATCTCCTGGCAACAAAAGTGTGCTCACTGTATACCACATCAATGTGTTTATATGTGCCTCTTCAACAAATGGTGACTGGAAGATCATATGTTAGAAAAGAAGGTTGGTTGGTTAAACTTATATGACAGAAATTGAAAAGGGCCTTGTCAATTGAAGCACTTAAAGATAACAAAGACCAGTGGCAAGAAAAACTTATGAGATGTGTAGGGTAAGGAAAATAAATTAGTAGCACTTCTCGTTATACTAAAAGCTCATAATCTGTTCATTCTAAAATTCTTCATAAGAACATAGACCTGTGCTCACGTTATCCTCGGCCTTTGTTTACTAACCACACTAATGTTTATAATGGTGCAACTGCTTTGGCATTGCCACTACAGTAACAAAATACCAATTCTCGAAATGCCATGAAGCTTTCAATTGATGAAAGCATTTGTCTAGCCGCACTGCAGCTCATATCTATAGACCCCTTGAATCTTCTAATTCTTCAGGGAGACAATGGTATCCTTACTGTCAGATTGCCAATACAGCCACATGGTAACAATTTCCAATATGCCATGCGTAACTATATGATCCATTCTCCAAGCTTAATCGACCATATAGTGAATGATAATGTTCCCCCCTCCCTCCCTCCTTCCCCCCAAAACCACCCTTTCTCACTATATCAATCTACCAATCTAGTAGTACACTTCCTCCTCCTGAAGGCAATCTTCCTCCTCCTGAAGGCAATCTTGTGATGGAAAATTTGTAACCATTTGATTCAAATGATATGGATTATTGGTTGGCTTTGTTAAGTCAGAGCCCACCATACGATGACAAGTTCTCTAAGACCCCATTATATGTTGGTGGTTTTGTTAGTGGAACCAGCAAAGGTGTTATTGGCTGGCTCAAGGTAAAGGTAGTGATGCAGTAGGGTATCTTCATCATGAACATCGTCACGCGAAAATGTGGCATAATTGTGCAGCCACCAATAGAAGTCCAGATTTGATTTGATTCATTCTTAATGTTGCATTAGGTAAGATGATTCTCCGTTTACTGTCTGATGGAATTGATGGGACTTTTTCTTAGATGAGGGCATATTAGTTATTTAATGTTGTTCATTTGAGTACAGAACAGCTTTGTCTGAACACCTTCTCAAGCGAGTAATATTTTCATCAAAGAGTTTCTCTACTTTGGTTCTTTCAACATTTTTCTTCAAAAGCCCTCTCTCTTTCACATGTAAGGATGCAAGGTATATCATTCAAAGAGTGCACTTGCATTTTGCGCTTATTAATCATAGAAAATTGACACCACCTCCATCGAGTCCTATGTAAAAAGTCTTGCCTATTTGCTGCTATCCATAGGCAATAAAGCCATTGTTCAGAACACAAACACCATTACATCATGATGCTAAGTTCCCTCGAGATTCTCCATTTGTTCGGACTGTTAGTTTAATATTGATGTTGAATGAAAAATTAGTAACTACTGAAAAAGTAGCAGAAGTAAATTCTACAAGGCTAAACGACGGCTATAAATGGAGGGTTTAGCTTAGCCAAAGGTGTTTTGCATGGCAGACACAAATCCTTCTCCTCTTGTTTTCTCAATCCTTGAAAAGCTTATGTGAAACAGCTCGTGGATAGTTTCGATGGTATAAAAGTAGTTTTTGCATTCCATGGTACAGGGACCAATCATACTCTGCATTCTTTCGTGGCAACACAATAAAACTGGTCTTCCTAATTCATATTCCTCACTTGCACTCCACCTAGAGTGTTCTCTTTCCACGTCAGAATAGATCTGAGAAAAATTACATGAGTTCAATATGACCTGTGAATTTAGTCATGATTTTATCTGGCCAAACGAAAGTTAGTCATAGTATTTGTAATATCAAATCTAATATTGTAATAGTAAAGTGGTGCTCATTGTGGAGACCATTGCAGTGACAGCCTTCTCCTAAGTTGACACCCACCCACTTGCTTCAATTTTTGGTCTTCACTCTCTCTGAGGCCATGTCCGTCTTCACATTCTTTTTTTCATTATTTTTCTTTTCCTTTGAAAAATTGCTAAAATAAACAATAACCCTCTCCTAAATTGACACCTATCCACTTCTTTTTTGGCCTCTTCTTTCCAGTTCTCATAAATTTTTCATAATTTTCTTTCCTTTTTTTCCATTTCCCATGATTATTTATATTTTATATCCTAATACATACCTGGATTTCAACATTCGAATGCAAATTTCGTTAGTCGATTGCACCACATGAACCCTTCAACCCAAAGTATAGTTAATCCAAACCAAATATTTGGTTCTCTTACACATGAAACTAATACACAGATGAAGCAACAGCTTAGCACTATCTAGTAGGTCTCAGAGCTTGCAGCAATACCATGAAGACGGTTGCCACCAGATAGAAGCCATGGGTCAACATCTTTCCGTCAATTCTATCTAACTCAATAGATAAATAGCTACCTTTTACTCCACTTTTCTCTTCATCACATGCCTGCCTAGTAGAGAAGGCACATGGCAGGTATAAATTAAGACTCTCCAAGAAGGGTCGAGTCGAAAAGCTTCAGTAAGAAAGCCCACGTGCATGGCTTCTCACACTAATGTCTACAGCTTAAGTATTAGAGGTACACCAACAGAAGCAACAGAAGCAAACCACCACAAAGTCACAAACAGACCGTCATTCTGAATGATAGATTTCATCTTCATCCTCATCTAGTATGTAGACCAGGGCTCGCTTGCTTGCAGCCAAAACACAAGCCACACCTCTACTTGCTGTTTCCAAAAAACCGTCAACGTGTTTCACTCTAACTCTTTAGTATGAAATAAGTACAATACTTGCATTGCACTAAAACACAGGAGGAAGCAAGCTTTGTGAAAATAAAGAGGCCATGGTATGCATGTAAACTATGAATGCTCTGCAATATCTTGCTATGCTAGATACCGTGTAGTATCTATCATCACAAACATGTACATGCTAGTTCTCAGTCAGTAAGTTAGACTGCATTGTACCTACCATAAGAAGATATTATTCTTTTTGTATATGTCTAGCTACGAAAGATTCATCTTTTTCACGCCTAAGCCTATCAATTGATTTGAAATTAGGGGAAATCCAATACTTCAGTGTTTTCATTCTTCAACTGAAAAAACATTCTTCTTTGGACCATATATTTGCACTTCTTCAAACTGTAGGAAAAAACGTGAAGTGGTCCATTAAAGAGGCACAACGTACCTATGCCAGTCATATGTTAACGTACGAGTAAGTTAAGTGGAAATGTAGTAAGGAGCATGGAGAGGATTAATTCAGTTCCACCAGCCAGCCAACAAGATAAATTTGTTACCAACACTGGCGAGTTTATCAGACATTGATATGGAAAGGAATTAGTATGGGCAACAGTAAGTTCAACAACATCCAAAACTGCAAATGGACATGGTAAGAAACCCACGGAAAAAAAAAAAATTCAGGACTATACTATTGATGGCATGGCAATGTGTCCTCCGCATGACTCTTACCACTAACTGACAAGGGAGGAGCTGCATTATGGGGAATTGCGAATCTTCTCATTCTCCATCTCTAGGTGTAAGCCAGAGTCCTAGATGCATGGTTTTGTTGGATCAGTGTTTCAGAAGTGAGAATAAGATAAGCAAGCAAAAATGTTCCCACAAAAGAGAAGCGAAAATGGCGCTAGGGCCATCAAATGCACAATTCTCAACATAGTTACAAGTGCAAGGCTCCAACAGTCGAGAATGTTGGAACTTTTGCAGTTATGGTAAGGCAGAAAGTAAAACACCCTATTAATATTTGCAAGCGTGAATTGACATGTATATATGCACATAGTAGCAAAAACCTAAGCTGCTACTCCTCATGCCGATGAGGAGAGCATATGACTAATAACTAACTAATGAATAGGAAGAATAGAAAGCAATTTTTCTTTCTTTTCTAGCATCACTTGATAGAACACTCTACATGTATTAGATTACACATGTTCAGAACAAAAGAAGCCCCAGTGAGTCGATAGAGCCCGCTTGAGCATAAAAGACCAGACTCAAGCTCTCAAGCGCATCGTTAAATTTTCTATTTGACTAAGCCAATACAACCAATAAATGAATCATCCGCTGCAAATTGAGGCAAGAAGACACCGGACCAGATGGTCAGCACGCTCGATATTTACAGGAGGTTGGGAGTTTGGAACTCCCAACGCTGCTCCGACACTCTTCCTTTCTAGTAGACTTTCAAGCACTTTACCTCTATATTCGCCAACTCTCCATCGAACCCAATTCGAACTAGCTTGGAAATTACAGCAGAGCACATTTAGGAAAAGCGAAAGAAGTCGAACGAGATAAGGCCTAAGCCTCAAAGGGCATACCAAGCTATCCTAGAAGAAACGAAAACGCTGAATGAAAAAAAACAAGAGAGAGCTTTCTCGAATAGAAGCAACACCCAGGAGAGATTGTCCATAGCCTCCGCCATTCGAACCGATGAAGCACCCACCTTCGAGCACTCCATGGCCGTCGCCAGCGAACCCATCTCCAGATTCTGCTCCGCCATCTTCACCTACCAATCGGAAGAAATCGAGCGAAAACCTCGCAACGCCGGAGCCGAACCCGAGGGACCGGCAGTTTGTCGAGCTGAAATCGAAACGGAAGCACACGCCGCGATCCTTCGTCGTCGGTATCAATAGCCGAAGGGCTCCGGCGAGCACCCGATGATGCAGCAGCACGGGCCGCCGGAAGCGTCGGACGGAAAACAATTGCAAAGGAGGAACGGGCGGGAGGGAGAGATATGATTCATGGGCGAGCCAAGCCGGGCCTATTGGGCCATGTATCGGGCTTAACTTGTTCTACGGGCTCGACCGTCATGAAAAGACTCGTGTGATTTCGTAACGGGCCATCACTGGCTCAAATGGGCCGGGCCGGACTTTAGAATTAGATAACCTCATCTCGAGAAGCAGGCAATAGAAGGCGACGTGCCACCGCCCATGTCAATGAAATCTTCCTACCGTATCCATCAGCAGTTATTTTACAACAATCGCAGCTTACAAAATATATATTTTCTTTGTATAATTAGCATCATACATTGAATGTTCTCCACATCATATGTCCTTATAGGTCTTTTTTTTTTTTTGGTAAGGTCCTTATAGGTCATTTTGATACTTCCAATTCTTAAATTTTCCGTGTCCAAATTGAAATTCCATTTTCTAAATGTATGAGATTACTACCTTTTAGGGATACGTAACGACGTACTCCTCTTAATTGTTCCTCATCAGCAAAATCTATTTCTAAACAATGATTTCGAGCTTAATTTAACTAGCTGGACTACTCCATCTACATTGTAAAATCATAAATTCTAATTCAGGAAATGTCAAGTTGGAAAATATTGATTTATTAAAAGCTACTTGGGGTGGGGGTCAATTAATTAGGTAATTATCACGCTGTGAATCTTAATGGATAATTGAACAAATTGATTTTGATATCATCACATATTATAAGAAATATTAGAATATCTTCTTTGAATCGAAATAGAAAATAGGATTTTTTTTCGGTAATCTTGCAAAACAACCCTAAACTTGTGAATATAAATATAAGGGCGCTTCGCACAGTTCAAAATTGGAAAAAAGAAGAAGAAAAAGACAAGAAGCAAATGCTGCTCTTGTTGTTGCTACTGTTGCTGCCGCTAACGTTCGAAGAAGAACGAAGAAGATGCCGGACGCAGGACTGACCGACCACCATGGGAGGGACTACGTAGACCCCCACTAGTTCCTTTCCTCGACATGGCCGACCTCAAGCCCCCGTCCTTCTACAGAGCCGTCGTTGCGGAGTTCACAGCCACTCTCCTCTTCCTCTACGTCACCGTCGCCACCATCATCGGCGACAAGAAGCAGACCGGGCCTTGTGACGGAGTCGGCCCCTTAGGCATCGGTTGGGCCTTCAGCGGGATGACTGCACTGCTGGAATATCTGGTGCGTTACACGACTCTCGCACGTTCAGTCTATCTGATTTTTTCATGCTCTGGTCTTTAGGGGTTTACGTGTCTCTCCTGATTTGCTTCGAGGCAGGTGAGCACATCAACCCGGCGGTGACATTGGGGTTCCTTATGGTAAAGAAGGTGAGCTTGATTAGGGCGGTTTCGTACATGATTGCCCAGTGCTTGGGCGCGATCTGCGGTGTCGGGTTGATGAAGGCATTCATGAAACCCTATTATAACTCGCTCGGAGGTGGTGCCAACTTGGTGGCTCCGGGCTACGGCATAGGCGTGGCCCTGTTTGCTGAGATCATAGGCACTTTCGTGCTAGTTTACACCGTGTTCTCGGCCAACGACCTAAAGAGGAGCGCTCGTGGCTCCCACGTCCCCGTATGTTCTACTTTCTAGTTGCTGCTGCTGCCGCTACTAACAACTCTGCCCTTTCAAATGCAGATGGAGCAGCCGTTTGATTAGTTTTCTTTCTGATGAGACATGGGATCTGTGTTCGGGCGTGCAGGTTTTGGCTCCCTTGGCGATTGGTTTCGCAGTGTTCATGGTTCACTTGGCCATCATCCCCATCACCGGCACCAGCATCAACCCGGCTAGGAGCTTCGGTGCTGCTGTTATCTACAACAACCGTGAAGTCTGGGGTGACCAGAACAACACGTATTAGGAGCTAGCAAAGAAACTGCATTAATGGCAGGGAGAATTTGGTACTCCTTTTTTATTAAAAGACGCTAAGGTGCGCGTTTGGATTTGATATTTATTGCCATGAGATAAATGATTGTAGGCCAGTATTAACTGATGCCTGCAAATGTGAATGTGAATGTGCAGTGGATCTTCTTGTATGCACCATTTATGGGGGTAGCAGAAGCAGCACTAACCACCAGCTCGTCCACAAGGCCCACGGCGGCAACCCTGCCAACTAAAATCTTTCCTTTTTTGGGAATGAGAGACAACTATGACGATAAATGGTGGTGTTGGTGATGGCGGCGGCAGCGCGGCGGTGATGGATCACTTTTGATTTATTGATCTCATTTATCGTTGTTATTTATGTCATTAGTAATATTAGGATATTGATATCTTTTAAAGACATTTAGGATATTTTCTCTAATTTTCTATATCGACTTTGATTATATATATCTAATTTGATTTTCTTTGATTTCCTCTATGTAAGCCTATATATAGGCTCTTCATGTACTATTTTCATATATCGAATCATACAGATAATTCCACATTTAACTGCCATTATTATTATTCAATGATTAGTGATGGAAGTGTTTTCTTTTCTTTCGTATTCTATCCCCTCTTGTGACCGCATGCGCTCTTGTCGAAAGCAACCCGACAACCATTATCAAATCAAGTGTAGAGACTGTGGATGACTTAAACCCTTCAATCAAGATTCCTAACGGAGTGCAAACATTCAATGTAAGCTAGAATTGGACTAGGAACATGCGGGATTATCAAGAGGATGAACATTCCATGTGTCTCTAAGGAAATGCACCTCAAACAGATGCTCGAACGATGTAATAACACTGATGAGATTGAAAGTCGGTGTCTTTCTATCTTCGGATAGTGTCTCGACTAAGGGCTGAATCGCTACAGTGCTACGTGGTGGGATTCAAGACTCCAGCCAGCCAGTAGTGGTCTAAGTAGATAAAAAAAATAGAAGAAAATATTAGGTAGATCTATTTTGCTACGTAACCATCCGTCAGCTCATTCATTGCTCGCCACATGTTTCTACTGTTTTGGGCGTTTTCTGTTTTTTGCCGGCCATGGACGAGTAAATAGCAGTGTCACAGGCCAGCCATGGACAGCAGCGTCACCAGTTACGGACAAGCTTGGTTCGCGAGCAATGTTGACACATGTCCAACTTGATCTAGTCAACGTTTGGAGACTACTGTGGGTGAGGCCAAATCTAGAGTTCTCCAAATCCAAGTCTTGACAAGCAGTTTACAAGCAACGCCGACACTCGTCCCTGGTTGTCGCCGGCACCATTCGGCTAGATTTGGTTGGAAAAATTGAAATTTTCTATCATTGCCTCCAGATTATTAAAATTGTGAATATTTGTAAGAACATCTAAAAATTCTCGAGTTGATCCAATCTATGCGAATATTGGTGGTATAAAATTCTGATTCGTGGCCTTTGAATGGTTTGGTGAGACTAATGAAGATTAGCACGGTCGAAATTTGAAAAAGTATCTAATTTCTATCTTTTTTATGGAGAATGGACTTGTTTTCTGCAACAATTGAGCTTTTTTGGATGTTTCAAGGCTTTACGCAATTTTTGGACAATCGGGCTTACTTATCGGGCCCATGGACCGGCATTTGCATAAATTTCATACTAAACGGGCTTCTTGGCCCAAGTGATTTTAGGCGCTATTTCTGAGAGTGCAATTTATGATGAAAGGGCATTGTTCCTAAAAGGATCAATTATTTTGAGCCATGTTATGTTATAATATTGGATCCGATATCGGATGGATTTTCAAGTTGGTGTTATTTTGGTTACACATAGAAAATGATTATGTAAGTGAATTATTTCAAAATCATTTATTGATATGTCGGATATCATGTATTGATATTGGATTAGTGCACATGGTCGACCTATGTATTGAGGAATGATACATGTTTGTTGATCAGTCTATTTTAGGGCTTAGTCACAATCAATATGATTTCTAGGGCTTTTGTACGATGGATGTAGTTCTCTAAGCAACGTCACCTACCGAAGTGTGGCCCCAATTTTCTAACATGGGCAACCAATTTAATATCATTTCGATGATGTATAATATGGAACATTAAATTATATGTGATTCGAAAGCATTACTTTGATTGATACAAAATTTGCATCATTCACTAAAAAAAAAAATGCCTAAGTCGCACATGGGACTCTAATTTAGATTACTTTTTTGTGGGTCGAAATAATTTACATTACTTGAGTAAGGGCTATTAAATGGGTCATGAAGCTCTCATTTTTTTATTAATTCATGACACTCCGAACTTTGTTATTATATTCATTCGGTAGTTTTACTGAATTATCATTTTCTTATGATAGCTATTATTGGTTGAAGGTTTCGTCCTTTATTTATAGGGAATGGCTAGTCATTTCCTAAATTATAGGTTTGGATTTGGAGTGGGGCAGTAGATGCCACTCGTGCGTGCGCATGCATTTTCTACGAGATGGAAAAATAGTGAACCTTAAAAAGTCAACCAAAGAAAAATGATTGACTTATAAAATATTAAAGCAATAGCATCCATAGCAGCCTAAACACTAGATTTTATCCGGATTTAATCTTTTCCAGACTTTGCCTCCCTTGAATTATTTTTTTGGGGGGTCGAATGGCCTCTATTGGTTTTTTTTTTTGGTCGAACCGACCTCCCTTGTTTAGCCGCTTGAAATTGCTATTGTTTGTTTACATGGGTCGAGAGTGTATTGATAAATTTTTATTATCGAGAACTTTTAGGAAAGAGACAAAATAAATCCAATATTAGAGTACCACAATGTTATGAAATACATGTATGAATATTCATTATATTCATGTACTTATTATGGTACATTTGTATCATACATTTTGAGTACATCTCTCCATCCAATGAATGTTCATCTCCCTATTCAATACATGTATCATATGTTCTAAGTACATCTTCATATCCGATGAATATTATATGTATTATCAAATACATTGATATTCATGATAAGTGCATCATTATAAATAGGAGCACAAATAGTGAGAAATAAAAGTTTTTCCGCTTTTGGCTTTTCTCTACTATCTTTGTGTCATCCCTCTATTCTCTCTATTATATACTTGCAACGTAATATTTTACAACACACAAGAGATTATGGAAGGAATTCCTCGGAGCAAAATTACTAGTAAAGGACGATGGGTAAAATTTCAATTTTGAATAACTTTTGAGACATTATTGAGATACTTTCACGTTACCTAGTACACGTCATTCACTGGTGGATGTTGCTAGCATTACCGGTTATTCTAATTTGGTAACGGTGTAAGGGCAGCCATCATTTTACATTGGAAGGGTAAGCGGCATTCGTAATCATTCACCGAATATAGAAACTAATTATGCTACGGAAGGATAGTAGATTGCGTACTTTCACTTGTTTTGTTATGATGTATTTACATACACAACAACAAATGTTCTTCTATTTTACATATCGGATTTAGATTAAACTTACCAATCTCTCTTAATTTTTCTCAAACATAAATAAGAGGTACATGCACAGATCTATCACTTTGTTTTTACTTGTCTTGAAATAAAGATAAACAAACCGATCTTTTCTAATAAATTTTCAACGTCCAACGATAGTATAATTGATAAAAGTTATGTTCTCGCAGATTTTGAGATAAATTATTCCCTTGTAGATACCAGTAATTCAAGAAAAGTGTTGTGATATTGGAACATATCGAATTTGCGTCTACTATGCACTTTTTATGGAGTCCATTACATTTTATAATGAAATTTAAAAAAAAAATTATTACGTGCTGTCATCTTCTCAATTTGCTTCACCGAATTACGCGAACGCGTCAGAGGATAAAGCTCGTAACTCCAAGATTGACCAGGCAGAGCAGAAAAGCCTTTGGCGTTGACATGACTCCACTTCGCTCGGTTAGGTCTGCAAATCTGTAATTTAATCACTCCACTAACTTATACTAAATCCATTCACATTCTTTGTTTTATTATTTTTTCATTTTTTATTTCCATTAAAGTTAGCTCTCTTTAGAAAAATAAGGATACATGCTTTAAATGTCCTAAAACTTATTAACAAAGTGCTATTAAGTTTTAAAACATATCACGAAAAATATAATCGAGTTCTAAAACTTTTAAAAAGTATAATCAAATCCTAAAACTTATCAAATTGATTAAATCAAGTTTTTTTTATTAATAATACTTTCTGAAAGTTTTAATATTCGATTGTACTTTTTGAAAATTTTATGACTCAATTATACTTTCATAATAATTTATAGGACTCTTAATGCACTTATCTCATAAAAATAAGAAGATACTTTACATTATTACTGAAGAATTTTATCCATTTAATTCCGTGGGTTGTAATCAAAATTCTAATTTTAAGGAACTTTTAGTTTCGTGAAACACACAATTTCTTGTTCATACTGATCGTGCAGTATAAAGCACACGCATTTATATCCTTTGCCATTAGTGACCAATTAACTAAAAGACTGTTTCAATAATATGCGGAGCGGAAGGGACACGATCCTCCGATGAATGCACCCTGTCATTTTGTTTAATATTATATCAAAATAAAAGGTGGGACATTATTATAATAAAATTGTAATATGATATTGTCTTGATTTTAAATCAATTTTATGAAGAACAAAAGCTATAATCTTTTCGTGATTAGAAGTGATTGCTGGAAATTTTTATCAATTGTTTGAAGCCACACATGGATGACAACGAATAGGGATAAGTGCATCATAGATTATAAAAATATAATCAAATCATAAAACTTGTCAAATTAATACAATCAAATCTTTATAAGAACTCTGTTAATTTAGCCGGCGGAAAATGATGACGTGAAAATCTTTATTTTTCTCTTCCCCAAATCTTACATAGACTAGATTTAAAAAAATTAAAAATGTAATTTTTATTTTAAATTTATAATTAAATTAAAAGCACACTCGCTAGTGAGGCCATTTCTGAAAGGGGCCAACGGAGTTGGCTGGGGCGGGCTGAATTTGTTTTGGTGCATCAACTAGTGCAGCAGTTTATTTCATTCGGAAGGTGTTAGTGATCGAATAATAAAGTAGATATAAAAAAATTGAACATCAAATTTCATGATTCGATTGTAGTGACTTACGTCCACATGGAGAGTAATAATAAATTACACTATAGATGAAGGGATATAATGGAGAGTATAGCTACATTCGAGTTATTTAAACACTCTTAGTATTTTTCAAATCCTAATTACATATAATATCTAACGTAGTATTTAGCCTTGCAATTTCTTGCTAAATAACCTCTCAATTTCATGAAGGAATTATACATAAATTATTACCATAAGAATTTAGTTGACTTCAACACTAACCTTCTTAACGTAATTATATGAACGAAACCAACTACAACGTAATTATATGAACGAAACCAACTACAAGCACTCGTGTGAAAAACGATGCTTCAAAACTCTTTACATCAACCGCAACGGCAGCCACACAGGGAGCCCACAACATAATATATTTATATGTGGGAAAATTCTAAATAATAGTCCAAAGTGCTCACATTTTTCCAAATACGGACTCGAAGTTGACTTGATCTCAAGCAAGGACTTGAAGTGCTATCAATTCCTTAAATGAGGGCTTGAAATGACTATTATTTTAAATAAAAGCCTAAAGTTACAATGTCTGTATCAAATAAAGGCTTGAAGTAGCTCTATCAGTTTCAATTAAGGGCCTGACTTTCCGGCGATTAAGAATATTTTCATCATTTATCATTTATCCTTTTTTCTTTCTTTTTTCTTTCCTAGTTCTTCTTCCTCTTTGCAGGTGGTCAGCCAGCCACTAGTGATAGTGACCCTTGCCCAATCTGGCGAGGGTTGCTCTCGCCAACCATAGGGGAGGGGCAGCCTCACTTGGGCGAGGTGGGCATCACCGACTGGCCACCGATGAAGATGAAGAACTAGGAAAAAAAAGAAAAGAAATAATTGCCATTATTTATTTCCCTGGTGTATTGATAATTTTTATTATCGAAAACTTTTAGGAAAGAGACAGAATAAATCCAGTATGACTTAATACACAGGACTCGATGGAAGTATGACCACGTCCGTCGAGTCTTGTGTATTAAGTCATTGCCCATTTGCTGCTATCTAAAGGCAATAGAGTTATTTTTCGTCTACTAAATTATGATGCTAATCATTCATACTGATAGGTTGATAATGATGTTGAGTATCAAATGATAATTAATTTTATTCGCACTTGCGTTGCCCTAAAACACAGAGGAAGCAATCCTTGTGAAACCAAAGAGGCTATGTTATGCATGTAAACTATGAATGCTCTACAATATCTTACTATACTAGATACCGTGTAGCATATATCATCACAAACATGTACGCACCAGTTCTTGGTCGGTAAGTCAGGCTACATTGTACCTCCCATAAGTAGATATTATTCTTTTTGTATTTGTCTGGCCACGAAAGATTCATCCTTTTTCACACCTAGGCCTTTCAATCGATTTGAAATTAGGGGAAAACCCAATACTTGGTTAGATTTAGGCTAAAGTACTGTTACATGGGAGTGCATGTGTGTCCACGAAATCATCATATTGTATCAATCACTAGTTCTTTTGCAACAATCGCAGCTATTTACAGAATATATTTTTTCTGTGTATAATTAGTGTTGGATATTGATTGTTCTACACATTGCTTGTCCTTATTAGTCATTTTGATACTATCAACTCTTAAATTTTTCACGTCAAAATTAAAGTCGCATCTCTTGAATTGAACCCTAATAAAATTCAAGTACTTGATTATTGCCCTTTTGGCTTTGTACTAATAATTTATTAGATTACTGCTTCTGGTAATGACCTACAATAACCTACTCCTCTTGATCGTTCGTGGTTAATAAAAACTACTTTCTGAGCAATGGTTTTAAGCTTGATTTTGCTAGTTGGACCACGGAAAATATTGATTTATTAAAAGCAAACTTGGGATGGGAAATTAATTTTGATATCATCATGCTTTAAATTTTAAAGAATAACTGAACAAATTAATTAGATATCATCACATACTATAAGAAACATTAGAATACCGGCACAGGCATCAACCCGGCTAGGAGACAACCGCAGAGTCTGGGATGACCACGTAAAGCCTCTCTCTCCTTCCTCAAACCAAGCTTTACTACATAAATACACACTTTATTAAGAGCTTCCTAAAGTGAAAATATTCAGTGGTTAGTGCGCGCCACGTCATCCGCTGACGTGGTGCGCATTTTCCAATCAGATGGTGACACGTGCCTTGGGAGGGACCTGCTGTCCGCTGGAAAAATAGAAGGGCCGATTGACAGCTGGCTCGGCTCGGCTCGGCTCGGCTCAGCTGACAGAAGAAAGGAGAAATGACAGGTCAATAAATGCGCAGCTCCCGCTCAAAAATTTTCTCTCGTCGCTTGAATTTTTAAGGCGTTTTCTCCTTCTCTCAGAGAAGAAAGACGCAGGCGGAGAAGAACATCCCAGACCGCTTGCTCGCGCGTCCCATCCCTCCGCCTCCGCCTCGCCGTTCGCAGCTGGTCCCGAGCCCCCTCCGCCTCCGCTGACTGTTTCCATCGCGGAGATCGAGCGCAAGATTTGTGATCGCGTCGGTTTCTCTTCTCAGACGAAGGAAAGAGAAGCAATGAAGCACATTACGGTGCTCCGGCGCTCGCTCGCTTCTCTCTGCGCGCTTGTCGCTGCTCTGCCGTTCGTCCGGCGGCTGTGCCCCGCCGTCACCGACGAATCACATCTAAGGGCGCCCCTGCTCCGACGCTCACTCGCTTCTCTCTCGGCGCTCGTAGCTGCTCCGGCGTTCAAGTGGCCTTTCCCCCGCCGTCACCGAGGAAGCACATTGAGGCCGTAATAAATGAGCTTCGTCGACCGATCGGGGAGGAGGGAGGTGTCCATTTCTTCCTGAGGCGGAGCGACGAGGGCAGAGATCTGGCC
>CM026411.1:7581558-7607067 GCA_014858505.1 Corymbia citriodora subsp. variegata
TAATTAAGCAAGATTAAGCTAAGCTAATCTTAATCAAATATCTAACCACCTATCTTAGGGCTAATACACTTAATTAACCCTCCTAAACCAGCATTAACACTAATTAACCCAATCCTAAGCAAGTTTAGGCACTAAATAGGGATTAGGAGCTAAACTCACCCGTTAAGCGGGCCGGCGACACGGATGCGGCAGCGGCGACGAACCCGACACCCGGGGACATCTCTCCCAACACTCCAAGGCGGTCCCGGGGCAGAAATCACAGCAGCAACCTCTGCTCAAACTCCAAACTTCAAAAGACAGCACTGCAGTAGGAGGAAACTGCTGGTCGGAGCAAAAACAAGCTGGCCGGAGCTCCGGCGAGCTGGTGGCCGGTGACCGGAGGCTCCAGGGGGTCGAGGGGGAGTTGTGTGTGGCTGGTGTGGTGGTGGTTTGGTCGAAAATGGAGAGAAACGGAGCAAAAGGCGGAGCTGCGCAGGGGCCGACGCTACAGTAGGTGGTCCGGCAACCGTACGGATCGGATGGCAGCTCCGATGGACGAACGGCCGACGTTATCCGTACGTATTCTCTCTCCCGAGCGCAACGGTGGGTGGCACGCCCCAAGATTCCACCGGGAAGGCAACGAACAACTCCAATTTCGGCAAGAGGTCAGAAATTGAAACTGCAGAAATGCAAGGAGAAGCAAGGGGAAGAAGGGCTGCGATTTTTGGAGAAGATGAAGAGGAGAGAGAGAGAGAGCTGGTCTTCAAGCCTCATTAATGCCATTAAATGGCTTGCTTCAACCCCCAACCAAATGACATCATCTTCTCTCTCTTCCTTTTTGACTTTTCTTCAAAATATCCAAGGGCATTTTGGTCATTTCCACCTTGCACATTTCCCAATCTGTCCTTGGGCTAAAAATGAAAGGCGGGCCTAGGAAACGGGCCAGAAAATGAATAGGAATGGGCTCGGGAATTTATTGGGCTCGAAACGGTCAAGGTTAGACAACGGGCTCGGGAGAGTAAAGGGTCGGTTTGGCCCAATGGGGCTCACTTGCTTGCCTCGAGCCTTCCATGGCGGCTGTCCCACCTTGGGCGTGAGGCCCACACTGATCTTGCTCGGCCCACGTCCTCGTAGGCTCATTTCCTCGGTCCGAAGATCCCTTTTTCCAATTACTCGGCTCGTCCGACACTGTCGACTGACTACGAAGCATCGTCCAAAAGTCCGTCCCGGACGTTCCCGAAAATTCGAAGTCCAATATTGGATTCTCATGCCTTGTCAATTTCGCCCGAATGCCATTTTGGTACTACTCAGACTGACAGGCGGCTTCGAGGATTCACGCGTAACTGACTCGTGCCAATTCACGTTCAAGACTTCTCAACACATGGACGTCCTTGACTACATGAAATTGCAAATGATCGATTCTTATTTCTAAGTACACGATTATCAATGATTGACATAGGGCCATTCACGGGTTCAATAACAGTAGACGGAATCACCCATCATCCCATTATTTCTGTTCGCGAATCGACTTCTAGTCGTCCCTGAAATCGGCCTGCCTGACTATAGGATCGTCCTTACGCAAGTCTCACGGTCGAGTCATTTTCCCAGGTTAAGTTCTTTAGTCGCACGAGTTCTGTCCTCATTAGCCTTTCCCCTCAAGGTCAGTATCTCAGGAGTGATCAGTTCCGAGTGAGATCAACCAACAATGCACTGGCGAAATTAACGTTCAGTCCTCCCTCAGAGGGCTCGAATTTCAAGACGTCACAATGAAGGTGTAATTAATTCCAAAAATTTGTCAAATTTGTGTAATTAATTCATTTTGCTGACTTTGTCTAACATGTCTAACTGAAAATGTCCATGTGATTCGTTTTTATTATTTTCAATCTCCTATGTTATGACATCCTCAATTAGAACCCCTAGCTTGGGTGCGAGGAATGATCCAAAGTATCGAAGCGCAGATAGCGGAAATAGACCATGAATTGATTCAAGGATTGTTCTTGAGTCAACTATCCAATTAGGAAAGGCCATTAAATATTGAAATGCATTCGAACAGAGAATTCGACCATGGAAAGACAGCTGCACCATAAGGATTGATAAGGAATAATCTTACATCGTCATGAGTCAATTAGTGAATTGTTATAGATTGGTTTGGCATAAGTATATATAGTCAAATTGCAAGTGCTTCCGCATGGTTATGATACTAATTGCAAAGGACCCTAAACCATTTCTACATGACCATGTACTTCTTGATAAGCAATTGGTCTCGTATGATTACATGACAACCGAGAGTCATCCATGAATCAAACAAGCACAAATTTGGATTGATATCGAATTAACCACGGGTCAAATGCATGAAACCCCTAAAAGCTATCCATTTGTATAGGCTATGTTAAAGCTGCTTTTGATCGATTTTAGACACAAATAATGGTCCGATTAAGGGTGTTGATCTCTTGATGGTAAGGAGATAATCTTATTGGACAATGCTTAATTAGACCCCTTAATTATCGTTAAGCCCTAATTTTTGGACAAGTGGAAATGGGCCAATTTTTGGAAGCCCATTGGAGAATCACACCCAAAAGAGAGAGAAGCCCAAGAAGGCCATGAAACCTTGTCTTGCCCAAGCCCATGCCCAAGTCAAGCCCATTGATAGTCTTGGAAGCTTGCACATTAATACCCATGTGCGTAAATAGTGTTTTGCATTATTAACCTCATTAATTGTATCTTCTAGAAGCTTAGTTGGGAGGAAACTTGGTTTGTTCTTGCTTGAGAAAGGAGGGGGCGCCACTTTGAAGGAAAAGGAAGAGAAAGAGAGCTAGTTAGCTCACTTGGTTGGTTTCCAATTAGAAGCATGTACCTAAATGGATAGCCATGAATGACCTATACAAAGACTTGACAAAGAAGCTCCCAAGAAGGCTTCTTGGCCTTGCTTTTTACTTGGATGGTAGGATTTCATGGAAGCCTATGCTAGTTTAGGCTTAGTGTTTAGCATGGCAAAGTGCATTATTGGCCTCTCTCTCTCTCTCTCCCTTGCAAGAAGACTTAAGAGGAAAGCCCTTCCATTTCTACCTCATTTCCTCATTTCTCTCATCTCCTAATTCTCTTCCTCACTCTCTCCCTTTCCTTCTCTCATGCCCACTCTCCCTCTCTCCCTCTCATTCACCTCCCTCAGCCACCACCACCATCACCATCCACCATTGCCACCACCTCACACTACCGCCGCACCATTGCTGCCTTGCCGTTCTCTTTTTCCACCTCATCGCCACTCACCATCATGCCACCATTCGTTCGTTTGACCGTTCGTCATTGTTCCATAGTTCTCAAACCAATTTTGTAAGTAGATCATCTAATCCTTGATTAAGGCATTACTTTATGTAATTTGGAAAACAGGTCGAGTTCTTGAGTGTTCTTTTTTCAAATTGTTGAGTGCTTGGACAATGATCTTACTTGTTCTAGGAAAAGAAAGTTCATGCGCTAATTTTGTATGGTTTGCTCACGAATTACTTGAGTTATGAGGAGTTAGTATGCTTTGTTATTTGCCTATTTAGTTGCAAGAAAGGGTTGTTATTGCCGTAGGATCGTTGAATTATTACAAATTATAGTCTTGTGATCATGGTACTTGTTTAACATTGCAAAGAATCATTAGGGTTGAATTATGTGTTCATGAATGGGTGCTTGGAATCAGTGATGGATGCAATTGATGCTATCTTGCAGGTGGTAATGATATTGAGGCATTTGTAATTATATGTCATTGTCAAAACTTTGAAAATTATGTCCCGAGCTTTCGATAAAAGACTCAATAGTATTGGACTTTCATGGAAGCACGCCGGGCCGGGTCCTTCTCTTAGTATGATGATCCTCATCATGCTCATTTTCGCTTTTGGCTTAGCTTCCCTCCCTGCAACAGAGGTAAGAGACCTGTTCCCAAAAGGCTATGCCAACGTCGTAGAAGAAGGCGAAGCAACACATTTTCAATATTGCATCTTGCCTCAAACCCTCGTTTCAACATGTGGACTTGGATGTTGCCACAAGTTGCTTGTCGCCGCTATTCGATTATTAAGGCAGCTATTTGGTGAAATTTTGAAATAAATATTTGTAATCATTAAATAGATTCATCGATGAAATAAAGTTTTCGGAATTTGGTTGCTTGTTGATTCGTTTGTACTTGGCAAAATCTGTGATTGGTTAGTCATGCTATTTCCTCTTGATTTGATCTATTTAATTGGATGGAATACGATGCGTAGTTTTCTTGAAATAGGAGGGGCCTACAAGTAATTTAACGTAAAGTATTCGACTTTAAAAAGAAAATGGATGGACAAAAGTCTTTGAAAATCTAAATTTACGATCATTCATTATGATAGGGTCGAGTCAAATAAGAGAATGGACTATTTTATATCTGAGTGTCGTTCGAAGTTGGCTTACTATGGTGGTCCAACGTTAAACGACAAAAGAAGTAATTTTTTGGCCAAAAAAATGGAAGCATCAGGTTGAAATAATTAACTAGCTTGTGCAGCCTACTTTCTTTAACCAACATCCTCTTCTTGGGCACCAAGCTTTGCGGCCTTGTTGAAGTGACTTTTGGAATAAGCAGCAGAAATTGCAAAATTAAAATCGGAAGGGCACGGGTGCTCTTTTCTCTCTCCTCTAGCATACGACTACACAAGGAAGCAATAAATGCTTGTCTCCTGCTTAAAACCCCCTCTCTCGTCTTTTCAATTTTTCTAGGGCTTGTTGACCCAGCACTCTCTCTCCCCTCTTTTCTTTCCCATGGCTTCTTCAACTGCTCTCTCTCCACAGAAAATATTTGCTGATTTCTCACTCGATCAACAAGAAGACAACATTTTTCTTCATCCATCTTCCCTAGAAAATCGAACATTGTAGCGAGTTTCATCAACACAGATCAAGCAAAAGGCATAACGTCAGATGACCAGGGCACGGTGAGTGGAAGATCATCCACAGTCTCCAAAAAGAAATTGGTGTGAAGCTTTAGGTTATTGACTTGAGTTGTGAAAGCTAGAATCGAAGAAACGGTGATGAACTTGAGAAAAGTTTTGTTCTGAAAGAAATTTTGGGAATGGGAATGGGAAGGCTCGATTCTCCAAATAAAAGCCAAGAGGGTTTCAATGAGGGTGCCGGGTTTGCAGCACCTGCCACTGATGAGCGAGGACATCTTTCAGATGCTAAGGGAGATGAGGAAGCGAAGCAGCGTAGGCGGGTTTGAGTTCACGCCGTCGCCGCCGCCCATGCCTTACCGGAAACTGAAGGCCCGGGCCGGGGACATACTGATGAACGAGCAGATCAAGGAAGAACTCGTGAACGATTCGGTGGTGAAGCTATTGACCAGCGCAACCAAGGAAGGCCAGAAGGTTGCCAAGAATGGTGGGCAAACATTTCAAGCAGTATCCAGACGCATTGCCCCATCTCTATGATAGTAATCAACTAATGGCTCTATATTTGTGTACCAACAGTAATTTTTTGGGACCATCTTAAGTGAACTGTCTTGCATTTTTTGGGATCCTTTGAAAGATTGAGAAATTTTTTAAATGCAAAAGAGAAATTGCATACCTGTTTCTTCGTTACTTATCATGCCTTCCTTTTCTTTTCTGTCGCTGTTCTACAATTTTTTTTTTGCCAACTATATATACACATTATTATTGCATTCAAGCTTCGCCACTTTGAAAGTTCCATCAAGCCGAATTCTTTTAGTAGCAATAGAGCTTTAATATCAAGACTTGGCTGGGATGGCATAAATAGCCAATTAATTGGATCTACAAATATACATAACTGACAAAATGCTACGTATTTGTTAGGCAAGAAGTCGTAAAATGTTGCCCATCCGACGATAGAGTTTTCTCCATTATCATAAAAAATTGAGAAAATTGTCCAATCAATCCAAATTTATTATGCAGATGTCAATTTAACCACAAACCTTTGCGCAAAATTCCAATGTAGTCACTTTGGTGAATGGCTGGACTATCATGTTAGCAATTTCGGCTAAATTGGGCAAAAGAACTACATTACAATTCTGCGCAAAACTTTTACAACTAAATTGACAAAATTGAAATGTTAATGACTGAATTGGCATCCACATAATAGGTTTACGATTGATTGGAAAATTTTCCCTTTGCAAATCATGTGATTAGCGAAATGTAAAGATCAAAGATTAAGCAAGATAAAAATGGGATCGAAGTAATGGAGGATGGATTCTATTAAAGGACTGACCTAGAATCTGGCTGTCAAGGGAAATCTTCATGTGTATAAGGAAAGCACGCTGACTAACTTCTGCTAACCTGCATCTATCAATTCTGGAAACAAATCTAGAGCATTAACACCGCACATGAGCGACGTCATAACAAGAGATATAGAGATTTCATCCTTCTCAATGGATTTCGTACCTATAAATTGCAGTCCTAGAGAAAGAGTCATGCATATACTTTTGGGATAAAGCCATTAGAAAAAAAGAAGAAGAAAGCCTCAATGGAGAGAGCTAATTTGAAATGCTCATTGGCAATCCTCCTCATGCTCATTTTAGCTTTTGGCTTAGCTTCTGCAACAACTGAGAGAGAACTGATCTTGGAAGGCCATGCTAATGTCGGCGGAGAAGGCAGAGCAACCCATTTTCACTATCGGATCTTGCCTCCGACCACCCCCTTCCCGTCATTTGGACCTAGCTGCCACCACAATTGCGAATAGCTGCTGCCATTCCATAATTAAGTTCGCCTCTAGTGAAATTTTCAAAGCAATTACTTGTACCTATCCAAAAAATTCACCAATGGAATAAAGATGCGGATTTAGTTGCGTGTTGTTGGCGAAACGGGCGATTGGCTAGTCATGTCATCTCCTCTTGGATTGATTGGCTTAATTTGACAGATACCCTACGAAGTACTATTGAAGTTGGAAGGGTGGAAAAGTTGCTATAAAAAGAAATGGGTGGATCGAACCCTTTAAATTTACAACATTTATGATGACTAAGTCAAGACAAATCAGATAAGGGAGATTCAATTCATGATAATTACTGGGGTTTGCCCTAGAAACCATCCTTCCCACATGAGAAGACGGAGGTGGATTGTTTGAATCCTTACTTTCTCAGGGGAGTTGAGGTAGGAACGATTTAAATTAGGAGTGGGTTTTGATTTTCACGCTCTGTAAGGAGGTAGGACAAAAGTTTGAGCATTAAAGTAGGAATAGAATAAGGCCGACAAAATAAAAAAAATTCATGATCAATTCTTCTGATGGAATAATTAAATATTAAATTACACATTCATTTAACAACTTAATTTTTGACATCAATTAAGAGCGTTCCTATTAATATTCTATAAGGTAGTAGAGAATGGGATCCTTGTTGAGAAAACTCCTAGTTTTGATGTTAACAAACTATTTTATACATATAGAAATTTATATATTTTCTAAGGAAGAAAAGTCACAGGGTGACGCATTCTTCTGAGTTTGCATGTAGCAGAAGGAAAGCAAAAAAAGTTTCTGAGTCTACTTGTACTAGACTTAGAACATGAGGAGACGCAGAATCTTTGAGTCTACATGTACCAGACGGAGAACACAAGCAGATACAGAATCTCGATCTGACAGACCCAAAACGAACCTACAGGACTAGACCGAAAACAAGATCACCAACAATCATGAATTTCACTTAACTTATTTATATTGATTTTGTTATCTCGAATCGATCAGCAAGATCAATCATCAAGACAACTTCCAAAAAAGAATAGAATACTTATGGAAGCCTGGATTTTTATTGTATGGACGAACATAATCCAAAGGGATCCAATCTATCTTTAACGGTCAAGAAAACTTTCTTTATGAAGTTTGTTCAAGAAAGGAAAGGGAAGACGAATCTCTCAAGGTGAGAGCCAATGGTCAAGTGTGGCTCAGAGAGTATATAATGAGAGGATGCGACCAGAAGAGAGATAGGGATTAATATATTCCAAAACTTCATTCAATTCTTCACTGGTTGTCTGAAAAAAAGTGAAATTGAGTGATCCTAGTATATTACCAAGAAGAGTGACTTAGTGAGACATATCATCACCAAGTGCGAACACTCGAGAGTGTCTAATCCCTTTGATCACATAGTGAAATCCAGCCTATTAGTTGATCGCCTGGAGAGTGGACGTAGGCTTGTCAAAAGTCGAACCACTGTAACTGTGTTTGTAATTTTCTTTACTCTCTCTATTTAATTTTTGTTTGTAGATTGCAGAAGCTTTATATTACTTGTGCGTAAAATTCCTCTACACCTATTCACCCCCTTCTAGGTGTAATACTAGCAATATCAATCTTGAATTTGAATTTTCCCATCTTTAAAAGAACATACTAAATGTGAGAGATGGTGAAAAAGTCCAAGTATTTATCTAATAGTTTAAAATTTTAGAACAATTAATAGTATTCCCACCAAAATGTCATGGCTTCAGTGGCATTTAGATTGAGTTTTGATTTCAATAAATTTTAATTTTCTTAATGTTTTTTTTTCAAAGACATTTAAAAAATGAGATGAAAACAATTTCGGAATTGAAAATGACGCGCGGAGTAGCATCGACATGTTGTGACTCTGCGTCAGAGAAGTGCAAGGTCGAGGCCTCCCAGCTTCTCTCTCTCTCTCTCTCTCATTATTTGGCCTCATTTCTTGAGCAATTTCCAGGTGCCCTGATGTTTGTCTTCTCTGTTCGTGTGGTATGTGTGTTTTGAATCGAGAACGAGACGAAAACCTGCGCGGTTAACCCGTACAGAAAGCCTGACGACGAGGCTTCGGTCGTTATTCGGTACTCGCTCCGCACCAGAGGGATGCCGCCGGACTCCAAGGGTCTCGAGGATGACTTCGATGATGCCGCCCCCTAGAGTCGAAGCCCGAGTTTCCACCATTGAACACGAGGCCTTTCTCTATGAGAGATGCGTACGACGGTCCAGGGTACCGAATAATCTGAAAGTCTGTCTGAAGAATCTGAAGAGGGAATTTTCTTCTGAGGGGTTCAATCGAAGGAGAAAGTAGTAAAGTTAAGGGGTGTGAAGACGATATTTTGAGAGATTCAATCGTAGGTGCGAGTGACATTCGATAGGTTGTACAGACATCAAGGCTATCCATATTTTATTTGGGACAAAAATGCTTTGTTATGACCGTTAGAAAATCAAGTGATCGCTAGCTAGCAAATTGAGGCTCTTATGAGAGACCAACTTGACCATTTTGGATTTTGGTTTAAAACGGTGTCCATTTGAACCCTCATTAAAAAAAAAAAATCGCACTTTAGGATATTATTTGCAATTTTCCCTAAGTTATATTCACCGTTTTGATTTAGAGCTGGATGGATCATTATCACACTAAATTCAATCAATTCGAAAACGTTTGTCATCATCTTTCCAACATGCAACATTTTGGCCAAAAAACAAAAGAAGCATCACGCTCGCTTTGAGCAAACGTCTTATTCTTGCGACTCAACAAGAGTAGTTTCTGACGCCGAAGATCTGTCCCGAGTTTGCAAAACAGCGGATACTCACGCTGTCACCTTGATGCTATCGGTCTTGCATCAAGGTTTCCTGGCTGAAGAGGCTTACCAGTGATAGGCTCGCTTGGCACTTCTTGACAATAGGTTCCTCCACTACCGGCATGCATGCTGGGACAGTGGAGGCCCGACAGCAAGATGGAGCATGTTTGATGTTGAAGGAAAGTCTCCCTCGAGGGAAAGAGGGAAAGACAAATAACGACATCCTTAATAAGGTTCTTGAACGTTGCATCTAAATGTACGCGAATCAAACTGGCTTCGAACTATGGGAAGATGACCAATGTAGGTCGAGATTGATGAGTCAAAGCTCTGTTGAATGCATGATCTCGGGGACCGAGCTTTGCGGCATTGTGTAAAGTGACTTTTGGAGAGCATCTTCAACCTTCCGACCAATAAGAGCCGATTACATCTTGAAAATTTGTCCAATGAAAATTTAATATTGTGCAGAGCACAAATCTAAAATGCAAACCAAATATTTCTTCAGTTTCAAAAATTCAGTATAGGAATGCTGGGTAAATTACTTAAATTTGTGAAATTAATCAAATGAGCAAAGCCAAAATTGTAGGAAAATGACACCATAAATTTCATAACTTTTATACAACGATCACTTAACTCTCATAAAATTTTTTTCAATCACCTAAGCGGTACTTATTTAAATGGTATAAATTTTCATCACCTGGGTGAACTTTTTTAAATTTTTTGACACTTAGGTGGTCGATGGAAAGTTACGTCTCATAAGTGATTAAAAAAAAAATTACAACACTCAAGCAATCCTCATTCAAAAATTGTAGCTATTTTGAATGTATGGCCCTTCTTGCGATTATAGTGATAGAGGGAAGAGGAGAAAATTTAAATGTATTTATATACAAGGGAATCCAAACTTTATTTGCTGTGATGCAAGTTCACGCCAGTGAACCCAGCACAATTTCTTTTTGTTACCAAGCTAATAAATTAAACCCATTATAATGGAGAAAAAGAGAGAGAGAGCTTCTCGAGCGATGTGGCTCAATGAAAAGCAAGCAAGAGGTCAGTTATTGAAATACTCTCCATAACGAAGCATGTGGTTACCGAAATGTAGAGATTAAACAGGATATATATGCACCAAAAATGGGATCGAAGTAATGACAGATAATTACTATGAAAGGACTAATTTAGAATCCGGCTTTTAGGGGAAGTTATCATGTATTTATAGAAGCATGTTGAATAAATTGTGCTAATTTGCATCTATCGATTCTAGAAACAAATCGATTTTAAAAAAAAATCTAGAAACAAATCTAGCACTCTAACACTGTTGAATAATTTGTTCTAATTTGCATCTATTGATTCTAGAAACAAATTGGTTTTAAAAAAAAATCTAGAAACAAATCTAGCACTCTAACATTGTTGAATAATTCGTGCTAATTTGCATCTATCGATTCTAGAAACAAATCAGTTTAAAAAAAAAAAAATCTAGAAACAAATCTAGCACTCTAACACCACATATGTAATGTCCTAATGAGCAATATAGAGATGGCATTCTTCTCAATAGAATTCGCACTATAAATAGCAATACTAGAGAAAGAGTCATGCATATACTTTAGGGAGAAAATTATTAGAAAAAAAGAAGAAGAAAGAAACAATGGTGAGAGCTAATCTAAAATCCTTATGGATGATCCTCCTCATGCTCATTTTAGCTTTTGGCCTAGCTTCTCTCCCTACAACAAAGGCGAGACACTTTGGTACACAAGGCCATGCCGGCATTGGAGAAGAAGGTTGGCTTGGCATCGGAGAAGAAGGCAAAGTAACCCATTCTCACTACCAGATCTTGCGTGAAGTCCCGTCTAGACCTAATCCCCGAGAAAGTCCTTGTTAGTGAAGAAGGCGAAGCAACCCATTCTTACTATGAGATCTTGCGCCAAGTGCCCTCTGCACCTAACCCTTGGGAAAGTCCCCCCATTAGTGAAGAACGCGAAGCAACCCATTCTCACTTCCAGATCTTGCATGACGTCCCTGGTGGACCTAATCCCATTGGAAATTGAGGCTTGTCATAGCTATGGCATAATTAAGTTTGCCATCTAGTGAATTTTTTGAAGAAATTACTTGCAATTATTCAACAAATTCACTGTTAGAATAAAGTTGTTATGGATTTAGTTGCATGTTAATTTATCCTACCTCCTTTTGATCTACATTTTATTTGGATAAGTGTACTAGAAGTCTTAAAACTTGTTATGAAAGTGTAATTAATTCTTAAAATTTGTCAAATTTGTGTAATTAATTCATTTTGCTGACTTTGTCCAACATGACTAACTGAAAATGTCAATGTGATTCATTTTTATTATTTCCAGTCTCCTATGTTATGACATCCTCAATTAGAACCCCTATATTGGATGCGAGGAGTGATCCAAAGTATCGATGCGTAGATAGCGGAAATAGACCATGACTTGATTCAAGGATCATTCTTGAGTCAACTATCCAATTAGGAAAAGCCATTAAATATTGAAATGCATTCGAACAAAGAATTCTACCATGGAAAGACAACTCCACCATAAGGATCAATAAGGAATAATCTTATATTGTCACAAGTCAATTAGTGAATTGTTATAGATCGGTTTGGCATAAGTATATATAGTCAAATTGCAAGTGCTTTCGCATGGTTATAATACTAATTGCAAAGTCAATTAACCTGCTACTTAGCATTACCATTTTTAAACGGTTAGTATTCAAACTTGAAATCAAAACCACAATGCCCTTTATTTTCTGCTCCATGATAGTGCTTAGTAATCGTATTATCTTATTATCAAGCAGTTATAACTACATAAAGATCGATAGTCTCACTTCAAGCTCCATGATATGCTCTACACGATCATATGTAGTTTATTCGGTGAACTATCAATGCCTTCCTCGCTTTCAATCCTGTCTTTAGCACTCCATTAAATTTTTTGAGTATTAATCATCAACCAATCGTCGTTGTACATACACACAAGGATCGTTAGGGTAGAATCCAACTTTACTTGGTCTGGTATAGGAAGTTTATGCTTGCAAACGCAGCATCGTTTTTTTTTTTTACCAAGCTAATAAAGTAATTCGATAAAATAGTGAACAAGATGGAGCTTCGCAAGTAGTGTGGCGCAATGAAAAGCAAACTGAGAGGTGAGTTATTAAATAATTTTTTTATTATAAAAAAGTCCCCCCATTAGTAAAGAAGGCGAAGCAACCCAATCTCACTACGAGATCTTGCGCCGAGTCCCCTCTGGACCTAATCCCTGGGAAAGTCCCCCTGTTAGTGAAGAAGGCGAAGCAACCCATTCTCACTATGAGATCTTGCGCCGAGTGCCCTCTGGACCTAACCCCTGGGAAAGTCCCCTGTTAGTGAAGAAAGCGAAGCAACCCATTCTAACTTCCCGATCTTGCATGATGTCCCTGGTGGACCTAATCCCATTGGAAATTGAGGCTTGTCATAGCCATGGCATAATTAAGTTTGCCATCTAGTGAATTTTTTGAAGCAATTACTTGTAATTATTCAACTAATTCACTGTTAGAATAAAGCTGTTGCAGATTTAGTTGCATGTTAATTTATCTTACCTCCTTTTGATCTACATTTTATTTAGATAAATGTGCTAGAAGTCTTAAAACTTATTATGAAAGAGTAATTAATTCCTAAAATTTGTCAAATTTGTGTAATTAATTCATTTTGCTGACTTTGTCCAACATGACTAACTAAAAATGTCAATGTGATTCGTTTTTATTATTTCCACTCTCCTATGTTATGACATCCTCAATTGGAACCCCTATCTTGGACACGAGGAATGATCCAAAGTATCGATGCACAGATAGCGAAAATAGACCATGAATTGATTCAAGGATCGTTCTTGAGTCAACTATCCAATTAGGAAGGGCCATTAAATATTGAAACGCGTTCGAACAGAGAATTCGACCATGGAACGACAGCTCCACCATAAGGATCGATAAGGAATAATCTTACATCATCACAAGTCAATTAGTGAATTGTTATAGATCGGTTTGACATAAGTGTATATAGTCAAACTGCAAGTGATTCCGCATGGTTATAATACTAATTGCAAATGACCCTAAACCAATTCTACATGACCATGTACTTCTGGATAAGCAATTGATCTTGCATGATTACATGACAACCGAGAGTCATTCATGAATCAAACAAGCACAATTCTGGATTGATATCGAATTAACCACGGGTCAAATACATGAGACCCCTAAAAGCTATCCATTTGTATAGGCTATGTTAAAGCCGCTTTTGGTCGATTTTAGCCACAAATCATGATCCGATTAAGGGTGTTGATCTCTTGATGGTAAGGAGATAATCTTATTGGACGATGCTTAATTAGACCCCTTAATTATCATTAAGCCCTAATTTTTGGACAAGTGGAAATGACTAATTTTTGGAAGCCCATTGGAGATTCACACCCAAAAGAGAGAAAGAAGCCCAAGAAGGCCATGAAACCTTGTCTTGCCCAAGCCCATGCCCAAGTCAAGCCCATTGATAGTCTTGGAAGCTTGCACATTAATACCCATGTGCATAAATAGTGTTTTGCATTATTAACCTCATTAATTGTATCTTCTAGAAGCTTAGTTGGGAGGAAACTTGGTCTGGTCTTGCTTGAGAAAGGAGGGGGCGCCACTTTGAAGGAAAAGGAAGAGAAAGAGAGCTAGTTAGCTTACTTGGTTGGTTTCCAATTAGAAGCATGTACCTAAATGGATAGCCATGATGACCTATAGAGAGACTTAACAGAGAAGCTCGCAAGAAGGCTTCTTGGCCTTGCTTTTTACTTGGATGGTAGGATTTCATGGAAGCCTAGGCTAGTTTAGGCTTAGTGTTTAGCATGGCAAAGTGCATTATTGGCCTCTCTCTCTCCCTTGCAAGAAGAATTAAGAGGAAAGCCCTTCCATTTCTATCTCATTTCCTCAGTTTTCTGATCTCTCATTTCTCTTCCTCACTCTCTCCCTTTCCTTCTCTCATGCCTACTCTCCCTCTCTCCTTCACGTTCTCCCTCTCGTTCACCTGCCTCGACCGCCACCACCACCATCACCATACACCATTGCCACTGCCTCACACTGCCGCCACACCATTGCTACCTTGCCGTCCTCTTTGTTCGCCTCATCACCACTAACCATCATGCCACCATCCGTTTATTCGACCATTCGTCATTGTTCCATAGTTCTCGAACCAATTTTGTAAGTAGATCATCTAATCCTTAATTAAGGCATTACTTTATGTAATTTGGAAAACAGGTCTAGTTCTTGAGTGTTCTTTTTTCAAATTGTTGAGTGCTTGGACAATTGATCTTACTTGTTCTAGGAAAAGAAAGCTCATGCGCTAATTTTGTATGGTTTGCTCACGAATTGCTTGAGTTATGAAGAGTTAGTATGCTTTGTATTTGCCTATTTAGTTGCAAGAAAGTGTTGTTATTGCTGTAGGATCATTGAATTATTACAAATTACAGTCTTGTGATCATGGTACTTGCTTAACATTGCAATGAATCGTTAGGGTTGAATTATATGTTCATGGATGGTTGCTTGGAATCAATGATTGATGCTTTTGATGCTTGTCTTGCAGGTGGTAATGATATTGAGGCATTTGAAATTATATGCCATTGTCAAAACTTTGAAAAATTATGTCTCGAGCTTTCAATAAAAGACTCTCATAGTATTGGAGTTTCGTGAAAGCACGCCGGGCCGGGTCCTTCTCTTAGTATGATGATTCTCATCATGCTCATTTTCACTTTTGGCTTAGCTTCCCTCCCCGCAACAGAGGCAAGAGACCTGGTCCCAAAAGGCTATGCCAACGTTGCAGAAGAAGGCGAAGCGACACATTTTCAATATTGCATCTTGCCTTGAACCCCCGTTTCAACATGTGGACCCGGCTGTCGCCACAAGTGGCTTGTCGCCGCTATTCGATTATGAAGGCAGCTATTTGGTGAAATTTGGAAATAAGTATTTGTAATCACTAAATATATTCACCGATGAAATAAAGTTTTCGGAATTTGGTTGCGTGTTGATTCGTTTGTACTTGGCAAAATCTGTGATTGGTTAGTCATGCTATTTCCTCTTGATTTGATCTATTTAATTGGATGGAATAAGATGCGTAGTTTTCCTGAAATAGGAGGGGCCTACTGGTAATTTAACGTAAAGTATTCGACTTTAAAAAGAAAATGGATGGACAAAAGTCTTTGGAAATCTAAATTTACGATCATTCTTTATGATAGGGTTGAGCCAAATAAGAGAAGGGACTAGGTAATTGTGGGTATATTTTATATCGAGTGTCGTTCGAAGTTGGCTTACTATGGTGGTCCAACGTTAAACGACAAAAGAAGTGATTTTTTTGGCCAAAAAAATAGAAGCATCAGGTTGAAATAATTAACTAGCTCGTGCAGTCTACTTTCTTTAACCAACATCATCTTCTTGGGCACCAAGCTTTGCGGCCATGTTGAACTGACTTTTGGAGGGTATTTAGTCCCGTGATGGTCTAAAAAGATTCATGACTTTGACTTATTTTTAAAACAAATATTCAAATACTTATATAGGATTTGACGTATTTAATATTATGGAGGAAAATTTTCAGAAAAACCTTAAATTTATTGCATTTGTGTCAATTTTTTATCGAATTTTGATGTCAATTTAGTAATAAATCTTTTAATGCCAATTTTTTTTTTTGGAAATGTAAGTATCATTTGTAAGATGATATACAAAAGCTTTGGGGCATTCCCCATTATTATATAGATAAGAACACACAAAAATAAGAGTGAGGGTGTTTCCATATAGTAACCAAAATTACATTTGTTTTGAAAGATTTAAAATTTTTGTAAAATGATACTCACCATTTGACAAGCTTACGAATTTTAGCACCTTTTAAAGCCAATTTAGTTATAAAGTTTTAACCTGGTGCCAATTCAGTCTCAAACCTTTTAACCTAATACAAATTTAGTCATTCCGCCTAATTTTGACTAAATATTATTAACGTGGCCTACATGTATGATTAGTGCTAACGTTGATAACTTTTAATAATAATGTTTCGAATTATTTTTTCTTTTCTTTTCTTTTTCCCTTCCTCTTCCTCCAGCTAGCGAGGCTCGGCCTTGTTGAAGTTTAGCCCTTGCCTCTAGCCAGTCACCGAACCTCACCAATCGACTAGAGGAAGAGGAAGGAAAAAGATAGGAAAAAAATAAAAAATGAAAAATTCGAAAAATTATTAAAAATTATCTACATTAGTGATAGTTGTGCTACTAAGGCAAACCAACATTCGTATTAGCAATATCGTATCAAAATTAATTGAAAGGACTAAATTGCTATTAGGTCAAAAGATTTAGGATTAAATTGACACTAATACAATAGGTGTTGACAATTTTCCCAATTATGCAGTTCTCAATTCTAAAATGCTAGCCAAATATTTCTTTAGTTTCAAAAATTCATTATAGGAATGTTGGGTAAATTACTTCAATTTGTGAATTAAGTCAAGCGAGCTAACACGAAATTGTGGGAAAAGGATGCCTTAAGTGCCATAATTTTTTTCGGATCACTTGAATGTCACATAACTTTTTAATTGAACATTTGAGTACTATAACCTTTTAAAAACATTTATCGTAAGTGCTATGCCACATCATATTTTTAACACATGGGTAAATGCATTTAATTTTTTTTTGCATTTAAGTGATTGATGGAAAATTATGGTACTAAAGTGATAGAAAAAAAGTTATGATATTAAAATGAACGTTGTACAAAAGCTATCGCACTTATGTTGTTCTTATCTCAAAATTGTAGTTATTTAAATTGTATGGCTCCTCTTGCGATTATAGTGATAGAGGGAAGACGAGTATATATATATAGACACACACAAAACGTATCATGAGGATGGAATTCAACTTTATTTGGCCTGATCTAAGTTAATTGAACTGAACACTATTTCTTTTTTGTTTTTTTTTTTTTTGGAAAAAAACACTATTTCCTTTTGTTATCAAGCTATAAACTGAACCCACTATAATGGTGGACAAGAAAGAGCTTGTCACGATTCGATCCTCAAGCACGCGACAACTCCTATTCACTTGTGGTCAAATAAGTGCGACATCCCAAGGTGCGTCGTCGACCATTCTTTTTATGTTTAAATTATGCACATGTAGAAATGAAACATCAAACCTCGATTAACAACAATAGCAAGGATACTCAGAAAGATAAACATCACAAAAGTGACATTGTCATTTTATTTAATTACTAGATTAATCCAAAGACACAGATACATGTTCAACCCTACTAGTGGGGAACTACTCCGACAGCCATCAAAAGGTATATGATCAATCTACTTCATTCTAAACAGAGCCAAGATCTGGTCAATCCAAAAAGGAGATATCTACCGTCCATCTTACGCGTTACCATGTGAGTCCTTCATAAGGTCCATATAGGTTGCCTTCAAATCAAACAAACTAGGCCTCGTATGTGTGAAGGACTAATTCACCCCATCCCTCATCTACGTAGACCGTGGTAGTGAACCTCAAAAGGACACCTCACTTCCCATTATGGTGAACATTGATACTTACAGTTGGGTGGCAAGAGGGAGTCCAAAACGTGTAGAGCAGAAAGCCATAAATAAGAGCCTGAAAAATTGTTAACAACAATATATGAGATAAAATCTTAGTCAGTCAAAGCACTAAGTCTCAACTAGAGTATCAATTCACCTCGAGAATACCTAATAGGTACATTCTTCATAACAACCACCAACAATCAAATCAACTTGTATGCAACCTTACCTTGCAACTGCACATACCTAGCATGATACAACTCATACATGCCATACATAAATGAATGGATAATCACATAATCAAAACACCACATATAACATCACCTGCAAATAGCAATCAAGCATGTCTTCCTTATTACAACCTTTCAAGCCACAACACAACCTAAAGGTTGGTGGTTTTCTGGTCAAACCGAACACCGTCCCACCCCATTAGGCATGGCATCGTTTGGATCTCCCACCATTAAATAGAGCATTAGTTCGGCATCAACTACAACCCAGCATTCGGACTCTTATTGGGCAACCAATAAAAATCGAGCGACCTCAAAGGGCCACGACACAACTCAAAAGTTTGCGATCTTTCAACATGGTCAAGTATCATTTATGTGACCACACAAACATCTCAAATTGCTTAATCATTTTATTATTCCTCAAGACATATGCACTTTAGCCAACAAAGGACATGCATAAAATCAACATACAATCCAATCGGTATCCCATAAAATATCCATTTATCGTCTTGTTGTGATAATCCAACAATTTATTTATAGAAAATTAACGTACATTATATTTAACCATAGTTAATTAATTATTGAATTAATTAACACAAGGAAATTATCATAATTAATTATTATTAAAATAATTATTATCCCTAAAATAATTAATCGTAGTTAATTATTACAAAAATAATAATTTATTAACACTAAAAATAATCAATCAATATTTAATTATTTCTAAAATAATTAATTATAATTAATTATTTTAAATTAATCTTAACAAGAAAAGAGGTCTATTGCCACGTTTTCAACAAAAAAAGAACCTCTACTGGGGTCAAGATGCTTAGTAGACAAAAATGGTGCTGTCAAAAGTTGTAGTTGGCAAGAAATGTCACACTTGCCAAGGAAAGTGCAAGTGACTGCAAGGGACCCAAACAATTGCAATCAAAAGAAGCTTCCAATGGAGCAATTCCTATTTTGTTAGGCGAGCAAGCCATTCGATGTTGGATTCCGAAAGTGGCGCATCAATGGTTAAGGAGCCACAAGGAAGCGACAGAACAAACCGCAACAAGGGCATTGCGAAATTGAGTGGGGGAGAATGTCACAATTTGTGAATCCTCTCATACTCATGACATTTGTCAATGATGCTTGAGATTATCAAGTGAAAAATGAGTGGCAATGGGGATTAATACAATTGGTCCATGGGAGTGGCATCGGAACAGTTGGTACTAGGAGTTTTAGGACCAAACAAATATACCTCTTAGGAGCTTTGAAGGTGAGGTTGGCCTTTTGTGCATAAACTAGCTAGAAGATTATGTTGCTCTCCTAATGAGGCCATGGTAGGCCAAAACCAGTTGTTAAGACTAAAATGATTTGTTGTCTCGCTCGATGGACTATAATACAAGAAAGCTATTTGCCATATTGTTCTCTAAAATAACTAATGTACGAAGGTTGGCCTAGCTAATTTCGCTCTCTAGGCACCACACAAGTCATTCCACGACCAAGGAATTGCTGACCCGTGACACATACATATACTTTTGAGAGAAAATTATTAAAAGAGAAACAATGGAAAGAGCTAATCTGACATGCTCATGGACAATCCTTGTCACGCTCATTTTTGCTTTTGGCTTAGCTTCTCTCCCTGCAACAAAGGCAAGAGACCTAATCTGTCACGCCCCGACCCTCGAGCACGCGACGATCCCCTTTTTTCTCTTTCGGTCATTCGAATGCGACGTCCCAGGACGCGTCGCCGACCATTATTTTTATCTTTCAATTAAACACATGCGGAAGCAATAAATAATCCCCGTACCACATAATAATCGAGATAGTCAAGAAAGTCAATCATAAAACACCATCAACAATACAGCTTTATTGATCTAATGATTAACCCTATGAAGTTTACAAGTACAAGCCCTTATCACCGGCATCTCCCTATCAAGCCAATGACATCAATAAGGTCAAGGTTAATCTACTTCTTCCAACCAATACCACGAATCGCAACACGTGTCGATTCTTCATCCAACGGACCTGAAAATGGTTATACAATAACCAGTTAGATAAAATCTCAGTAAGTTCGGGCGCTAAGCCTCGGTTAGGGCACCAATCCATCTCAGGGGTACCTAACAGGCATGGCTCTCATAATGACATTCAATAATTAACCATCCAATCACAAACCAAATCACAAACAATCTTATCTCGCGGCTGCACCTACCTTGCATGATAATAACCACACGTGCCAAATATAAGGCAAACATATAATCGCATAATCATAACACAATAGATGCATTCCATGCATACAACAATTAAGCATGTTCGAATCATTACGACCCCTCGGGTCACGGCACAACCCGAAGGTTGGCGGTCTACCGGATATAACTAGGCATTATGTACCTGACAGACACGTTCCTCACGAAAACAAATGACAATCAAATCATTTCACATACCATACACTGTACACAACACACGTGTACAGGCTACCACACAATCAGAACACAACATATGTATTTCATGTACCCAACAATCAGGCGTGTTCCAATTATGCACCTACTCATGTAAACATGTATCAAGGCACAATCATCTCCGCCTCCCCGTGTAAACACACCTCAGGACTCTACCTTTTCCCCGTGTAAACACACCTCGGGGCACAATCACTTTGCCTCCCCATGTAAACACACCTCAGGGCTCTACCTTTTCCTCGCTTAAACACGCATCAGGGCACAATCACTTTGCCTCCCCGTGTAAGCACACCTCAGGACTCTACCTTTTCCCCGCGTAAACACGCATCAGGACACAACCACTCTGCCTCCCCGTGTAAACACACCTCAGGGCTCTACCTTTTCCCCGCGTAAACACGCATCAGGGCACGGTCTCTTCTGTCTCCCCGTGTAAACACATATCAAAGAACAAGTGAACTCATAAGCACACGTCATAATTCGCACAAGACATGCATGAGGTCCACATATGAAGCAGTAAGTATTCCACATTTATCCATAAATAGCCACATTGCGATAATCCAATAATCAATCAGTTGCATAAGGAAATACCACGTAATTCCCGGAATAAACGTGCTTCAATCAATAAGGCACAAATAAGTAATCAGCAAATCAATCAATTATTGCCTCAGACAATATTTGTCTCACAATAATGCGACGACCAATAATTCCCGTAAATCACTAATTATCACAATTACTTATCGAAAAGTAATTAATCCAAACAAATGGAATTATCCCAATCAACCATCACTAAGCACAACAATTACCAACAACGTAATTTATTATTATCAAAATAATAAAAAAATAATATTATATTAATTTCGGAATAAATAAATAAAAATAATAAAATAAACACATAATTAACCCCGATTAGCCAAAATAACCATAACTAACCACCTAATTCCGATTAGTCCTGACTAAACTAACCCTAAACGAGATTAACACGCTAAACAAGGGTTTAGAGCCTAAACTTACTGTTTAACGACGGCGAAGGCGCGGTTGGGACGGGGACGACGAGGCGGTCGCACAGGTGCCTCCGGGTGTCGGAACGAACGACGTGGCGGCCGGATCTTGGCCAGAGGTCTGCTGTCCGCGCGGCCAAGGAGGGAACCGGGGAAGAAGGAAGCGTCTAGCAGCTCAGGGCCGGTTGGGGGCAGCTCCTCGGTGATGCTTGGACGGCGGCCCGTAGCTCCGGCGACCGGCGGGGAGCTCCGGCAGCGGGAAAACATAACAGAGAGGGGGAAAGAGGGGCGGTGCAGCAGCCCAAGCGAGGCAGTCAGCTCGGCTGGCTTCCGGCGGCGGCCAGGACGGACGGCGAACGGCGGTCAGGGCGGCGGCCAGCGGCGGCTGGAGGCCGGGACAGCAGCAACAACAGCTGCTTCGGCTGACCAGCACCGAGCAAGGGAGAGAGAAGGATGGGCGGTCGGCTAGGGCTGGGATGGACGACCGAGCGACGACCAGCAGACGGAGGGGCGACGGCGGCTGAACAGAGGGTGGCCGGCCGGCGACCAACGAGGAGACCGAAGCAATAGCAAGAAGCAGACGCGATCACGGCCGAGCAAGGCGTCGGCTGACCGGCCGGGAGGCTCGCCTGGTTCCGTCGACGAGCCGGTGAGCAGCGGACGGCAACCGGGACAAGGGCGGCTCGGCTACGGCGACAGCAAACGAAGGAGGAGGAAGCATCGGCAGTGGCTGGGAGGCTCGATTTCGAGCGGTTCCGGCCGGCTCACGGCGGACGAGCAGCCCGCGGGTGGTCCGGCGATGAGCAGGGGTGGCAGCGGAGCTACTGTGGTGGCTGGTGAGGCGGCGGTGTGGCGAAGAGCAGGCAGCGGCAGCTCCGTTTCCAGTCGCAAGGAGAAGCCGAAGAAGAACAGTAGAAGGAGGGGGGCTGCAGTGGTTGACGCAACAAGAGAGAGAAGATGGTTTGAAAAGTCAAATCAGCAGCGGGAAAGGACACCAAAGGAGGAAAAAGCGGAAGGAAGAGACGTGAGGGAGCAATAGGAGGGGACGGGTGCGCAGAACGGGAAGAAAGAGAGAGAGAGGAGAGAGAAAAAGGAAGAGAGAGAGGGGTACGCACGTGGGAGAGAGAGAGGGATAAGACAAAAAGAAAAACAGCGAGGGTCTCGAGTCCGAATTTCGCTCGGCGGTCCTACGTCCTACGTTTACGAGAACCCGAAAAATTGGAAAATAACGAGATAAAGTCCAATAATTAATTGTGACGTCCGAAAAGTTCAATATCCGAATTTGGATAGAAATCGTGACCAAGTCAATCAATCGCAGTTCTAGCGTGTCTCATACTAGCAGGTAGCTTTTTCAAGAATCGCGCGTCCGCAAAATTTTTAATAGCCTTTCCGCTTCGGTTAGTAACTCGTGAGTGATTAATTCAGAGCGAGATCGACTAGCAGTGCATTGATGACTACGCACTCATAAAATCTGTCACGGATCGGAAAATCCAGGACGTCACATAGTCCCTAAAGGTTATGTCAACATCACAGAAGAAGGTGTAGCCATGCATTTTCACTATTGAATGTTACCTCGAACCCCCATTTCTAATAATAAATATTTTTCAAGTGAAAAGTCTGATGAAGTGTGATCAGATCTTATCAATCAGAACCATGGTCAAAGCATAATTATTTCCTTCTATATTTGTTATGACTAATGGCTAAGAAGGAATGGATAATCCCGTATAATGGTTAGTGTATATCGACTAGATTTATAGACTTTTATAAGACGTTCAAAAAAGAGAAGTTTATTTTGAGGACTTAGGACTTCAAATGAGAGGAAATTTATTTCCAAATCAATGTACTTGACTTATGGAAACCGAACTATTGTATAGATGATAATATTCAAGGGAAGCTTTATTCTTGGCAACTTAGAAGCAATAAGATATTCTTAAAGATCTAGGTCAACTGGTAGATTGGTTTGATAATCCTCCGGAGATTATCAACTTGAATAGGGGAGGAGTATATAATGAGGTCTTGGAGCAGAAGAGTGTATGCAAACATGGAAGTAAACGCAACAAGAACAAAAGCTTACAATTCCAAAGTTCGAAGGGTACTTTTGATCAAATACTTTCATCTCAATGTTCTACAATGTGTAACTATTTAGAGGTTGAAAGTGCGTGAGGAGTTGATCTCACAAGCTCGAATTTTATTCTTCGGATCTTGTAACTTCTAATTAGTTCAAATAATGGAATCCAGCCAATAGGCTATTACTATGAGAGAGTGGATGTAAGCTTATTTAAGTCGAACCACTATAAATATCTGTGTGAAATTTTATTTTTCTAATCTCTTTATTTTATTAGATAGAAACACTTGCACACTTGTAAAATTTGAACACTGCACATCGGAAGTTATTTTGTAGCAATATTGATTTTTAAATTTCTCTATATTCCACAATATCACCTATTTATCCCCTTTAGATGATCGTACTAGCCCTTACCCCATCTTTTGCAATTTTTAAACACAGAGTAAGCACTCTCCCCTATGCGCTTAGGATTCAATTTCAAGGACCAAAAAATATTGCTATCTCTCTCCTTCCATATTTGCCGGAGGACGTTGACCAATGACTCAAAGGGAACATAGGTATGTTTGACATTCGCTAACCATTCACCAAATCTAGTTGACCAATTGAGGTCATGGTTAATTTCAGATATGGGTGATCCCATATCTCCTTCATCCGGGGGCGTAGAAGAAGGGTGTGTTTGACAGTCTCTAGGCTTTGCTTGCATAGGCTACAAAGTGGATTGGGTAGATTTTCCTCCTATATAAATTTTCTCCAGTAGCTATGGCATTTTGACATGCACTCCATAGAAAAAAATTGATTTTTGGCATAGTGTGGGACTGCCAAATCTTTGTCCATAGAGATCGAGAAGCTTGATATGATGATGAGACTATAGCTGAATTAGGTAGTGTAGTTTCCTCTTTAATTTTGTTGTAAGCACTTTTCACTATGTACTCTCTAGTTTTGGAACTTGTCCATGCCATTCTATCTTTTGTGTCCTATGAGCTCAATGGAATTGCCATAATTTTAGCCGCAATATCCGAGTCAAATAAATCATATATTAATTGTTCCTTCCTTTTTACTGCATCTGTATTAATCAATTGAGCCACTCATCTTGGCTCGTCTATATCTATAGTTCCTCCAATCAATCCCCTTTTTAACCACCTGTGCTCCCTGATTCTGATGCTCATTCCATTCCTTACTACCCATTGAACAGAAGGACTTATAGTGTCTTTCCCCAATAATATGCTCTGCCAACCCATGATGGTCTACTCCCTTTATTAGCATGCCAAAAGTCTCTTTTAAGAAAATACAATCCTTTAAGAACCTTACTCCAAAGAGAGGAGGGATTTTGAAATATCCTCCATACCCGTTTTCCCAACATAGCCTTATTAAAGGAAAAGACGGTGCTTACTTGGAAGGGACAAGTGAAGGAGACATTGCAGCTGTATGTAGAGGCAACCATGCGTGCCTTTTCGATGGTTTTGCGCAGTCAATTAGAGCTTCATCGGCAGCTATGGTTGAGGCGACGGCCTTAGTCAAAACCCTAAAGTATTTCCATGCTCATGTAGTAGAAGACTTGGAAGGTAATAACTGACCATTTAAATCTGATACATGGACTTGAAGATCAAGCTCAGATCAGATGGAACTCCACGTGCTTATCAGCGAAGCCCATCATCTTCGCAAGCCCTATTCAAAACTTAACATAGCCCATATTAGTAGAGAAGCAAATGGAATAGCTGATTGAGTCGTTAAAGCTCAATGGAAAAATAGTCTATCGAGTAATTGGGTCCTTTCCT